>LXGU01000037.1:0-168120 GCA_001640685.1 Catunica adiposa
ATCAAATCAAATCAAATCAGATTTGCGTGGAGTTAAATTTATGTAGTGACAACATCACTCTACCAATATCCATTAAACTCTCCTTGCCTTGCACCGTAACCTCACATACTGGATCAACTTCCCTCCACCCCCCGGCCTCTGACAAACATGTTCCAAGATCCCCACCGCCTCCATAATCGCAGTCTCCCTGTTCCCCTCATCTAACCTTTCATATATTCCCTTCCCCATCAATCTCACCCACCCTTCCACACCCTTCCCATCCACCGGTGTCGTCCTCATCTCTCTCTCCACCTCCTCCACCACCCAACTCTCACCCAAAACTCCTCTGACCCACTCTTCATCCGGGAAAAACCACGGGTCGATATCCCGAATTTTCTGGATGCCTATATGGCGGATAGCGGACATTAGGATTGCTGTGCGCATCTCATCGATATTTCCAAGGCCGCCCATTTCAAAAACTAAGGTAGTGCCGGGGTGGGAATGGTTAACCAGTGTTTGGAAGAAGGCGGGCGAGTTCTCGGGGGTGAGAATCCAGTGGAGGGCAGCATTGGAGAAGATTTTGGAGAAGGTTGAGTTGGCGGGGAGGGTTAACGATGAGCAGTCAGCCACTTGGAGATAGTTAGTATGTGGTCCTAGGATCTAAATGCCGAAATGACATCAACTAACCTTCAAATGTGCTCTCTGGGCCAGAGCAACGAGTGCGGGAGGCTTGAATCATCGCAGCGGATGAATCAAGACCAAGCTGCGAACCAGTTCCCTTTTTCAGGATAGCCGCGAACTGTTCGTTAAGGATACCATCTTGAGGGGGAATATCAGTGGAAAGCTCGACAGTATTTAAGTTGTAAAAGTGGAGAGAACTTACCACCGCAGCCGATGTCGAGAATATTATCATCTGGTTGGACATCAAGCCATTGGACGACCTTAGTGGCGAGCTTCGGGACAAAGGAGGCGGCAGATTGGTATTCCTAATCAGATATTGTTATGTTAATAAGCGGCGAATAACATTGTCTAGAAAGAGTCGGCTAGATGTACCTCAGTCGACCAGTTGTCTTTTTGTTGAGTGGCCATGGTGAAGAGTATGCAATAGAAAAAATGATAATAGGAACGTCCCAGTAAATAATTAATTATATTTCTAGAAATGACACTCTTACTACCTGTGTCAAGAGCCTTATACTTATATACAGCCAACCCCAACCCTCCTCTCCAAACCTCCATGCAAGGCCCCGCCGATCTCGGACCTAACCAATTAGGCAACTTACACAACCTCTTTTCTCTAGCAACTCGGGCACTCGCCAACTTCATCATGCCCGTTTACCTGTATTATCACCCGAAATCGCTCTCATCTCATGGATCAGTCATCATGTCATTGCATTAAGCGCCCCTAGCCATCACTATCTACACTACTTGCGCCCTTACACTTAGTCAATCTCCAACAACTGATACTTGTCATCGCCGAGCGCGGCCTCAACCTTTTCCATCATGGCGAGCACTTTTTCTTCCTCAAGACGCTTGCCAACAATCTGAACGCCAACGGGCAGCCCATGCATGGCCTTAGCGTCATAAAGTTTGTAGGCACCTTGGGCAACGCCATTGAGCTTCTTGATATTAAAGTCGGTCGGCAATGCATCAAGGTCCTTGTCCACATGAGTAACAGGAAGAATACCGCAAGTGTAGTCAAGCTATTTCCAAGTTAGTCATTAAACTTCCACCAACATATAATCTCGTCTTCTGTAAACTTACCAAATTGAACAAGAAAGTGTAGCCACAGCTGCTGACCGCCTGGTTCATCCCATCGTGCGGAATGGCCGGCGTCGCATTGGGCGGCGTAATCATAAAATCAATCCCCGCTCCCTTCCACCACTCAAACCACTCATTCCGGTATCCTTCTCTCTCCGTCACCAACTTAAAGTTTTCATATGCCGTCTTCGGATGCCAATCCTTAACTAGTCCCGCCCATACGTCATCCCTTCTGACATACTTAACCCACAGCCAATACACCCACTTGAACGCCCGCGGCACCTTCATCAAGAAGCTCATTTGTGCCGCCGCTGGATCCTCCCATTCGCCAGTCTTGAAGTTGCTCCGGTACATGGCGCCGCCATCGGCGAGAAGTAATTGAGAGGCAACGCGAAGACCAGTGAGTGGGCTGGGGGGGTCAATTTCAACAATCTCGTGGCCTTCCTTACGAAGGGCAGCCTCGACCATCTCAAGGGCGCGCTTGCAGGCAGGACTAGGATCGACTACCTTGTCAGTGCGCATCACACCAATCTTGAGCTTACTGGAGTTCTTGACAGCGTCGGCATCTTCTTGTCTCCAAGGGATAGGGTGGATGCTGTAGTCATGTTTCCACATGTTCATGCCAATCATAGACTTGCTGAAATACACGAGGTCATCTAGGGTCCGTGTCATCGGACTGTAGACGGCTGGAACACCTTCTTGGCCTGACATGCTGGAGCGAGTTCCGACTTTAGGCCATCTGCCGGTGGCTGTCCGAAGGGAGTAGACACCGGAGAAATGGGCAGGGGCTCTGACGGAACCAGCAACATCGCTACCGAATCCAATACGGCCACCAAGGGCTAACAGGGCGCCTTCGCCACCAGTGGACCCACCGGGGGAGTACTTGTTGTTGTGGGGGTTGGTAGTACGACCCCAGAGGTCATTTGTTGACTCAAAAGAAAGAAGAGTGATTGGGATGTTGGTTTTCACATAAGGGACACAACCCGCCTCCTTGAGAATCTTGACGATAGTGCCGTCTTCGGGGACTTTGTTACCGACGTAGTTAGTGTACCCGACAGTAGTGTCATAGCCTTCGCAAACAATAGTGTCTTTCACTGAGATGGGGATACCGGCTAGAGGACCCTTCATATTTATAGAGCCATCTTCAAGCCATTTCTCAGCCCCCTTTACCATTACCTCCGTCAGACAGTTAGTCTTCTCCTGAGCCTTGATAGCGACCTTTGCGTAGGTCTTCAGAATGTCAATGGGCTGTCTAGCGCCAGAGTGGACATCTGATACCAAGGACTCAATAGAAGCGTTCACAACTTCCTTGTCCTCTGAAGTAAACGGCTCCTTGGCATACTCAAGTGCTTCAATGCGCTGGGCACGCTCCGCCTGCTTGATAGCACTAAACAAATGTTAGTTACACAAATGAACGATAACACAATAACATAATCCCAGGCAAAATTGCATTGCAGTCATTGGCATGGAACTTGCGGAAAAGGTAAGATGCGGGGTCAAGGCGGAGTCCATTCCACAGCCGATTCCATGAGGAGCAGGTAACTTACATGGTTCTACGGTGCTGGAAATAATCAGACAGCATCGTGTCTTGCTCTCGTGAACTCCAGAAAATATCTTGGTATGAAAAGGGTATCTTAGGTAACAAAAAAACAACAAGTAATTGAGGCTGTCAGCGGAGAGCCAGGATATATGTTGATTTGTCTAAGAATGAAGTTTCAGAACTAATGATAAAAGGAAACAATCGCGGAGGAAAAAGTTTATAAAGAAAAGAAAAAAGCCAAAAAGTTAAGCGACGAGTTTTAATTTCCCCAAATTCTAGCTACTGGGACAAGTCAATAAATAGTAGTTGAAGGAAGGAGATAAATGGGAAGTTGGTTCCCCATTGTCATGATACACCACATAGCTGCCCAAGTAAGCCTGCTTCCATTATAGAACAGCCACCTCATCACATCAGGAAAGATATGCAGAAATAACCTCAGGTCTATCAAGGGAGTTGCAGGCTAGATTTCGGGAGTTTTCGTACAATAGTAGCACTAAGAAAGACGCTATCTACTGATACCATGGTTCTCATTATCTAAAAAGCACCTTGCTAACCTCCAACTTCACGATAGAACAATGTCACCCACTAATTTACAGCGCCTGCATCCCCTGTAGCCTGACCCCAAATAAGCAAGTCTCGGCGAATCAAGATAACGCCCCGTGCAACCAGGCTTCCCAATCTGGCAGTCTGCACTCAGTTCACCAATCTCGCCCATTAGTGAATATCCGGGATTCCCCACTATTGATATCGACATCTCATCACGTGCAGTCTCCTGACAGTTAACGGCAGGTTTGAACTATATATATTCCCCTAACGTGAAGCTTCCCCGGATTTCATGGTAGTAAATATTGGAGGGCAGACGAAATGGTGGGACCGTGGGCAACCGGAAGGAGGAAAGAGGTGGGGTAAATATTTGCTTACCTAACGGGCGGCAATTAGCGGATGAGGACTTGCATCCGGAGGGGGAATATGGGTGATGGTATATTTGAATAATACCAGGCATATCAGATGGCATTAGTGAGGGTTGATACGAGAGTCAGCTACCAGGCTATCAATGGGTATTAGTGTATTATCACAATATATGTTCTCAAACATAGAGCTAGAGTGGAGATAAGGGACACAAATAAGTACTAGACGCCCGTTTATGAATATGCATTGATTAGGCTTGGGCTCTTATCAGTGAAAACGCTGTAAAGTCGTATGGATATGCATCGAGCTTTGTCCTATTTAAGCGATGCTACCAATGGCAATATTCATTGTGTACTTCACAGGACTAAGTTCAAAGGAGATAATGGCAGCGGGGTATTTTATTAGTGGGTGGCGATTAAGCTTTCCTTTTTTGGTGAAGCGGGTCAATTATGTACCTGACCCTAGGATCAGTAGACTAGGGCTCCATTGTATTCTATCACACGTGTACCCTAACTCTTCTTGTGGTAATGAAGGCAACAGCCCTTTTCAAATCCTATCAATGATATGCCCTATCTTGAATTTCCTCATTCGGAAGTAAACACATATGTGCCAAGCACCAAAAGATGTGAACTTAAGTTGCTAATATGATACGATTTATGGAATGAGTAACCATTGATCAACAGGATTGATCCAAAACTTATGGCCCTTTTTAACAAAAGCATGCCAAATAAGAAAATATTGTCCGTGTTGTTGCCAACGTGCATCCATGTCACTCAGAGACTTACAGTCATACACAATTACAGGTGATCTTGGACCTACCTGATTTTAGAAAGTTACATTATCATCAATAAACCTATTTTACAAAAATATCCCTGAAACATCGTCCTAGGGTGATTATAGTTTGCCCATCTACTTTATCAAGTATATGGTACTGAGTGTTCCTGAAATATTACTGATCTAACAGATTATGATCTTGGCGGGGTTCCCCATTATATTCTCACTTTGCTGGATGATTTCACTCACCTACCACAAGCTCTGTCCTCCGCGTTCAGCGAGACTCGTGAGCTACAACAAGCATGTTACAATGTTATAGTTCAGGAGGGGTTTCACTCAAATACTAATCTCTGGCTACTGGAGTGATTCTGCATCATTTTACCGGCTATGTTGTCAAACTTTTCTTTTGACCAAGCATATGTTGCCCTCTGCTAAGATCACTGCAGGTCTGTGGCTCCATGGTGCCTTTGGTTGAGAACAGCCGGTGCCATTAGTATAGCTAGCTGATAATTAGGACATAGAAAGGCACCAAATATTGGCGGACCATCGCACCATGCACCAATATATTCCATAAATATAATATATCCAGGCACGCCTTGGAAATGAAAAAAAGAACATCTTTATTTAAACAAATTCCAATCAACACTATTACCTAGTTGATCAGTGCCAACTTCTAGCGAGCTCTTCACTGATATTCCTCCGCGATAGATCCCTTGACTCTGCTGTAATGGACCTATCGACCTTCATTTATCTCACCCAGTCACATGTGTTGCCTTCTACTAACAACCTAGAGTGCCTATTCCTTCTCTTCCCAGTGCTGGGAAGTATATCTGGCCCAGTGGCGATTGTCTAACAACATGTAACCTTTTGAAAATCTTGTCGAACCGAGTCATACCAATGCGATAACAGGTCCTTTGGAAACAGAGCAGCGGAGTCCCTTGGGCTCTAAAGGTTGATACCGCCCTTATCAATATCTTAACTACTATGATGTAGTAACTGTAGATTATCCTTGTTCTGGCTTCTCCTTTGTGTGACTCGAAATTTCATCCGAATGTAGTTGCCAAGTCTGTGATACCACAGAAGCTCCTTCTGTGTCCTCCACCTTCCGATAGACACGTGGTTTTTTGATGCACCTACCCACATTATTGGAGATATGCTCTACTATTAATTATTTCGGTTATAATATTTCTAGCTTTGCTTGTTGTAGCTCGCATATCTAGCTACCCGGTTGCATCACCTAACCGGAGATAATGAGTCGTTATCATACTCCGCCAGCAGTTTCTATCATCTATTCCTCAAGGTCTGAGGGGATTTCACTGACCAAGATTTCCCAAGATTATGAGAAACTTCACATCCGACTAAACTTACTATAACCAAAAATCCACATGACCATCCGCGATCTCATTCACATCCTCTGCTCCATAACGCCAGTCCTTGCAGACCATGGTATCTTGATCAACACTGTCCGCGAAATGTACGTGAAAGATAAAGAAATCATGTGTGAGACATATCCTCACGATGTCCATATTACGACCTTCTAACTAACCATTATGAAGGGCTTTCATCCATTAATTAACTATCTGACTTCAGCACTACCATTGAAATCCACCTTTACTATCCACAACACGCTCTAGCACACACCGCCAACATAATTGACAATGTCTCCTAAACTGTATACCATACCTGCGTCCTTCATCCACTCTCCTGTACTGAGCTCGCTGACAATGTCTTGGCCTTCATGCTCTCTATGCCCCTTGACCGTGCCATATTCTCCCTGGCAAACTTTGTGCAGATCTTCCATGACTTAGTTACGGGGAAGGTCTATATAGCTCGTCCGCCGGTTTTCCCGACACCGTTAAATATGGGAGAAATTTTAAGAAGGGTGGAGAAGATTGTGTGGTGGCAGAGGGAAGACAGGAGGGGTGCGGGTTGTAGTATCAGGAGATGTATACTGGAGCGAGGGGAATGGATCAGGTTTGAGGTTTCGTCTGCTGTAAATTGGAAGATTGATCCAGGTGGGGTAACGGGAGGGGATGGAGCGGACTGGAACAAGATCGAGGTTTGTATGGACTTTTAAGAAGCTATGGTCTTTTCTTGTTTTAGGCGATTATTTTGTGTTGTGTTTGCAATGACTGTTGGAAACTGGTTGGTATGCCATTCTAGATCAACAAACACATATGCTGAGGCAGCCTGTCATTATTGTTCTACCGAATAGTGATCGGGAGCCTACAGATCTATATGTAAATTATTACGATATCAGACCTTACACCTTTTCTATTCTTTTCCTCTCTCATCGTTAACCAGAACCCAAACACTCCAGTTCATCAACAGTTGCGTATTACCCCGCCTCTTTCCTAGGTTAACCCATCCCACCTCTCAGCCACCTGTCTGGGTCTGTCTCACCAGCTAACCTCCTTCCGAGAGACCTTTGAAGATATGAAGTCCTTCACTGTTCCACTCTCTGCTATTTCAGCTATGATGTGATGCCCTTTATCGGGTTTCCCTCAGTCTTGTTGGTGTGCAGTACATCCGAAGACCTCGCTGCTCTCTGGGGGGTGGATCAAAACACATCTATAGTATGGACCCTGTATGTTTTGTCTTCGGGGTTCAACTGCCCAGCACATTCGCGCCTTACTAGTGAAGTGCCCCGTCTTCCGCTATTTGCCATGGTTATATGCTCTGTCCTTATTTTGTGTGAACTTGGCATTATCAGCCTACGAGTTCCCTCTGATGTCACGAACTAAATGAGACCCAATAGTGTATGAGTGGATAGATAAGTACACTTATATGGACTAACAGGCTAGTTAAAGCCATGATCGGTGCATATTCCTGCCTTCTAGTAGCTTCGGATGACAGTATAGAGCCTATGGATTCTTTTGGGACCTTTGGGGAAAACTCAGAATCACTGTTCTATCGCCGTGAGCGTGGTTATGATGACGGTAATCGGAACCGGTCTAATCATAACCTGGTCCTTTAATTCTCTACCATTGGTCAAGAAAATGCGGCAGCTTCTCATTGATCTCTTGGCCAGAGTTGTGTCCACATATGTCGGGCCTTGTTTCTCGGCCGGCTGGCGACTCGGGTTGCATATGTGTTTCCTATCTCGTCGACCAATTGCCCTTTGTTTTTACAAGCTTACCCGGTATTTCCCTGCTACTATTTTGTATCTTTTTTTTTTTAATTCGGGGTTGCGTTGGCTGCGTCGGGGGGATAGTCTTGACCAGATGGGGAGACTGTGTGTGGCTGTTTGGCTGCCGGGGGTGGTTATGTGAATGTGACGGCGGCTGAGGAGGGAAGGGGACGAGTCAGTGTGTGGTTTCATGTAAGGAATGTATTAGAGTGCACATTAGTGAAGCAGATATGGCCACGGTTAGCTGATTAGCTCGGAAACTATATACTGTTTAGGGCTACTTGTGGTGAGATTCTGGTTTGCGGTTGATTTTTGCAATTTATCATGTCGTTTTATATGCGGCCAGTCGCCTTGTATTAAACAGACTATTTTTCTCCCTCTTCCAGCACTCTTTTCTTTTCATTATTGATTACTGCTCAGCGGGACATATCCTGCACGGCTCCATGTCCCTCAGCAAGGACGCCACCTAGAGTGGCTCTAAGATTATAAGTGTAGCATGTGGGCCTTGGATATATGCCCAGATAACTGATTCTATAACACGTCGTAAACTAGAAAGAAGACATAAGAAGTTCCTTCTCCATTGGGGGAATAGTGAAAAGACTGGTGGAGGCTCCGCTTTGTGACATGGGTTGCTGGCTAGTTTGGAGGTATCTCAAGAGTCCTTGCTCTTATCTCCATGAGGCGATGGTGGATATCATGAAGACAATACTGAAAGATTCTACACATGGCCACCAAGTAAAGAAAACCCTGCTCAGTCCAAAGCGGGAGGAATAGTGATGACAACTGAAACAATAGTCCAAAAGATCACCATTCCTAAAATCACAGACACATCACCATCACATCTCCGTCTGACACCAGATATCAGCATCTCCACCCTCATCCAAAGCAACGCCAACTGACTCGTTCCCGCCCCTCATTCTGCATTCCTATCTTCAACTCCCTTCTTCAATCCATTTCACCAAATTCCCCTCCTTGTCACCACCAAAGCTCAAGCCGGGATTAATTTAAACTACACATCTATTCACCGACACACAACTTAAAGCTCAAGGATCCTGGCATACCATACTTAAACGGAATGTAGGTACGGGATAATCAATACTTGAGGTTATATTGGGAAGTATCTTTCGAACAGACTGGATTTTCTGAGATGTCGATTCTAGGGCCTTCGGGACAGCGGGGCTGATGAATCTGGAGAGGTTATACCATGTGGAGAAAGAAGTTATATAGCGCAATATTGACGAATCGAGCCATGGAAATGTACTGGGGCAGGCTTAGCGGCCGGCCCTATTGAACTAGGAGGATGATTGGATGGTGAGATAGGACGATGCACTATCGACGTGGTTGGAAACATAAGGACGAATGGATAGGTAAGACGTAATCTACTAAATATATGGAGTTTATATACCTGGATTGCAAGCATTGTTACGCAAAGGATAAGTAGTGTTATATGCCAAGTACGAGCCACAGAGCATCATGGTCGCTAGCAATATATTGGTAATATGCATCTCAGGTTTCCTCGCACCATGATTAAAGACTCATGGTGTGTTTACGACAAATCAGGAACAGATTCTCTCCAATGCATCACATGCTGATATCATCTATACATCTATATTGTGGTTCACTTTATGACATAAATCTCTTCTTTGCAATGTTTTACTACTCATGAGTCTCCTTACAATGCTAAACCATGTCAAATCTATCACGAAAGTACTTGCTTCCCCGTCCCCTCTCAATTTCTCCATCTATCCACAATGAAAGTCTCTCTCCAACATCCACCTGCCAATACCCAGTCTGGCTGATGTTCCTGTTCCCACCAACCCGTGTTGTGCTGTCTTATTCTCATTTTGTATTCCGCCAGGGTCCTTATTAACCCATCACCGCTCGTGGCCCCGCGCCTCCCTGGGACGGTCATTAGGCCACCAGCCAATCAACCAATTACTCATGCAAGAAAGGTACAAGTATGATCAATAGAAAATGGGTTACCCAGTAAGTACCCAGGCGCCATCTGGTTATGTATCAGATAGATGAATGGCGCCGCATCCAGTTTGAGTAACTGATCGTGATTATCAATGTACGCAGTACTATATCTATTTTAGTCAGTAAGCTAGCCAAGACAGCCACCCTTTTCATACATCCGCCAATAGCCCAACATGCTTCCGATAGTACAGATACACATCCAATAGCCATTCCGGCCGCTTATACACACTTGTGTCTTCAATTGTCACATTTTCTGTTATGTGATATTTGCCATTATAGTCCGCGTTGGGTGGTGTTGGGTGGAAGAAAAAAACATGGTTGGCTTGGATAAGACTGGGAAGGAGATGGTGGGTTAAGTGGCCATGTTTGGCCCATAAGGGAAAGTACCAAAATGAGGAAAGAGAGAAAATAGAGGGGATTTTAATGGGAACATCGGAGAAGGTTGACGATGTTAAGAGAGATTATCGGTAGATTTGGTTGGAATGGCGGGAACGGATGGTTGGAATGGATCAGTTGAATGGATCAATTGATGGTTAATGGGCTAGAGGTTCACGTTAATAGTAATTGATCGTACAGTAGACTGAGGGAATAAAAGCAGGTGTGTAAATTAGATTTATATGACATGTATCAGACTCGAGTTGTGGGTTATCGGTTGCCCATCAACATTAAATGAAGCAACCGCCACATCATACCCTCCCGTGTCGAAAACTGCAGCATCGTCATCTCCCGAGAAAACAACCGCCAATTCCAGACCACTTATTAATTCCCTAAAGTACACGTTCACTTGAGGCCCTCTTCACCAAACGACCTCATCCTCGCTCCCTCCCCACAAACCCCATCGCCACAGGCCCTTCTCGGCCCTGACCATGTGGCTCGTTAGTAGTTGCGCATGTAGACAGTAACAAGCCAATATGATGTCGGTTACCAGATTCTCATATTAATCCAATATATAATGCTGGGAATGAGGCACGAAAGCAATGATACTCGGATGGGCGTCTCGTTTCGAAGGTGGAGGCTCGTCAGGGAAATATCGATGGGATGGCAATACAATTTTCAGCGCAAAATGTACTTTTCTCTTTTCTCGTGGGTTGGGTTTGGCTTGGTGCCAAAAGAGGATTATCTAGAAAATGAAATCCTCAAATGAGAAAAAAAAAAAGCCAACAGACCGCCGCTCGTTCGGCTTTTGGGCAGATATCACCGCTAAACTAAGTTTCCTCTTGAACAGCCAACACGGCATAAGTTAGAGAGGTTAACTCTTCTGTTGACCTAAAGTTCTGTTAATTGTTATCTCATCGCCCTCCCACTAATCAGCCATCCTAAATTAGCTCCCGCGCCCAGAACCGCCTGTATTGATATACACTACCAAGAGATCTGGACGAGCTAGTGACCTGCGTAGCTGGTCGTGCTGTAGAAAAATCAGTTCTCACACCAGCGCTAGAAACGTGACGGGTGGTAGTGACGGATTGGGTAGTCATCAGGTTGGTGAGTTAGAGAGAGACCTTGTCTGGCACAGACGCTAGATAGGAAGCGAGGCGACCAGCAAGGACGCCCTGCTCGAGTGCTGAGAGGTTGTGGCTGCGATGGTTGGGTTTTTGGAGGTCGTCTTGGCTGCCAAGAAGGAAGATTGAAGCTTGAAGCTTGAGTGATATTGGGAGGCATATACATTGAAAATGCACAGCTTAGTAGCATCGAGGGTCTTAACTATACCGAGTGATGCGTATATGTATATATATGTATAAATATAGTTGGTATTGATACTCATCGTGTGGTTAGGCCATGGGATTGGCTTGCTGGCATTGACATCGGCATGAGCAAGGCCCTGACAACATATTAACGACAAGGGCATCGTGCCTAGACACAACCCCCGAAAGGCAAACCCCTCCGTTTATCGATATGTACCAGCTGGAATGTGTCCTGTACTATACACATCCCCTCACCTCCCCACAGTCCTCGCCATCGTCATCGCCATTCCTTTTTTTTTTCTCTCGTACAGCCTCCCCCACATTGACATTGCCTCACCACCATTCTCCGCCCTATAATTATCTCGTGTTCCCGAAACCCCAAACTAGAACCACCACTGTCACCCGCCGCCTCGGAAACTCATAGATACCTCGACGCCAATATTCATGCGCGCCATCCTTGCTTGCCCTGATGGGCCCCCGGGCCTCCAGAGCATGGCAGCGGATGTCGATCACTGTCGAATACAGAGAATGCCGGGGCGTGATGGGACGTGGACGGGCGATGTGCACGGGGCAACGATGAGCGGCTGGTTTGTGTATAGTAGTATCGCTGAGACAATACAATGTAGTATGTAGTTGGCCATTTGAAAGACAAGAAAGGGCAAGATATCCGGAGTGGTTATGGGATTTGGGGTGCTCAGCGATACTGTAGTGGAGTTTGTACAAGAACAACTAAAAAGGCACTAGGATTGAGAAAACCGGGTTGGGAAGTGGGCAGATCAGGCCCCGTTGGATCGCTTGTCTTGTCCTGTGGGGGATAACTGGGGGGTTATTCTCCGAGATCTCAAACTGATTAACTCAATATCTCATCACTAGAGTTCAAAACGAGTCAATCACTAATTCCCATTCTGGTCCATTGGGCCATCGCTTACCCCAATCCCATCATTGAAATTGGCTATACCTTCACGATATATTGCGAGATCGAGTGCTTGGAGCGTCATTGTGGGCTCGCTAAGGCAGCCCAATGAATGCGTTGTTGAAAGGAGCCCACAACACTCCGCTCTCAGCTAGAAATCTAGACGCATCTCTAAAGGACGAAACCTCTTCCTCGAGGCCTCTCTTTTGGTTTCCCCCCAGACAGAGAAAGAGCCAAAAAAAATTGCCATCGCCAATCCCGTGATCGCCACAAAACCATTGTCTCCGCAGCTATCTTGCCAAAATTCCTTCCCCGTGTTTGCTAAGTTACACACTTACTTTCCACATAATGTTAATAGATATTTGTATATGTACATGTAACAACAACCTACGGCTACGGTCATATCGTGCCCATCGCCTTGGCGTAATAACCTACCCAGCTTGCTTACTTGCTGCATATCCCCAACCCCCGTTCCTTTCGGCCCTCGTTGAATTTACCGGCCGGTCAACCCCAGACACCGTCGCACTCCCTCCCACCACCAAACTAAACTAGTAAAGGGCCATCTACAAAGAAGCCAGGGTTACCATGAGAATTCTCTAGTGACTAGCCTTTCAACTACTTAGTTATTCTGTAGCAGATAGCGGAAGCAGAGGTAATCAGTTGTAAGTATCAATTTGTTGGCATTTCTTTTCGTTATTTTTTTCAATAGATTATTATGAGAGCATAGCCAGGTGGCCATTTTGTGGTGAAAACAGCACCTTGCTGTTTATCTCCTCGCCTGCGTTTCCTACAGAGGCGGGGATTTCAAGACTTTGCTGACAGATGACCCATGGTTCACTGGGGGGTACAAGGTCATTTTGAGTAGTAGATTTACTTGATATAGTAGTCAGCCGTTCTTGTCTTGTTCCTAGTGAGCGGCGCTAACACGCAATAGCTCTTGATTAAGCCTGTCAATTTATCGCATTTGATCTCTAGTGGAGTTTTACTAGTTTCCCTGTTTGGGTGAACTTCAAATTGGCATTTTTCTAGAGTAAAAAGAGGTACAAGAGCAGCATCGCCAGTTATTGTTTTAATCCGCATTTTTGGTGTTTCTCTTGCTTGGAAATATTTTTGGAATTTTAGAACCTCCTCTTCTCTTACAGCAAACCTTATTTCTCGGTTCACTCCATCTTTGCTCCAAGCTCATGACTAATATTTGACCTACAATCTCTAAATACTTGACGACTATATTGACGATTTACGTACAACTGCAATCAACTACAGCGTTTATATCCCATTAATAAAATTATAGTGTTGGTTAGCGACGACGACGACGACGACCACCACCACCACCACTTCCTAGATATTGTGAGCTACCAACTACCCGTCTAGCTTTACCGCCATCAACACAATTCCAAAGCTTCTACTCCCTTTCTGGCCTTGACTCTAATCTGTCAGCTACGTAACCTTCCACGACCACTCCGAATATCCCTCGCCCGGAACCATTCACACCATTGGCACCGCCTCAAAGTCATAATCCTGTATTTGGCTCTCATCACGTACCACTGCCATCTACAAATATCTCCTTATACGGCTCTCTGGCCCCCCGCGGCCCTACGATCCTTCTGCTTCTCTGTCCACTGCCCTCCTAGGACACATGCCAGAGACGGCATAATCCATCGTTTATATCCGTACCCAAATTATGCTTTCTTCCACCCTAGATACTGGAGCGACTGCCACTTCACGACCTAAAACGCCGGATAATGGCGTCCCTGTACGACCAGGAACGGGCATTATGAATGCCCCGGATGGCCAGAATATGGCTCCGGTCATAGTAAATACGCCTCGGAGCTCCCCGGTTCATGAAGTTCCTGGGAGCACCAACGAGTCAGGAGTAGACTCTAGTAGTACTACGCCACAGATATCGCCCAAGGAGTCAGCATTTTTCACATTGGATCATTCAGCTCCGCAATCATCAACAACTACGAATATAAACTCACCAAGGCTTCAAAGCATGGCAATCAAGTCCTCTCTTTCAAATTCCCTCCTATTCACTGCCTTCCGGTCCCTCCCGGTCCCAGTGACTATCCTGGATGACCAAAAGACTGTTGCCTTCACCAACAAAGCAATGAACCGCCTTCTCTCTGTACACCTTAGTCCATCAGATTCGCAAACACAATCATATGAGGGCTTCACGCTTGCCCAGCTCGGAATTGATGTCCTAGAACATGGCAGACCAATTTGGGTATCATGGAATTCATTCCTCGATCACATGGCGGCCCGTGACTCGGCACCCGAAGCTGGTCCGGATGCCGTTCAGAGCCCTGGGCTTGACCCTGACCATCCAACTCTTCAGTTTTCAAGGAGGATTGTCTGGGAAACAGAAGACCCAACCGATTTAACACTTGAAGTTGTGATATCATCCCCTGTAGACCGCCGTGGGTCGACAATTAACCTCGCGGATGACCGGCCGAGCCCGCAGCTTATCTTTAATCAAGCGCAGCATATATTCGCTAAAATGATCATCACAACGTGGACAGCCGGTGACGACGAACGGAGGTTCTTCACTTTGACGTTTACAAAAACTGATATTGTCACTGATGCCCAAATATCAGAACCACTATCTGCGATATCTTGTGATACAGTTGCCTCGTCGATCGCCGATGACCCGCTCATGAGCCCGTCGTGTCTTGAAATGCAAGCACGCTTGTCACAACCATCAGTTTTGTCCCCTGGGACCGAACTGACGAGCATGTCGTTACCAGAAGGACCTCCGGAGATTGACTCGACGGCAGACGAGACGACTTTGTTGCACAAGCTGAGTAAGATGAAGGATGCGTTGATTGATAATACGACAATGCCGATTGTCGGGATTTGGAAAGACGGGACAGTTGCATATCCAAATCAGGCGGCAAGAGCGTTGTTTGGGAAGCATATTCCTGAGGAAAGAACATTTTATTTTGCTGATTTGGTGGCAGGGTGGCAGGTGTGGAATGATGATTTCACACGACTGTTGCCCATTGAGGAGTATCCTATGAAGATCCTGTTGGATACCCTGACTCCTTTCGAAGGAATGAAGATTGGGATCATCAAGGAGAACGACAAGAGGGTAGTCTTCGATGTACTCGGTGAGGTTATCTACGATAAGGTGACTGGTGAAAGCTTAGGAGGCATCGTATCCTATCGCGACATCACTGAAATTGCCGCCGACATTAACCGGTATCGCCGCTCCGACGACGAAAAGTTCCGGACAATCTGTGATGCGATGCCACAGCTTGTCTGGACGGCAGGGGCCGATGGGATCCTCGAATTCTTCAATCAACAGTGGTATGACTACACTGGGTTGTCCAAGGAAGCTTCAGTTGGTTGGTATGTAGATGGTATCGTTCACCCTGACGATGATGAGGCGACAAAAGCGGCATGGGCCAAGGCTATTGCGACTGGTGAGATGTTAGAGGTGGAATACCGGTGTCGCAGCAAGGAGGGTGAATATCGGTGGTTCTTGGCCAGGGCACGCCCTATGCGCAAGGAAGATAATGGGCCGATCACGGGGTGGTTTGGTACGAGTACGGATGTTCACGAAGCCGTCGTTAGCAAGCGATTGACCGAGCGAACCAAGGAGCAACTCAACAGTGTTATGGCTCATGCAAAGGTCACACTCTTTACCGTGAATCGGCAGCAAAAGATCACTATGCTCGAGGGTGGCTTAGTTGGCAATGGAATTTCAGATCACGTTGATGCCGATGGTGTCCGCTGGTACATTGGCCACAGCGTTTCCAAGGTCTTCAATGACTTAATTGAGATGCTTCCTGAAGGCGAACAGCCCAAATTTCTCCAACCCATTGACAACGTCATGCGAGGAATCGACTCGGAACGTGTCATGGAACATGACATCAGTGAGTGGCCACCAGCGGCAACCGAAACTAGAATCTTTGATGCCGCCGGCAATACGCAAATTACTAACATGCCTTGTCTTTTTGTCTCAGATGGCAGATGGTACCGTACGCGATTTGTCCCGATGTTAGCCGAGTTGCCCGGAGTCGGGACAGTCGCGGGAGCGCGCACAGCAGAGAGTGCCATTGATGGTGTTATCGGTGTAATTATGGATGTCACTGAGCATCATTCAGCAATTGAGGATGAGACGAGGAAGAGACACCAGGCGCTAGCAAATGAAGCAGCGGCGAAGCAAGCAACCGATTTAAAGAGCCAGTTCCTGGCCAACGTGAGTATCCCCGGCCTCCCAATCTCCAATACGAGACAAAACAAGATATTGTATTAACGCCCATATAGATGTCTCACGAGTTCCGTACTCCAATCCAGTGGGTTCTAGGCTCCACCGACATCCTTAATACAACTCGCATGAACACTGAACAAGAGCAAGCTGTTGCTACTATCCGCAACTCAGCCACTATTCTCCTAGCCTTGATGAATGACATCCTCGATTTCTCCAAAATCGAGTCTGGTAAGATGGCTCTCGATGAAATCGACTTCCAGCTCTCCTCCGTTCTCACTGAAACCACTGAAATGCGTCTATTCGAAGCGAAGAAAAGGGAGATCGACTTCAGCATCCAATACGCTCCCGGCATCCCCGAACTCAATCTTGTCGGTGACTGCAATCGTCTCCGTCAAATCCTCAACAATATCCTTGATAATTCTCTCAAGTTCACCCGCAAAGGCTTCGTCTCCTTCAAAGTTGATATCACCGAACAAACTTCCGAAACAATCAACATTCGCTTCACCGTCATCGACTCTGGTATTGGCATCGAAGATAAGAAACAACAACATATTTTTGAACCATTCCTCCAGGGCGACGCATCGACTGCTAGAGAATTTGGCGGTACTGGTCTTGGCCTAAGTATCTGCAAGTCATTCCTGGACCTCATGCACGGGACCATCGATATTAAATCGAGAGTGAACCGCGGCACAGCCGTCACGATTACGATTCCGTTTCGCAAGGGTGAGCATGTCTGTGAGGAAATTACGGAGCAGATGGCATTGATGGCGGTGACTGCAGCGGCCAACGGAGATGAAGTGGCTGTGGATGATTGTGATAGTGGGGCTTTGTTAGCTGATGGGCGATGGGGCTTAATGAGACGGGGAAGTAGCTCGTCAGGGGGGCGCACGGCGTTGCCACCTCGGGAGCAGATTAAGATTCTGTTAGTAGAGGACAAGTAAGTTTTTTTCAGGTGAAAATTCCGAGATATCACGATGAGCTGTTATTAACATTTGGTGTCACTAGTTCCCTGAACGCCAAACTAATGATTAAGCTTCTGCAAAAAATCAACTTCACCCGTTCCCATCACGTCTGGAATGGCAAAGAAGCCCTTGAATTCATGGAGGAAACCCAAGCTGGTCGCCGTCAAAAGCCTAGCCTCATCCTTATGGATTGCCAAATGCCCATAATGGACGGTTATGCCTGTACCAAAGCGTTAGTCTCCCTTATCATCCAACATCTCCCAACTCCATGACTAACAAGCCCCCCATAGGCTCCGCACCGATCCCAAATTTGCTGAATACCTCCGCTTTGTTCCCATCATCGCCGTTACTGCCTCCGCCGTTGCCGGCGATCGCGAACGTTGCCTCGCCTCCGGCATGAACGACTATCTCCTCAAACCCATAACCCAAACACATCTCGAGCGCGCAATTATCGAGTGGCTCATGACCCTAGGTGTTCGTCCGCGCCTTGAGGCTCCCGAGACACCCACCACGCAATCACAGCCCCAGACGGTCCCGGAAGACGCCGCGATTGTCAATTTTGACACCTCGAGGGTCGGGACTATGAAGGCAGAAGCGGACGGGGGGGTCTCGGTTAGCACAGTGAAGGTGGGTGAGATTATTGAGAGGGTGGAAAGGCCGGTGGCGTTTGCTTCATTGTTGAGTATGAGTCAAAGTACTACGAGTGAGGTGTTGTCAGCCGGGGTATTGTTACAGGGAGGGAGTGAAAGTGAAGGGATATCGATGGATCAGGCACCATAAGGACAATGGGAATATGAAGGATAAATGGAAGGAATCGTTTTGATGCATTGGACGGTGTTTTGGAGTTTGGTTTGGTTTGGTTTTACTGCAGCTTTTTTCTTTTTTTTTTTGCTGTATTTCTTTTTATTGATGCTTATGCTTTTCATGATAATCAATTCTTGATTGTACAATGCAAACACAATGTTCGGCCTTGACCAGTTAACTAGCAGTGGTGGCATGTGTCATGATTGGCGTGATGTGGCGTTTGATCAACGTGAAACCAGATCATGGTATGTTGCTTTGAGCTTACTAATGGCAAAACAAAATATGTGAAACTGCCCATCATGCACTTAGATCATGAACATATACAAAACACCAAGGGACCAATCAAAAACATCAAACATACATATAAAAGTCCGGTATTCATGATATCACTAATAACTATCTACAAGCTCTCATACGCCTCCATAGTAACCCAACCGACAAAAATAAGAAGAAACAAAAGTAAACACAACTAGACAAACAATATAAACAAAATGAAATAACATGGTATATAAAAACCTCCCTTTTATATCAAGTCCCACTTCAACAAAAACCCCTTCCAGGCGCAAAGACCCTCGTAAGATGCTTCCACCGGTTAGAAATGCTCTTTCCAGAACTTGAACTTGACCTCGTTCACTGTAGCCTCCTTACACGATTCCTGGATCTGTCGCGCAGCCACGGACGGGCCACAGAAGTATACACCCACCGTAGTCCGCATGCCCTCCAGCCCGGGTAGATACGTGTTATTCAGGATGCCATCCCGTACTTCTGACAAGAAACGAGTGAAGTTTGGCCGACCGAAGTTTGTCCGAGACTTGAGCTCAGTAAGAGGATCAATCTTGGCGCCTACAGAGTTGATGACAATGTTTTGAGTAGTATCAATGTCAAGACGCTGAGTAAGGTAGGTGTGGATGCGAAGGAACTTTTCACCCTGGGCACCGGGGCCAATGGCCAGGTTCTTGTCGGTGGATTGTTCTTCAAGGGAAGACAACAGTGTTTGGAACCATTCAAACGATGAAGTGTCCTTGCAAACCCAAATGAACTCAACACGACGAAGACGCTTAGGTGGGTTTGGAGAGTTGCGCATATGCCAGATGTTCTTCAGAATTGATGCCCACGGCGTGACACCAATACCCGTGCCGATAAGAATGGAGATCTCGTTCTGGAAAACATCTTCGGCGGGGGCACCGTAGGGACCGTCAATGCGAAGGACTGGCATCTTGTCGCCATTGCGCAGCGCAACTTCGTACATTCCCATAGGATCGGTAGTTTCGTAGAGTTTGGATTGAGCAGGACCAGCACCAACGGCGTCACCTAGGGCACGAGTAAAGTCACCGACCTGGCGGACGTGGACCGAAACGTAGGGGTCGAAGGGGCATGAGGTGATAGTAAAGGGATGCCATTGGTACTTGGAGATGTCGGGAACTTGGAGGAAGAGCCACTGGCCAGCCTTGTACTTAAACGAGGGCTTATTAAATTGGATCTCAACAACATCTAAGAGTAGTTAGTAGGAGTCACTAGTGTAATGTTGTGACGGGGGAAGATATAATATAGGGTACTTACCGTAAGGATGACGAATGACACGAGTGATCTCAGTATCACGGGCAGCACGGATCTCACGATATAGACGTTCAAAGAGGTAAAGACCACCAGTCCACAACTCCCAACGCCAACCAAGATATCCGAGACAGTGGTTCCAGTACATTTCTCCGGCAAGTGGGGAAATAGGCTCCACCGTATCACGTACAAAGCAGCCAGTTGTATGTGTGTACATCCCCAAAAAGAAAGGAATGAACAAATGATGCGTGTACCAAAAGGTCTCGAAACTCTGTTGACGAATCCGGGCGTGTGCCGTTGTGTAGATCATCATCATGCAGAACAACATTACATGTCCCGTCACACCACCGGCCTCAGTGTAATGAATCTGGACGGCCAGTTCCTTACGCAATTGTGTACGTTCTACGTTGAAGAAGTTAACGTAGTGAGCCGTCGTATGTATAACGGAAAAGAGCACCATGGCGTAGGCAACTTGACGGTGAAACCAAAGGTTCTCGTCAAGTGGGAGCCAACGCATTTTGGGGCGGATCCAACGGACAACGGTACGACAAACGGGGAGGAGAATCAGGGTGGTATCCATGGAGAGCACAAGTCCGGCGCCACGGGAGATCCACACGGAGAATGTAAGAGTGTTAAGAGGAGCAAGTTTGGGGTTTCTAGCTTGTAGATACCTAGGAATTTAAGTTAGATTAAAAGATGGAATTAGCAATAATGGCACAGAATGCGACTTACCAGCCAATAGAGAAGCATCCCCAATGGAAACCCCAGAAGAGAATGTGGAAGATTACTTTGGACGTAGTCAACTGCTTCCGCAGCAACTCGCCTAGAGGAATTCCCACGGACATGATTGATTATTATGTGTGTATATGTTTGTACTAAAACCAAAAGTCTATACAGAGCTTGTCGATTGTCGACCGGCGACCAGTATGTACAAGGAATCTGCAGTTTTGAGCAAAGAACGTATGCTGTATTATGTGATTGGCCGTCCTTTTTTTATAACCAAGGTTATGTTTCGTCGTAAGATGCCAGTAAGCTATTGCAATATCTAGGGGACTAGATTATGATGGCTGTAGCGGTGATAATAATGGGAAATATCAAAGTAAAGAATAAATAAACTGAGCCAGCAGGAGAAACAAATTAATAAAGATATGATGACGCTTATTATAAAACGATGCTGGGCATAGCAGAATAGAACAAAGAATAGACAAGGCCGTAGTCAAACAAATCAAAAATCAACAAAGAGAAAGCTAGAAATACTGCTAAGTATCGTCAGGTAAGGGCACTTCATTGACTTGGTTCAGTGTCGTAGCTTCCCCTCAAGAGAAGTCCCAAGTATGAGTGATGGTCGATGTCGAGGAATTGGGTCTAAGTCGTTATAGATCTCCAATTTTCGTCGGGTTGTATGGTCGAGGTTGCAAATACCCAGAAGCGATAATCACGCTTTAATTCAACAAAAAGTAGCAATCACCGTCTTAAACAATTCCAAATTACAATATTCCACTCAAGTAGGTTAAGAGAATGTATATGGAAAGGTAGAGCGAAGAAGAGAGCGCAGCTACCGAAGAAGAGAAGAGAAGAAGAGAAAGAAAGACTGATAACACAGGAGATGAAATCGAGGTGGGACTTGCGCAGAAATAACACTACATTCCGGGGAGTAGTGGCTATGATATAATATCAGGGATAAATTCGGAAGAGGAGTGAGGACAGGAGGAGAGGAGATCAAAGACCACAGACAATGCGGCCAGTTCGGTCAGGAATAGCAGAAACTCGGCTCATCCAACATGGACGCCAGCTCGACGAAGTGTCTGTGACCTTGTTTGAGGGTTCGGTGGTAGCTCACCAATAGGACGAACTAGGTAACTTTGGTCCTGGTCTGCCGCCACGAGGCCGGGGGTGTGTCTATGATTATATGATTTAATGGATGCTTTTTTCTTCTTCATTTATACAAACTGGGGATCTTACGGCAGAGTTTATAGATATTAGTGGTTATGAATATGTTGTCCCTGGCGAGCTAGCATATCCTCGGAATTTAACCTTACTGGTCAATATCAGTACTCAACTTCCGGACTGTGTCTAATCCTCAGTACCGTGACTAAGAAAACGAGGGCATCCCAATACGCCTCAACACCGCCAACCATTGGGGCTTGGCGTCCCGGCCCGTAAGTATCATATATAACTACTACACGGCCTAAAGCTCTTCTCATCCAGCATAGCACAGTCCGGCCCTGCAGTTACAGGCCTTGTCTTTCAGAGCACGGGCCGTGATAGATATGCTAGAAGGGGGACACCGGACCGCGAGGATAACCAGCAACTTATCGTCAGATGTAACGCAGGGGGTGGGGTCCATGATAGTATAGACTAGGCAGGTATAGACAATCGGAAGACTACCAGCCCGGAGGATGACCAGAAGCTGCTGGGTGAAATCGATGTTTTTGAGACACGGAGGATTTGGTAGTGTTTATGGCTTCGGGAGATATCTCAGGCAAACAACTAATGGTCATGGTAGTATCTAGTATGTCAGAATTGCTTGGCATCAGGCGAAGTACAAGCTGATTACAAAGCTATAATTACAGACAAATACAAAGAATTCCTCTCTTTGTTCTCAGCGGTCTCAGAGTTTAACTCAAACAAGGATACCCAGCAACCTCGACGCTAGGGATTCCAGATCCCAGGCGTGTCTCGAGTAAAACTATAAACCCAAAATCTGCAACAAACGACAATTAAGACCTGTCAGCAATATAGACGTCCCCGAGCGGGTTACGACCTGGTACGCGATGGGGAAACACGGGACGATATGGGTTATGCGTTGGCAGTGTTTGTGGTGCGACGAGCGAAGTATCGGTTTCTAGGATCGAGAGAGGCCATCATGAGATATATAGGTTGGGACGATATGATCAGGCTTCGGAGTATAGTTAGTCGCACTATCGGCGGCTAGCATAATAATGGTCAGTCATTTCCTTTTCAAAATGTTTCAGTCAGCGGGACAAATATATATTGCTGACAGCGTGGCTCCTCATAATCACCATCATCACCAGATTGGATAATCTCACTGATAGGGTTACCACATACATCTAGCTTCTAATAAGCACATATTGCCCACTTGTATTATATCCCTTTCTGCGCCTCAATCTTATTTCTCTTTCCAATTGAAAAATGACATCCGCAATCCTTGTGACAGCATACAACCTACTAGGAAATCCAAGAAGAAAATACTCCACTTTGGAGGCTCGAGGACAGTCCGGGAGTCAACAATATGGAGGCGTAACAGGGGGTTGGAATGTTCTGTGACAGGCTTGGCGATGGTCCCGGAACAGACAGTACCGATATTGTCGTTGGAACTAGGGAATCTTTATGTGTTGGGCGAAGGAAAACCTCAATTGTAGAGGCTTTTATGTGAAGACAGTGGGATAAATTACATGAAGCATCACGTCGATGGTCAGAATTGATACCTCCAATATTTAGTATCCAGAAAACACGAGCTTCTTACTTTTCCCCGTTGATATACATTTCTCGTTGCTCATTGTTCTCGTCTCACTCTAACTGTTCTCAACCATCAAGCGGCCCAAGCGGGTGGTCTGGGAAACTCACCGTGTTTCGACCTCGGCAGGGATAACTACCCTATTCTCAAGCGAGTGGCCGCCCCATGACAATGAGCTACAGGCATTCTGGCGGAACTCCTACAAACGCCTGGGGGTTGGCTTCACTGCCACGATAGTGGGTTGATGCAATACGAGGAATTGAGAAACTGGCCTGAAGATACATGGAAGGGTCATTGGATATGTGGGTTGCGTGAATTGAGGAACATAAGATTGTATGGGGACGGCAGGTGATGATTCTAATGAGGAAATTAACATAATGATGATACCGATATCATTGGGCTGACTTAAGGAATCTAATGCGAGGATGAAGGTTAAGCATCACGAACCCGTGACTTTGAAATGGATACCACAATGCTACATATGCTCTGCAGGAACAACATAAAGATACGGAAGGATCTATAAACATATTCTAATTCAAGTAATAAACTTTTAAAGTTAGAATGACTAATCATCCTCAAACACTTCAACCTCTCAAAATCACGTAACCGCGACATGATCACACCATTTCTGCCACTTATCTTTACAGGTTGACATATGGCCTCGCCTCTGCCATCCAGATATGCTTATCCACTAATATGCTTATTGCCACCCCACGTTCATATCGTAGCAATGCATCACCTTGACACGTTATCTTAACCATATTCCAACTTGCCGTTACTGCCGATATGAAGGGCGTATTATTGCACTCTTGGCTTTCTACCAAGACCTACTTACCTCATCACAAACACGATTAGATGTTCTAGCCTCTTTCATCCCAGATGCTATCAATGCCCATCTTAAAGACGTCATATCCCCACCTTCGGGATAATAATACCACCAAACACAAACACCAAAGCCCCCGATTATTTCTTCGGGAAGTCTCAGCCCGCATCGGAGCCCCCTCTATCTAAAACCTCTCCGCTACAGCTCAGTTCTGTTCTGATCACTATATTCGTGGAAATTAGTAGCCACAACACCCGTGTCTAGTACCGCCTCAGCATGTCAGTGCTAGAAGCTGTAACTTCTGGAACCTCATGCCCTTGTCTCTATGGTCGTGCGCAAAGTTGTACCTTTTGGTGTAAATTTGTATACGGAGGTACCTGTGTAACTGGAGGGTCTGGACCGGTCTTTGGATTTTTACAGTAGGTTAAAGAAGACAGTTATTGCAAGATGGTAAAGTAACAAATGGCAGAAATCCTTAGAGTAGAGATATCTTTAGGTGCGTGGGTTGAGGGGGAAATTTATGGAGGAAGAGGGGTGAAGAAGGAAATCCAGATAACGGTGGTCTAGACCTTTAGGTTTGAGAGTTGCAATTCAGAAGATCTGGTGTTTCGGGGGGGGAGGGGCAGTATAAAGACTGTTTTCAGTATGTGATATTTCATACAGATTCGCTATCTTTGAGAGGATATAAAGAAAATGCAGCTTTGTTGTGTTTTGGTAATTAAAGACGATCATGGTATGGCGAGGATCTGAGGAAGACACAAGGTGGTGATCTGGAACGCGGCTAATAGTAGAGAGCAATAACGAAGCCGTTGGTTGGCTATAGAGATAGTTGTAGTGTCACTGTGGTAAACTACAATCACATGACAGAATTGCCGTTTGGTTAAACATCATTGTTTCTAGTTCCTGCATCAATCCAGTAAATAAAGCGGGAACATGAACAGGATTCAGGTGTAAGTCAACCCTTATGGAGCACATGCATATAAATAACCCTAGCATTTATCATACTCGCTGTACATAAATACATTTCAACTTCCATGATTAAGTTTCGACTTAAATATAATGAGTGGTTATCAAGCTGTTATGACCAAAAATAGTCTTGTGTTCAATTATTTCTACATTCCTTAGTAGCCCCAATACTTTCTAATTCATGCGGTTTTATGTGTCTTGATCCCTCAATTCTCTGTCTAACTTGTGCGATATATCCCTCAGCCACGTCACTAGCGCCACTGAAAAATGACGCCACATTCACTTATACGTCTGCCTGAGGAGGTGGCGACAGCTGTAACTTATAGTTGGCGGTCCGGTCGAGCTCCCCTGATCAAGCTCCGCTGGGTTGACGGGGTTCCATGACTTCCTGCGGCTTCCTTGGGTCGGGCAGCGAACCACAATTGAAGGCGCATAACGAGGCCTCTCTTCCAAGACTCCTGGCTTTCCGAAGAGCCAATGTGTTGGAGGCTCCAGGATAAAGATCACGTAATTAAAACTTGATTCCAAAATAGCATTGCAAAGTTGGAAATATTATAAAATCTGAAGTTAGACAATCGTAGTTGTGTTGTACGAAGAAACATCACCGTCGTTTATCTATTAATATATTTCTGGACTAGACGTGCTTTCCGCCCCAGGCGCAATCAGCCTCATTTACACAATCCAACCAATTGGTGGCCACTCTTTCCAGATTTTGGCCAATTGGCAACCTAAATCTGTCAAGTTTTTGTCGCCAAGCGTGTTAATACTTATCACGATCATTTTTGCTGTGTCATCTGCAGCTATAGCAGCCTTCCTTGGTACTTGTACGATTTCTACCTTAAATTGTGTTTGATCTTTCATCTCTCGGAATTATAAACTGTGGACCTCTGTCCCCAAAACATTTTAGTTGCTTGTCCGAATCCCAAGAACTTGACCCAAGCGCAAGGCTACAGCGAATCAACAGCGGTACACCGACCCTGACACTCGCTGCGAGTCTGCACTTTGGCTGGTAACTTGTACTATTGGCAACTGGAATTGACGCTTGACCCGCCGTACAGTTACCGAACCCATCTATTCCTCCAATATCCCTCCCGCACTTACTACAACGCCACGACACTCATAGACCGATCCTCCGCTCATTTGGACATTCACGATAGTTATCTTGATATAGCTGGACTTCGGAGTACCTGCATTGATAGTTGTGTACGACTACGGACGTTTATATCTTTAATTTTGGCGACATCGCATTGCATTACGTATATTGGATTCTGTCTCGAGACTCAACGAGGCCCCCTCTTCCCCTCCTTCGCGCCAACCATCCACTCGATATATATCTACAACCTACATACAACCTCGCATAAACACCTTATAGAACATGGTCAGTTGAACACCTTTAAACCTTCCTGATTTCACTTCCGGAGCCGCAATGATTTTCTCGTCGGAATATCCGGGCCCGTCCATGATCCCTTTGTACTGATCATGTCCCACTAACCTAATATCTGCTCAAAGGGTATCTCCAGACGTCCCAAGGACAAAGCTGCCCGCAGCGGCGGTGGCGGCGACAAGTCGAAATCTAGCCGGCCCAAGAAGGCAACCTTTGAAACGACCAAGAAGAAGGAAATTGGTGTGACGGATCTGACTCTGCTGAGCAAAGTTAGCAATGAAGCCATCAATGATAACTTGAAGAAGCGATTCGAAGGTCGCGAGATCTACACATACATTGGCCACGTGCTGGTATCAGTCAACCCGTTTAGAGATCTTGGTATTTACACAGACGCCGTGCTAGAGAGTTACAAAGGAAAGAACAGACTGGAGATGCCGCCTCACGTGTTTGCCATTGCCGAGTCGTCATACTACAACATGAAGGCGTACAAGGACAACCAATGTGTCATTATCTCTGGAGAGTCCGGTGCCGGAAAGACGGAAGCGGCCAAGCGCATTATGCAGTACATTGCCAATGTATCCGGAGACGGAGGCGGTGATATTCAACAAATCAAGGACATGGTATTGGCGACAAACCCTCTGCTGGAGTCTTTCGGCAACGCCAAGACTTTGCGCAACAACAACTCATCCCGCTTCGGAAAATACCTTCAGATACATTTCAACCCAAATGGTGAACCAATTGGTGCAGATATCACCAACTACCTTTTGGAGAAGTCGCGAGTAGTTGGCCAGATCACAAACGAGCGTAACTTCCACATTTTCTACCAGTTCACCAAGGGTGCGTCCGAGAACTATCGTGCGACATATGGTATCCAGCAGCCTGAGACATATGTGTACACTAGCCGAAGCAAGTGTTTTGATGTAGACGGAATTGATGATTTGGCCGAGTATCAGGATACGTTGAACGCTATGAATATTATCGGATTGTCGCAGCCAGAGCAGGATCAGATCTTCCGTATGTTGGCAGCGATCCTGTGGATTGGAAACATTCAGTTCAAGGAGAATGAGGAGGGGTGGGCGGAGGTTGTGGATTCTTCGGTGGTCGACTTTGTGGCTTACCTGCTGGAGTGCTCTGCGGATCAAGTTGTCAAAGCCATCACGATCCGTGTTCTTACTCCGCGCAACGGTGAGGTGATTGAGTCACCAGCCAACCCATCACAAGCAGCCGCTACTCGTGATGCGTTGGCCAAGGCCATTTACAGCAACCTTTTCGACTGGATCGTGGACCGCATTAACCAATCGCTTAAGGCAAGACAAGAGACCACTAATAGCATCGGTATTCTGGATATCTACGGGTTCGAAATTTTCGAGAAGAACAGTTTCGAGCAGCTTTGCATCAACTATGTCAACGAGAAGTTGCAGCAAATCTTCATCCAGCTGACGCTCAAGGCCGAGCAGGATGAGTATGCTCGTGAGCAGATTCAGTGGACTCCTATCAAGTACTTTGACAACAAGGTTGTGTGCGACCTCATTGAGCAGATCCGCCCTGTTGGTATCTTCTCAGCTATGAAGGATGCGACTAAGACGGCCCACGCTGATCCCGCAGCCTGTGATCGGACGTTTATGCAAAGTATCAATGGTATGAGCAATGCTCACCTAACTCCTAGACAGGGCAACTTCATTATCAAGCACTACGCTGGAGATGTGAGTTATTCCGTTGATGGTATCACGGACAAGAATAAGGATCAGCTACTCAAGGGTTTGCTCAACCTGTTCCAAGTTTCTGGTAACCAGTTTGTCCACACTCTCTTCCCCAACCAGGTAGATCAGGACAACCGCAAGCAACCCCCCTCCGCTGGTGACCGTATCCGTACTTCAGCCAATGCACTGGTTGATACTTTGATGAAGTGCCAGCCTTCGTATATCAGAACAATCAAGCCTAACGAGAACAAATCTCCTACCGAATACAACACTGCCAATGTTTTGCATCAAGTCAAATACCTTGGTCTCCAGGAGAACGTACGTATCCGTCGTGCAGGATTCGCTTATCGCCAAACTTTCGAGAAGTTTGTTGAGCGTTTCTTCTTATTGTCTCCGGCTACTTCTTACGCCGGTGAATACACGTGGAGTGGCTCATATGAGGATGCCACCCGACAAATTCTTAAAGATACTAGTATTCCAAAGGAGGAGTGGCAGTTGGGTACTACCAAGGCCTTTGTTAAATCTCCTGAGACTCTTTTCGCCCTTGAAACGATGCGTGACCGTTATTGGCACAACATGGCCCAGCGTATCCAGCGTATGTGGCGTGGCTACTTGGCCTATCGCGCCGAGGCGGCCATGCGTATCCAACGTGTGTGGCGCAAGAAGCGTACGGGTCTGGAGTTCTTGCAGCTGCGTGATGCGGGTCATAAGGTGTTGGGGGGCCGGAAGGAGCGTCGGCGCATGAGTATCTTGGGTTCTCGTCGCTTCCTTGGTGACTACCTGGGGTTCAATTCCAGCTCTGGGCCCGGCGCGCATATGCGGAAGGCCGTGGGAATCAGTTCGTCAGAAAAGGCAGTGTTCTCCTGCCGTGGCGAAATTCTGGAACACAAGTTTGGTCGTTCTTCGAAGGCTTCGCCCCGGACTATTGTTGTGACTAACTCCAAGTTCTACGTTATTGCGCAGATGCTTGTCAACAATCAGCCTCAAATTGTCATTGAGAAGGGGATTCCGTTGGTTTCGATCAAATTCATTGGGACTTCAACGGCTCGTGATGACTGGTTCTCCCTTGGTATTGGCTCCCAACAAGAGGCTGACCCTCTTTTGAACTGTCTCTTGAAGACCGAAATGTTCACTCAGATGCAGCGCGTTATGCCTGGATCCTTCAACCTCAAAATCGGTGACACTATCGAGTACGCAAAGAAGCCTGGCAAAATGCAGGCCATCAAAGTTCTCAAAGACGCCCCTACCAGTCAAGACTTCTATAAGTCTGGCAGCATCCACTGCCAGCCCGGCGAGCCGCCAAACTCAGTCTCCCGTCCCACGCCTAAGGGCAAACCTGTTCCCCCTCGCCCCATCACTAAGGGCTTCCTTATCAAGCCAGGCGGTCGGAATGGCCGGCCATCTCGGTCAACTGGCAACCGTAACACCACCCCAGCTCGTAGCGGCTTCGCTTCGGCGCAGTCGTCTGTGCCTGCGGCCGTTAGGGCTCCGGCGGCAGCTACTACGGCGGCGGCTTCATCGATTGGTGGGAATTTACCAATTCAGCAAAAGAGGACACCGGCTGCTGCGGCTGTTGCGGCGTCAATTGGTGGAGGGGGTGGAGGGGGTGGTGCGGGTAGACAGCCGCCGCCGCCTCCGCCGCCGCCTGCGGCTGCGAAGGGGAAGATCATGGCAAAGGTTCTTTATGACTTCAGCAGTGATAAAGAGAACGAATTGACGGTCCAGGCTGGTGATTTGATTGAGATTGTGCAGAAAGAGAACAATGGTAAGTTTCTTCGTTTGGTTAATTGCCTTACTTCATTCGCCACATTATACTAACGGTTAATTTCAGGTTGGTGGCTTGGAAAGAACGCTACGGCCCAAGCCTGGGTCCCTAGTGCCTACGTTGAGGAGCAAGCTCCTCCGCCACCGAAGCCTAACGGTCGTAAACCCCCGCCGGCACCTCCGGCGAAGCGTCCAGCCGCGACAGCCCGAGGAAACGGTGGCGCGGCGGCTCCAGCGGCGGCTGGCGGTGCTTCGAATTTGGGAGGGTTGGCAGATGCCTTGTTAGCGAGAAAGCAGGCAATGCAGAATAAGCAAGATGATGATGATGATGACTGGTAAAGAAGGGGATGGAATATATGAGGAGTTTCTTTGTTGATACACAGGGTTTGATGGGATGGAGCGGGTCAACTTGGTCATATAATGGCATTATATCATAGCCTATTTCTATATAATATTATGTCTTCTTTCTACTATTCTATTAGCTAGCATTTAGGCATTGGCATATGCTAATGCTTGTGTTTATTTCTTCACGGCGGCCTTCCGCCGTCTAATCAACTCACCAATAGGAATATCCTCCTCACTGTCTTCCCCAACCTCCACTCCATAATCTGCTAACGTCTCCCCATCCTCATTCCGCCACGCTGGTGTCGCCCCCTCGAACAATTCATAATCCTCATCACCCCCAGCAACCCTGCCAGTCCTCAAAGGCCCTGTGTACTCTACTGACTCTACCGACTCCCCATCTGACTGTCCATCATATGCAGCCAGCATATCCGTATCCTCATCAATGATCTCACCCAATATCCTCCCAGGCCCCCCTTCATATGGAACTGGAGCGGCCCAACGCGCCCGATCCATTTGTTGACGAGCTATGAAAGCCTTCTTTTGTTCCTCGACAGTTGATTTGCGAAGTAGGGCAAAATCTTCCTCTGCCTTTCCATTTAGCAATTCTGCTGCGGGCCAAGAGCCTCCAGCTCTTTTAGTGGGATCGGGTGGGGGCCACATGCCGAGGCAGCGATTGAAGCCGTTTTCGGGATATTCCCAGCCAAGACCGGAGCCCACAGGGCCAATGCGAGGCGTTGGCATCACAGGTATGAACCAAAGGAGAGGATTATAAGTTGACATTCCCTCCGAGAGATTGGAATAGAAATCAAGATCGTAAGGGAACTCGACGTGTTGCAAGCGCACTTGGTCGCCATCGGCAGTTGGGAACCAAGTGGGTCCTTTGGCAAGGAGACTTGCGTGACGGTCTCGTTGCCATCCTTCGATCATTGTTTCGTTTAGGAGCCAGGAGCGGAGAGCTTGGAAGGCAATTAATGAAAGAGCAGCGGCTGTGATAAAATTGGTGACAAGGAGGATTAATAGGCCAACAAGGGTTCCAACTGATGGGCCAAGATAGGCGGGTTGATCACGGAGGGAGAATACCCATGAGGCCCGCTGGAATACAAGACGGAACATAACCCAAAGGCCGGAAACCGCCGAGAGGACGAAGCGGATGAAATGAGGATTGGTAGTGAGTGATACACAGTTGGCAGTCCATGGGCAATGGTGGTCCATTCGGGAGATACACCGTGCGCACAGCTTGCAATGGTGAGCTCTGGGTGGTTTCGGCGCGGCGCATTTGCGACACCAGCGGGTGCCCGGGGGTAACTTTAGGTGGGCGAAGTGCGCTGGGGTTCTCTTGGCTGGGTCACTGGGAATTAGTTCAGCGGAGCCAGGAGCCGGGGGGATTTTGGACCAATCGTAATGGCCGGGGTTGGTCCGGACCGTCTTATAGTAGGTGAAGAGGATGTATAGGGCCCAGGTGTTGACATATTTGGTCTGGAAGGGGGTTAGGGGTCCTGGAGAAAGATAATAGGGAGATTCAGGGTTGTTAGTGATGGAAAAGAGGTGTTGGGGGTAGAAGGTAAGGAAGAGGATGAGGAGGGTGACAAATGGTGGGATGGCCGTTTGGATGCCGGGGGCGTCGAGGAGGCCGGCCATGATGACTGGAAGACACGTGACAAGATTAGCACATTGGAGAAGACAAGAGAAATTGATTAAACCTATGCTTTGTATAACAAAGAAAAAGGGTTTCCGAAAACGTGACGAGTCGACTTCACTTTTGTATGTCACGATGTCATCATTTAATACGAATACCAAGCTATGAGGCGCAAGGTGAAATCCTGCTTAGTCATCATATATCTGGAGCTTTAGGAGCTTGGGCCACATTTCGAAAGTAACTTATTTTATGCAGAATGCACAACTGCACAAATGTATATACTCTCGTTTCGGCTCCACATTCGGCATCGTGCCTTCTGTTGTTATCTAGATGGCAGCTCCACTCCTTCCGTGTTGAAAATAAGGCAAGTATCATGACGTCATTGTGGATTTGGGATATCAGGTATGAAATCTAGTTAGCCATCATTCTCTAGAACAAGTAGAGATGAAACTATTGCTATCCTGAAATGGCCATCACCCAATCCAATTTCTCCTGATCGCCACGCTCCACATGCTATCGATACCCATCCTTTTTGTTATGTCCTTGTTTTATCCCCTAACTAACGTCCTACGCTGGCGATCGTCATCCCAAGCTCCTGTTTGACTGGCTGATATCTAGTACTGTAGGATCAGGAACCGCAGGCTTGAAGTAGTACGCGAAGCCAGGTCCGTGACGTTGTGGAGTTCATGATTTATGGATAGAGGTTGTGAAATTAGCGTTTGAGAGGGCAGCGCGTGGCGGATAAAATGAGACATTGTTCAACTATGCACATTTATCCGAACTTGACTTTCTACATTGTTGAAATTGTTGTCTTGTTGTGCTACGATTTGTTTAGCTGAAGAGACAGACAAGTGGTGAGCCCATACAGGTAATTGCATACACATTGCATACACAGTCGATTTCTTTCCTGGATAAGAACCTTAGACTTGGCCCTTCCTCTTTTTAAAAGATCTCTCCTCACGTGATATACATAACTACTACAATTCCGTTCATTATCTTCAAGTCCAGCTTACCACTCCCATCCCCACATCGTTTCCATCTTTTTTTTCTTTTGATAATTCTCCCGCGATTCCATCGCCTGTCCAAGACCAGGGGTCTGCTGCATTTATCCCTTCCTGGCCGCGCAGCCCAGTCTGAGCCACGCAACATACCCATCTAGCGTGCAAAGCATCCTAATCTTGATCTGTTATTAACTTAGTATCAACACTCAACTATCCTCAACCCCACACATTGTTTACTTTCTTTTCACCTATTAAGCACTGTAAGAGCGAAGCCACAACTTCCGGCTACGTTCATTTTAGATGCTATAGCCCTTAGTGTATTCTTGGTTTTTGCCTTTCGACCCTACAAGTTGGTTTTTTCCAGTTGCCGTTTGGGGTTCCGAAGGCCCACTTTGCCGCTTGGCTTTCTTTAAACAAACCGACAGGATGTCTGGGCTTGGTACCCGCCTGGCGGTATTGTCTCTTTGGTTCGTTCACGGTGGATCTTTATGGGATTTAGCAGATACATGATTTCATGTCATTTTAGGTGACAGAATTGCCGCTGTCGCAGTAACCTTGGTTTCTGCTTTCCTATCGAGCTGGTACATGTACTGTGGTCCCTGGCTGGTGTTATATGGCTAACAAACTATTCTTGCAGTGGGCTTTCGTCATATTTGTGGTCTTCAAATACATTGATAAGATATGCCGTCTTAGGTAAGGACTGATATATCAATTGGTGTTGGCATAAGGTACTAACATTGAATGTAGATGATCCGGAGACGACTTGTTTACTAGCATGTCTCATGGCAGCCATGCTGACTAGGGTGGCGTCATTATATATTGACAAACTACCATCATCACGAGGAAGATTCCATGAGTATTCTGCTATCAAAGCTGACGCCAGCACAACCTTACCTCATGGTGTTCCACGGCGACCATTGCCCTTCTACCCGCAAATTTGGTTCACTTTCTTGGTTCTCAGGATCTCTACCTTCCACGCCGTTAACCGCACGCAACAATGCACAAATAACGGAGTTGAGGCCTGGGTGTGCGCCTTTGTTGCTATCTACGATTTGGCTTTCAATAATGCCAAACCCATCACTGATAGCGACGGACCTGAGGACCCATGGGCTTCAATTTGGGATGATATCACTTCTTGGCTTCAGAATGCCCGCTTGACGGGACTGACAACTGTGATTGCGATTGCTTTTGCCACTCACGTGGCTACGAGCCAGTTGATTCTGACAACATATATTTGCAGTTTGGTGTCGGATAGTGCTTCATGGACTGTGTTCCTTCAATGGATTGGTGTATTCCTGGATGCTATCTTGATAGTTCTCGCTTGGCGAATTCTCTGGTGGGCCAATACGACCAAAGCTCGGTTGAGGATTATCTCAGATGCATTGTTCGTTAGCGCCTTATGCTGCGCTATCATGATTCTGCCCTCCAAGTACTCAACAGCGGCTACCCCATACAGCGTCCATCTAAGAGTTGTTTTCCATGACGGTATCGTTTTAGCTATCTGGTTCGTCTCCATCTGCCATGTTGTCTGTGAAGTGTCATTGGTTATGGGCCCGACGCTTGTGGTTGCAGCGGTAGGTGCCACGGCGTCGGTGGAGAACATAATGAAGTTGGGCACATGGCAGCAAGTAACAGGATGGGTGAGTATTGGACCACTGTTGCTGATCTCTGTTTCCTTGTTTATCGTTGCTGCTTCCATGGAATACAGTCAGTTAGGGATTAGGTCTCGATTCTTGGTCTACATAATTCTTGTGGCTTCTATCATTGGCTGTATCGTGACGTCCTTCTTTGGTACGGATCCCTTCAGCACCCATCCTATGAAGCGCATTGTTTATGATAGTCGCGTTGAGAATGGCAGATGGCTACTTCATGCTTCTGAGAGCAAATCTCTTCGTGTAGCCATCAACGAATACAGAGCTCGGTACCACCAAGACCCCCCTCCGGGTTTCGATAATTGGTTCAGTTGGGCTATTGATCATAATTCTGCTATTATAGACGCTTTTGATCAAATCCACAGTGATTTGGAGCCTTTCTGGAATCTCTCACCGCAGGAAATCAAGAATCGCATGAATGAGATGGACGGTGATCCAGATGTGGCGTTAGTCAGCATTAAGGGAAATGTTGTTGGCCTAAAGCTTCCCCAGGGTGTTCAGGTCCCAGAGTTAGATGAACTTGTTAGTGTCATTTCCGAGTTTGCTGCCTTTCTTCCTGAGATGACATTTGCTGTTAATCTGGTCGATCATCCTCGTACCTTGCCTACTGGTTCAGAGCGCATCTCGTCCCAAGGCCGCGCTCCTAAATTTAACACTAAAGCAACAGCGTCTCACTCTGGGACTGGAAGTTCATCCGGTGCTCAGACAACGAAGCGGGATGAGACAGATACATTCTTCAGGGTCCCACACGAATGGTCGCTGGTTGAAGCTACGCGCTTTAGGGACATGTTTGCCGATGCCTGTCCTGTAGGCACCCCCACAGCTCTAGGCCGGTCCTATTCGCTCGCTACTCATTGTACAGATTGCGAGACGCCGCCTAGCCAGTCGTGGGGGATGTTCCCTGGTAACTGGGATGCAGCTATGAACATGTGCAACCAGCCGGACATGATTCATTTATCCTCGTTCTTTGATATGGCGCCAACTTCCCATCGGTTATACTCCAAGCTGATGCCGTTATTTGGAAAGAGTAAAACAGCACCATTTGGGGATATCGTTTTGCCGTTTGAGCTAAATTTAATGAGTGACTTTGATTCAGAGATATCGTTTGATGGGCGGGCAAACACGGTATTCTGGCGAGGCTTCTTTACGGAAGCGACAATTCACCAGCCCGATGCGATTTCTCCGCTTGGAAACGAAAAGGTGATACACGAACAGGCGTTCCGTGGCGATCTTCAACATCGACTTGTCCATCTAGTCAACAACGCTACGTCTGAGCAACAGGTTACCCTCTTACTTCCTAAGAATGACAATGACGAGAACCGCGAGTTCGAATACAATCACATGAAAACACAGCTCATGAATAAAATTCTTCCATTTGATGTCGGCTTTGCGTCCGAGCCGCCTATCTGCCAGGACGCCGCTACGGATTGCTCAAGAGCGTATCGAGAGTTCTCTACCAAGGCCGCTGCATTCCCCTTAGATCACCGTTATGTCCTCCTTCCCGACAACCCTCTTGGCCCTGCCCGTGAAATCCTCCGGACCCTAGCCTCCGAGTCACTCCCCATAATCTCAACTGTCTACCGCCAATGGTGGACCGACCGCGTGATGCCATGGGTCCATTACATCCCTTTAGATCCTAGACTTCATGCCTTGCATGCGACGGTTGCATACTTTACGGGTGTTTCTATTCCGCCGAAAGAGCATTACCAAAATGGAGAGGCACCAACGGATGAGGAGAGGAAGAAGGCAGAGGCTTTATATGGGAGGAGACGGATAAGCGTGAAGGGGGCAACGGAGGATGCGAGGTGGGTGGCTACTCAGGGCAAGAGTTGGGCGAAGAGGGCATTAAGAAGAGAGGATAGGGCTGTGTATTTGTTCAGGTTGCTGTTGGAGTGGGCGAGGTTGACGAATGAAGAACGAGGTAATAAGCTGTGAGATCAAGGGATTAAGAGCAGTAGCACCGTTAAAGAGAATGTAGAATATGAGATAAGAAGGTAGAAGTCTTTTTGTTAGCAGTTCATTTCTTTTGCCTATCTGTTGCACATAATGCAGTAATTTCATCGTAATTCTATATATATATATCTATATATCTATAATTTTTTTCTATACTCAATAGTGCTGCGACCATTTTCTAGACCCAACTCTTTCCACATCTATCTTCTGCTCTGCATCAGGATTGACGCAAACTTAATGCCTAGCTGAATTCCCTTTAACTCGTATTAACAAGCCGACTCTCATGTCAGGGGCAGGCTTTTTATAAGGTAAGGTGTAAAGTGGCGAGCGGGGTTGCGCGGGCCGATCTGGATCCGATACAACTATTCTATTAATGGATTATTCATACTTGGGATTAAATTTTCAATCTACATAGTAGAAGAGGAATTTGATATGCTTGACGTGAGATATGTGGCATAGGACTAGAGGTTAAGACTATGGTATAAGATGATGCGATAGATTTCAGTACGTAGACATATACATGTATGAATCTGTGAATGTGCATCGGATGAAGCGGCGGAACAGAAACATAGCATAGCGAAGGCAGGCTATTATCGGTGGGTAGAACATTGAAATGGGGGTCCGGATCCTTCCGGAGTTGTCAAGGAAGGATGGGGTTTGTCGGCCGATTAGGGGAATGGAGAGGAAGTAACTATCGAGAGGGATCGACGCTAGTATAGCCAACGGACTATAATACCAGTATATATTTGTCTCTCAGCGGTCTGGCCAGCAAGGCGGTAGCCATTTGACTTGTGCATAACTTTTCTGAGGCCTCATGTTGCTCTAGCTGCCCCAAAGAGACAAGGCAGTACATAAAAAGAATCTAAAATCATATTGCGAGAGGTGCTGAGAGGAGCAAGCGGATTTTCTATGGCCATGGATCCTCGGGACGCATGAACAGGACAGGGGCGCCCGCGAGGTCTAGAATGGGCGGGCGGGGACCGGGTGGAGAGGGAGAGAGGGATGTCGTAGACAATGTGGGGGTGAGGCAATCATCATGCCCAAGTTTAGCTTGGGCACGGACTAAACATTTATGGAAACGAAACTTGAGGATTTGACGGAAGGAGGAAAACGAGATAGGGGATGGCGTCACTGGTTACATAGTTTCTGTAAGGGTTTTCCCTACGGCCCAAAGGAGCTTTGAAGTCGACGAGTGAAGCCACAAGCCATGATTTTACTGGTAACGGGTTGGGTCCTCATCAGGGAGGCCATGTTAGGAGGGGATGAGTGATAGACGATCAATCCTTGTCAATACGGCTATCATCAGATTATGGTAGGCAATGAATGCTAATGGCAGGAGCTCGGGCCACGGGGAGCCCAGATGGTTAGTGGCAGTTACGATCCGCTGCAGTTACTACTTTTCAATGGTACTATCCTGTCGAGAGACAGACTCGACTTGAGATTTAGTGTATATATTGGAGTGTGGAAGGTATGACTATCATTGCGATACGAGATCGTTATGATCATAGTGGTGGCGGGCAAGAGCTAGGGCTGGCGGCTAGCCATTGCCCTATGGACTTGTCGGGCCCTGAACCTGGACAGCCTGCTCAAGTATGTAAGCACGGGATTGTATATTATGAACTTGGCGGGGAAAATTATCGAGGCAGATATCTTGTTTGGTGATATACTCGATGTGTGTGGGTCTCCCACTGAGTTCCACCTTCTTGCTACATTTGCAGAGATTTCCCTTCGTGAGCAAATCCACCAATGATATGACGGATATATTGCCTTTCTAGTCTCCCCCTCTTTACTGTTCCATTTGGCCAGTGACCTCACGTCCGCAGGGCCGACGAACGACCTCCACTTTCCATATTGGTTTTCCCAAAGAAATTCCTGATCTATGTATTACTATTATGCACGAGGAAGCAAGCCAACGACTATCTCCAGATAATAATATCCTCACTTATAATTACAATCCTGCCTGTTAACCCTTTTGTCCTGGTTGACACCCTAAACAAAGTGGATCGGTGATCGGTGATGTGGAGGATGCACACAGAAAACACGGCGGGAGCCAAGCTAAACCCAGGCAATGTAAGACAAGGGAAGAGGACGACAGGGAACAAGGGATCGCAATGACTTGACATCATGACGTTTATGTTGAGAACTTAGTGGATATATTTCTGTCGTCACAGCCAGAAGATTCTAAGCAGATTCTGAGCACGACGATACAGCGGGGCCAAAACTACAATAAGAAGCACTGAATGAGCATGAGACATGGCAATGGGGGCCAGCGGATAGCGCGTTAATGGAGGGTGAGAGTAATTACAGTGGGACTTATGCCTGGGGGATACATCACAAGTATAGCTCATTGTCTATGGACATATGCACCAGCTCTCGTATCTATCCCCGTCATGTGTCTTAGAATTGAGGCGGTGGGGCTATGGAATGGAGGATGCCGAAGGGGTTGGCCCGGATGAGACAGCCTGACGTAGGGGCCCTGAACAGGAAAGCACCCTGATGTGCCCTTCCCTCAAGTGAAAGCGGGCCACAATATTAAGAATGTGCGGGGTAAGGAGCGAAAAGAGAATGACAAGAGGCTGATTTAGAAAGCACAGTTTCGATATACACGAGACAGTTACTGAGTCAATACGCTCAGATAAACTACACCAGGAAAGGTCCCTCTATCCATTTGTATCCTAGGTTGGGGAGAAGGCTTAGATGAGTAGTTGAGTGGCTGCACATGGCAACACAGACGACAGGCATTTAAAGAAGCCAGATGCTGTGCAACACCGGGAAGAACATGGGCACCGGGCGACTCGTATGTTTTGAGAAGAATGGAGAGAGTGAGGACAATAGGCCTGGCCACCGGCGGCTTAGAGATTATTTTTGAAGAGGTTTCATGCTTCCCCCAAAAAGCACGCACCAAGTCTACGCTTGCATATAAGACCCGGGTAGAGGATTGCCTGGGAGGACGATGTTAGGTTTCAATGAAATATAGCGTGATGCAAGACTGCGGGTATTATTGGAGGAGGAACTGCGGGAGAGCAGCTATGGAGGGGCAGATAGATTCAAGTAATAGTTAGCTCGCGTCACACTACTGAAGCGCGGATTTTTGGAGGCTGCAAGATGGAAGACAATCAGCAACCAAAGCTGTAGTAGAGACAGCAAGAAACCCTATCAACTTAGTAACATGAAGTAAAGCCATCCTCATTCGTTAGTTGCACCCGGGCCATTTTATTTTATCGATTAATGGCAATGAAAAAAAAAAAGTAAACTATGCTAACTAAACCTTCTGTAACTCGTCAACTTCAACCTACCCAAATGCGCTTCTATGACCGAATTGCAGAGTTGCACTCGATGCCAAAGCTGGACAACACAGGCACGACGGAACCCTGGCGGAGTATTCCTTCGCTTCCCATCACATTGCCGCTGTAACATAGTTAAGGAGCTATGAAAGGGACTTGCTGCAGCCCATACGGAGTCAGATGGATGCATGTCACGGGTGGACCTGCTACAAAGTCTCTTGAAAAGGGGACTCGCCGATATTTGCGGGTGGCTTCGGTGGTCAGCAGACATGTGGGATGGATGTGATATTGGGGTGAGTTATCGGATATCAGCCAGGGGCTCTGCAGATTTGTCTTCATGTGTGATGGTGACGGCCGAGGGCGATGAGGACATCGTGATGAATAACATTGATTGTCTCCTGATCGGCCGAATAGATGTGATGAAGGGGAGGGCAGACAATATGGTTGGTTGGCTGTGGGAACGGTGGCCACTTTCAGAGGAGATTTAGTGCCGTCACATATATAACCTCACCATCTTGCGGATGAGGCTACGGTATCGTCACGCCCCAACCCAATGTTTTATTTTTAGCCTATCGGATTGCCCGATAGTGCCAACACCTTACCGAGCCCTGTGAGCGAGTTTCTAGTAGTCGGATTTCACAAATGAGCAGGTCTGTTGGGGAGACGACGAGATTAGACTATATTACAAATGATAAAAACGCCTACAAAATCAAGAACCAATGGCACATTACCTGCCAATGGGCTGTTTGTATCTTGAGGCTTATACATAGAGCGGACATGTGCGTCAAGCGGTTGATTACACATACATATAGGCCCTTTATGTATGAATAAGCACATAAATATGTATATGTATATAATACACGTGTCTGTCTACATGTGTGAGCATTCACTTGACGCCTGCCCATCATATTAGCATCCGTCCAATCGCGGTTACGTCTGTGAACAAGTCCAACTGACTTCCCCAACACTTCAAGTTTACATCTGCGGGCTCTTCATCAAAGAAATAACAATATTGACGGTTCAATGGTCAGCGGGGAATTGCATTTTGTCTGTTTGGCCAAGTTGAGAAGTCAGCCTGAGAGGCGAGCTTTAACTTCTTGCCCTGGAGAGCGTCACCGGCCGATTATAAAAGGAGTACTATCACAGGGAGAATATGCATTTTGTGGTAATAATAAGAGCATTATCACAAGCGCCAGTGGGGCTATATCGGGTTGGGACAATGAAACAATAAACATACTCCTTCGGAGACCCTCTCAGTCCATTGCCAAGTGCATCCATATAATATACTCAGAGGAGCAAGAGGTCTCGTTTTACTGGCCGCCCAGATTTTCAGTAACAAACTGACGGCGTTTTTACCCATGTCAGTTGTGGATCGTCTACAGACACGCGAGGATTTCTCCGCTTGATCAAAGAGGACTAAAGCATGCTGATTATGCACTAGCTGCATATGGATGAGAGCCAGATGCGTCACCGAGGCCACTTCAGCTTGGTTGAGCAACCACTGCGACTTTGATGACTGTTAGGGGACTCAGGCCGGTAAACAAAATGAGAAAAAGAAATATCTTCAGGATCTGCTATTTTGAAAAGTAAATTCTATTCTCCTGGGACCATCAATATGTGTATAATGCATATCACGCCATGAACTGATTGGCGTGAGTCTATGCATGACGTAGGCTGCTCTCTCAGAAGGGATGTTCATTATTCAGGGTTCGATCTGTTGTCTCTTCGTCCTATGCTTCGTCAGGCCGGAGTTACAGTATCTGGATCTGCGAGATGCCGCTCCGCCTAGGGCGACCCTCCGGTTCCCCGAATATCCCAGTCCATGTCCAGGACCTATGTGATTTTTTCTTTTGTATTCTGACACAAGCCACATAATCTACAACCCGCTGCCGTTACAGTCACTGTGGCGAAAAATCTTAAATTCAAGATCTCACACCGTTGTGAGGAAAGGAGCGACGAAAATAGAATAGAAAACCGGAGGTTTCTCTACGGGACTTGGTTGAATAGTAATCACATCCATTTCAAGGTATGTACCTAGAGTTGTAAATACTTGACATGGCTTTCCAAGACATATATATCTAGTGATGCCTTCTGTTAGTAGCAAGTCCAGCCCCGTCCTCCACCATGGCTGACCTAGTGAGGTGACATTTACTAGCAATATCACACTAATACCATTCCTGATTCACAAACACTTCGTTTCCAACTATTTGCCCTCCACTCATTGCAAATCCTCGTTTCGTCAAACCCATCTGCATTGTACCTGCACCTTCACGGCAGTATCTATTGATAAGTCATGGCCCGGAAAACCCTCAATATACATCCGAGAACGACTGGTCACTTCAGCCACTCCGTTCCTGCCGCCCGCTTCGACTCTCCTCTAACTCGTGGCTCGATTTGAGACATGGATAACTGTAGGGGAAGTATTAATCTGGGGGGTTCGCGATCATCGTTAAATGGGACGAGCTGGGTTCATGTGCACTAAAGCATTGAAAAATAACTTGTTTATGGTCCAGCGAACCAGAGTGGCAGCCGTAATTGGTGATTCTACGGTGCGACGCCGGGGTGTGGGAGCTTCCAGCCATTTAACATATATTGTAGTTTCCGAAATGAAGAAAGAAGGTGGTTAGATTCGTATATAATAGTTGGCCGAGGGTAGTTGCCCAAGTTACATGATGATGCGACCTCTTTCCCTACTACATCGAAGGTTGAAGCCAAATCTTCTTCTTTAGGAAGTTATCGGATTCCGGACGGGTGCTGCCTTATCTGTACCATTTGGTAGGAAAATTCTGCCGTATTCATTTTCTATTCTTCTTTTTCTTCATCACAATATTCTTCTGCACTTCCGTCACTATCATCTCATCACTAACTACCTAATTATCCCTCACTTCGGTATAACCCCATCCGCATCCCGTTGCCTTATTGATTATATATTGGAGCTTGTTTGTAACCTTTTCCCGTCACGGCCTAGTATCACGCACGCATAAAAAAAACGCCGAGAAAAAGCAACCAACTACAGCCCCATCCATCGAAAGCAACCCTCTAGAATCGTTGCTTTTTGTCTGCAATCCTTTCCATGAATTGGTCTCTGCGCATCACTTTTTGACGCCGCAGGTAAAGCCAATTCATTGCCTAATTAGTAACTGGAAGCAGTTCTTTGTCCATTTATTGACTTATTTATCCGCTCCCGCCAGCTTGTCTATCCACCCCTTCAAGTTTTTGTCCTCGCTTGGCTTGTTTCCTTCGCCCTAAAAGCCTATTGTTGGGTCGCTGGTCCAAGAGAGAAGCCAAAGAGGGGCATCATCATAATTTTCATTTCGGCGGCTGATATTCCTTCTGTTCTATCTTACATTCATTGCTACCACTGGAAAATTCTCTTTCCTAAGTACGTTCCTATTATTTCGTTCTCTCTGTTATCTGCAGCCCGTGATGGAACTCGCGTTAATGCCGGTGTAGTTCATCTGTCAAATTGTGGCAACTAACTCCTGATAACCTTAGCCGCTACAAAAGCTTTTGGGGCTTCCAAACTTTACTGTCAATTTTGCTTCATCGATATTATGTTGGATTTTATCAATATTTCTTCTGCATCTTCCTGATCTTGGAAGGTTGTATCTCTGTACGTATTTTGCTAGTAATGGTACCTATAGGGTCGGATTCAGACTCTCCAGACGCTCCAGACTCATGCTAGTTCAAGGTTCTGGATCTTTGGGAGCTCGGGGCACTGCAAGTAGAACCCTTTGAACCTAGCAGGCTTGTTCCTGGACATCTGTCGATTACCACCCGCTCTCACCATAAAACCATAGCACCCAAGAAAGAAGAGAACCCGCCCAGCTCCTTCAAGCCCTGACATGGCTGGGGAACGGAAAGCTTCTCTCCGCCAGGCCCTAGTGTTAGCTCGTTTACTGTGAATCAGCATTTGTTGTACATGACTAGCCAGAGCACCGCACCAAGAGAAGAAAAAAAAAGTTTATTTTGTCCCCCACCACTGACAGATCCCGCATAGTTCTAGACGACATCCCATCCCACACCTGCCGCAGCTTGACGATACTGCCGACTGCTGCCCTCGTCGCAGCATTGAAATCCTCGACTATCCTTTATACTTAACCTATTACGTCTGTGACCCTATCAGTACTGCTCCACAGACAAATCGTCTGCCGATCCGATCTTCTTGCCCCGCGCTTCTAGCACACCAGTTCGGCCACTCGTATTGACCACAGACATCGCCACCCACAGACCGTAGGCCGTCGCCATTATTAGTCGTTCAGTATCGATCGTTGTTCCTAGTTGCTAGGTGTTGCCTGTTGGCTATTTGCTCAAGCCACCTACTCAAGCGCCAATTCCGCCCCATATTGGCCCCCATACGTATTTACTGCAATCTTTCTGCCGCCCTCCGGCCTGCACCTTTCCCTGCTCCATCTGTTGTCTCTACTGCGGTTTCCTTCCGGTATAACTCGAAACCCCGCGCCTTTGCATCATTGGCCACCCATCTCGAACTTCGTATTCTGTACAATCTGCCTATTGGTATCTCTACTGCGTCTACACCGACCAAATCATACATATCTCTCCTAGCTTGTCAAATCATATTGGCCCTGTTCCAAAAGCTGGCTATCAGAGTACAGCAAATCTGCGACAGAGCCATAAACACGAAGAGCCACCTACAGAATCTTATTAAATTTACCTTAGTCCTACCAACATTCGCCCCCGAGAAAGCCAACACCTGCAGCTTCTTGCATCTCTGCGTCGCTGCATGTCGTGAGATCCATACTTAAATCCGTTTACACATCTCATTCATACCCAGCCCTCCTTGTAGGCCAAAGCTGCTTCTAGTCCTAAGACATAAGACCGGTTTGCTTTTTGACGGTTCTTACACAGCTAGTGGTTCTTGTTGTTTAAACATTGTCGGTCTACCTTTAGTTGAGCTTGGTCTGCCTGCTACCTTTGTTTCTCTTATACTTGAACGAGTCGTCCCAAGGCTAGCTCGCGAGTACAAAGATCTACGTGCAATCCGGCATAAGTGAAATACATACATAAAAGCACGGTGCTCTCTTATATTTACGTTCGCTAGTACGTTGTGTTCTAGAACAAACAGCGAGTCCCAGACAAACGCAGTAAACGTCAGTGGAAGATATACGAAACTATCCGTTATATGAAGAGCAAGAACACATAATTAAGACCTGTCTTGACAGCACTACGGCACTACCATTATTTACCCATTTATTACCTGTCTGGTCATATCCTACTCTTTGTCACTCCCTTAATTTTTCAAATCAAGGCGTGGCCTATCTTCAAATCTTTTTTTGATCCACTAACCTAATTCTGACCGAACTACAACGGCGCTGCGCATCCGGCTACTACACTAAGTTTTGAAAAACCCCCCCTCTTCTTTCGATTTACTTGCACACGCCTAGGTGTCTTGTTGACACCACGCGTTCCCCGTAGTGCTGATCTTGCGTCTTAATGGCCTTGGATAATTGCTAGTAACCGCGTTCCCCGATTTGTCAGACAGCCCGTATTCCTTTGCGCCGTCATAGATTGTCATTAACTCTGGCCGCCGACTTCATTCCTTCCATTTCTTCCCTGTCCCGTCCCGGCTACGGATCACCCTCCTTTCGCTACCCCATATCCCGCCGCGCATTGCATAGTTAGCCTGTGCGATGCATCCCGCCCCTAGCTTACTAGAGGCTCCGCCCAAGCAAGACGAACGCTCTCCATCAAACCCACAGACCCCGTCGTCTGGATCAGGCGCACCGCCGACACCTACGCCGACAAATAGTGCCAATCCAGTTTCAGCAACAACCTCAGCATCTCCGCCGATGCGCAAGAACTCGGTATCTACCATTGGAAATTCCAATGTGCCGACTACTAGTGCCACAGTGAATACTATGGGCCTAGCCGCCGCCGCTGCGGCTGCAGTTGCTGCCACCCCAGTATCTATGTTGGGCACATTACCCACATCATCACCGGGACTTACATCAGCTATGCCGCTAGTGTTAAATGGACCCTCGGTCACTTCATCTACTGGTTTACAGCAACATCATGCCACGGGGGCCATGGCTCAGCAACAACCATTGCCGCAATTACAACAGCCAGCCCCACCACCGCCGCCTGTGATACAACCATCACAACAAGTACAACAAGAGGCGACCACTACTTCGTACGATTATCCTGTTCATTCCCCTTTGCATACTCCTCGTCTCGACTCTGTTTCGGTTTCGGCTGGTGGTCAAGGACCCGATTCGGTCGTAGCGCGGACTGCATCACTACCAGATCGGTCGGCGCATTCGAGTATTGGAGGGGTCAGAGGTGTCACAAATAGCTCCAATTACGTTCTTGCGTTGGGAGGTTTGTCGCCCAATTCGCCCACTCAACCATTGAGTGCTCCAGTCATGTCCCTGCCTCATAGTCTCAATAGCCCAGATGCACTGGTGGTGAAAAATGGTACTCTTAGTTATGATTCTACCACCAGGTATCAAAGCACTACGGGTGATCCACCAGTGTTGTCTATTGGTGCTCCACTGACCCCTTCTACCTCCTCACCGAGTAGCCATCCGAATAGTAGCCCCAACGCAGATTATGGAACACCTGTGGCTAACAACAATCGGAGGAGCAGGAGACGAACTGGACCATTATCAGCCCAGCAGCGAGAGAAGGCAGCTCTCATTAGAAAGCTTGGTGCTTGTACCGATTGCAGGCGCAGAAGAGTTGCGGTATGTTGATCCTTTGACTTGATACAAATGACATCCTTTGGCTAATTAGCGATATGGCATTTTAGTGTCACCCAAGCCACCACAACATGACTTGGGAAGATGCTTATCGAAAGTACCGTTCGCAAAGTCCAGCTATACCAGATTTAACTTTGGTCGCGCAGGCCCGGCCACTCAGCCCGGCGCCTGGGAACGCACATTTAATTGCGCACATGAATAATCACCCACATCACCGGACCACTTCACCACAGGCTACAGGACTCAACGGGAATAGCCACTTAACACCTCCTATCATGACAGCTCAGGGCCTACTCATGGGGCACGAACTACCACACAGCACAGAAATGGATCTAGATCCCCCCCAGAATCAGCGAGTGGCTTCCAATGATTTACGACTCCGAACTCCCCTCCCGTCGGCTCCTGGCCCCAGAGACGGTAAGGGATCCTATGAAGCTATTCCAAGTGAGCTCCCGGCCACAGTAACCCGGATGATGGCCGCTACCACGGGCGCAGGGTCCGGGTCAGGAGGACAAAGAGCACGTTACTCAGCAGCTCATGCGTTGCTGCTTCAATGGGAAGACGACGACGACGAAAATGTAGGGGCAGCTATCCAAGAACTAGGGAAACTATTGGAGTCTCAATATCGGTACACATATGCTGTCCGGAAGATACCAGTCTCGCCGGATCGGCCAAGTGCAGCCTACCGGTGGCTTTCGTTCCAAATTAATCAATTTGCGGGTGAGAGAGATAATAGGGATGTCCTAAAGATTGTTTATTATACAGGACAGTCTTATCTGGACAAAGACCGGCACATGGTTCTCGCTAGGTAAGCCTTTTATTGGTGCCGAGATTTGCGTGCATATGAACTTAGCCTTCAATTACTAACTATATCTGCATAGCCCAAAAGATGAAGCCAGGTTGTCTCCATTACGATGGAATGGAATCCAAGAAAGTCTTGAAGAAGCAACTTCGGACACCCTTATTTTTATGGACGCCGCCTATTTCGCCTCTGCCTCGACTGTCACGCGTAAACGTGGAGTCCTGGAAGTTCTTGCTGCTGGTGTTACTGAAGAACACATACTTACCCAAGGTCGTGGTACCTTTACCCGCGCCGTCACTGAACAACTGCGAACAGCAGCTTCCCGTGGCCCCGGCTCAGCACTTACAGCGACTGAGCTACACGCAAGGGTCCTGAGTAGCTACCCAAAGTTGATTGGTGATCGGAATCCAGAGAGAGAGACAGTTACAAGTTTTCCCGCGCCATTGCATGTACAAGGCTCTGGGAAAGGCGGATTGCCCTCGGTGTTATTGGCGCCTTTGTCGAGGCTGGGGACGCCCTTGTCGAGCGGGTCAGATAGTGGGGTAGGTGGGGTGACGGTTAATCTGTGCTTGAAATTTACGGAAGGGGATATGGATGAGGAGGCATTGGTGGAGTGGATGAGGTTGATGCCGGATGGGGTGAAGGAGGTCAAAGTAGATGGACCTTATAGACAGCAGCCTCAGTGGAGGTGATGGAAAAAAAGGTTAACTGTATCGATATATGTATAATGAAATAAATAAATGATCAATGGGGATCTACTCTTTTAAAAGGATGGGCAAGGAGTGGCGTTTGCGGCAATGTAGTACTGTTAGTTCAAGATAATACATGCCGCATAGCACTAATTATTCTGTGACGTATAGTATCTGTACATTCACATATTGTGAGAGTGATACGCCAGCTATGATCAAGATTATAAAGAAACAGTGGTATATTTAGCAGACATTGAAATTAATATTCAACAAAAAATGCAAGAAAACAAACAAGAACAAAGAGCCTCCACTTCCCAGCACATAAAAATCCCAGGCTCACATGTAACCAACAATCTCAATGTCATAACAAGACTATGATGTAGTCGCCTAAACTCCTGCTATTACTGTACCCAATTTTAAGCCATAGCATCATTCAAATGGTCGTGTAAATATTCAAATCAGCAGACCAGTTAAAACTGTAAATAAACAAAAACAAATCAAAGTTAGTGATCCAGCCACTATACGTTTCTCAGACTCAGATCAGCCCAGAAGCAACTATGGTAGCCATGGCGAACGCAACAGCGCTAACCCATGAACCACCGATAGTCACACCGGCGCTATCTTTCTCGCTGGTAGAACCCACCGAAACCTCCTTCATCAGCAGGCTCGGCTCGTACTTCACAGCAGTCTCATTAGTCGTTCCGTCCCAGCAGTGTTGCTTGTAGCAGGCATTGCAAGCCTCGGGGACATCAGTCTTAGTCCGCTCAAACGAACGCTTAAGCGCGGCGCAGGCAATGCACACGTTCCAGTTGCTATCGTTGATGGATGAAGATGAGTTGCCCTGAGAGGCCGCAGTGAACCCGTTGAAGATGACACTGTCGCGGACGGGGAGGGTGTAGGACATGGTGTAGGTGGACACATTGGAGAAGTAGGTGTAGGGGGCATTCGGCATGTAAACGATGAGGGGAGGGGAGGCAGAGCTGTTGCCGGTAGACTCGGAGGCGTTGCAGCCGAAGAAAGTGGGGCGCTGGTTGAGGCCAAGGTTGACGAAAGTTTCAGCGGAGGGGATGACAGGGAATGGGGTGCCTTGGCCGATAGTCTCCTTAGTGCGCATGTAGGTAGCACGGATGGCGGTACCGTTGGGCCACGAGGAGGTGTCGGCGGAGGCGTCAACAGCATAGATGACGTCAACCTTGCGGGAAGACTGCAACAGGGGCCAAACAGGGACGTTCTGGCCATCCTCACCACCATCAACGAGGGCAAGCTCGCTCTCATAGGCCAACTTGTTGGTTTGAACAGAGAATCCGGCGAATGGATTGGGGCGGTAGGGGGCAATGTCATTGTTGGAGGAGTTGATGGAGCGCAGAAGGTTGTTCAGGACACCAGTCTCAAAGGTGGAAAGGTTGAGTTTGGACACCATGTTTCTCTCCAGGATGACGTTGAAGAGAGAAGAGGACGTGCCCATAACGAACGAGGCGGCGTCAAACCCGGCTACACAAGAGGAGTTTTCGGCAAGGGCGCCACCGGCGAACTTGCTGCCGAGGTACTTCATGGGGGCAAAGGCGGCGGGCGAAGGATCCCAGGAGCCGAACTCGAGAGGAGAGAACTCGAAGACGGTAGAGTTAAGGGAGATAATGGTGGTGTTCGGAGCACGGCCAACAGCAACAATGAGAGGGAAGGGGATATCACCATTCGCAAAGTTGTCGGCGTTGGCAATAGAGGAAATGGTGTACCCGGCGCCACCGTCATTGGCAGCGATAAGCTGGTAGGACAGAGCACGGCCCCAGTAGTCGGTGAGCGAGATGTCGAAGCCGGCTTCCTTCTTGGACTTGACCTCGGACATGAGGGAAGCAATGTAGGAGGCGGTCGAAGGCTCGCTCTTAGGACCCTTGAGAATGTTGTCCTGGAATTGCCAAACCTGGGAATTGCTCTGAAGATCTGTAATCGACGAGAAGTTGTTCATGTACACGGAACCAACGAGCCATGAGCCGCCAGAGAGACCAGACAAATAAGTCAAAGACTGCAAAAGACCGCCGATACCACCAGCCGCCGTGGTCCCCTCAGTACGGTTATCAGCCGCCTTCAGGAAACCAGCGCCGTACATCAACGCACGGTACCCACCACCCGAAATCGCCGCCGCCAATCTAGGCTGAGCGTTCTCCTTGGCCAGATAGCTAGTAGCATCGAAGCCCGAAATGTTCACGCGCGCAAGGTACTGGGCAAAAGCAGCCTGGGCCTTGGGGATACGGGACTCCAGCCACTTTGATTCCCCGGAGGAGACACCGGAAGCGGTACGGATGGTAGGAGGAGTGGAAGGGCAGGTGACGGACCCAGGGGCGTAACCGCCGGTGGGTGAGTCGTTCGATGCACGGCGGAAAGAGCGGAGAGCGACGTCGGGGTCAAGAGTGGCGGCGGCCACAGCAGTGGCGCCGAGGAGGGCAGTAGTGCACTTCATGGTGTATGTTGAGACTAGGAGAGGGAAGACGGGGAAGGTGAAAGAAGTGAGGAGGGGGAGGATGTTATAACCGGGATGACTGATACCCGATTAGGAAATAGATTGATTAAAGGCGGATCCCTAAAGGAATAAAGAAATACAAGATTCTTGTCTTTCTTTTTCCAGGGAATAATGCTGGGTATTCAACAATGCGATTGGGCGCGAAGAAATGGAACGACTAATTAAGACAGCTATGTTTCGTACAAACCTACTACTTGGTGAGGATATATATATATCTCGAATTCGAAATCAGGCAATTTCAAATGTGATAGTTAATTCCAAGACAGCTGGGTCAGTGCTTGGGGTTCCTGTATCACTTGGTGGTGTTTCCAAAATTGATAGGCCTGAGATTCGCCATTGTTAGTATCATAGTCCGCGGGTGCCGCTTTGCGTCATGTTTCAGGCGTTTAAGCCCCGGTGGATGTGTCTGCCCTGTCGGCCCATTAGGCTGGATCTTGAAAAAAGCAATCACCAAAAGTTAAAAGGAACTCTAAGTAGACTTTTGCCAATGTTGTCGGGTATTTTGGCGAGTAGGATGGATTGGAAAAGATGCTACATGTGAGCTGGCTAAACTAAGGATTCGGTAGATTCGGGAGCTTCGGATCCACGAAATTCTCAACGTTGGAGATGGGCCGCATTATCCAGTACTTGGTAAAATGGATAAGAGTTGGGATGTCTTTGTAGCTTGTGAACTCGAGTTTCCGCGTGTGACGCTGACGGGAACTTCGCAAAGTTTGCATGGCGGATATAACGGCACACAGTCAAGGCATCATAATTGGACAAAGTGACTGATAGACAAGGCCAGTCGATACTCCAACGTGTTTTATGCTCCACTTCCACTCAAGCTTTAATCCAAAAAAGGCTCAAGCTTTTAGGCTGCCTGACTCCATCGGGATGCCGAAAACCCGCTAATTGCTGTTTCCAACACGGTCACAAAACAACGGCTCATTCACCAACTAGGCCATCGTCATAGTCGCCATAGTCGCCATTACCGTCACTGTCGTGGAACCGCAAGATACTGGATTTTTTAAAGTGGACCCACCCATTTATAACAATTCCCTGCCTTCCTGTATAAGTTCCAAATGTGGCGATGTCACGTGGAAGACTCGGACTCCTACGAACTCATTTGTATACAGCAGGCTGGTAGGGCAGATTATGGGTGATACAACAGGACAAAAATGGAAGGGATAAGGCTTAAATAGGAGAAAATTTGGAAGGATATGGTTTTGGAGTATGCGCTTACAGGTTGAAAATAAAGAATGAAGGGATCTATTGGCAGTTATTGTTAGCGCTTATCCAACCATCACAATGTGCCACCAGCATCTCGTCTGAAATTGGAGCTGATCTTTGGTGCTTATTCAAATTAGGGACCGATGTGATGCCAAGCCATGCTCGTCTTACTAACATAAGACCCCAAGGAGACTTTAGCCCATGATGCCTAGAGCCAACCACATGCAGTCTTCAATTGTGTTGACCTGATAAATACTGGTGCCTATCCAGGAATCATGCAACCCCGCCTCGAAATGGATTCAAGAGCAGGAAATGATGTTGCTCAACGCAACCAATGCCAGGAGCAGAGAGCTTCCTGAGGGAGGCTTGCCGTTTATCCGCATTGCAAACTATATTCTTCCCATAGGAATCATATAGCAACATAATAAAGACCACTGGCGGATTGGCCGGAATTCTTCGTCAAGCAACACTAGTTGGGCGTAGTTTTCAAACAGCGGGGGATCAGGAAGAGACGTCAAAGGAATTGTATTGGAGGTTGGCAGACTTACCGAAAATCGAATGGATAATAATAAAGAAGGGCAAAGAGATGTTCGAATAATAGAGAAAGATCTCTGGATCGTAACAGTATCCCTATTAACAATAAAGGTATGGGGTCAACGCTATCTTATATACGTCCTCATAGCTGTCTACTACACTCAAGCCAATCCAATCACATGTCAACTCTACACCCTTAACAATAAAATAATAAAAAGGCCCCTTCAAAATTAAGTCCACCCCTCTTGGATCACAATATCCCATTATCTGCAACCCACTTTGGAACGTCAAGTCTCGCCCATACGTCTATCCAACTCATTTCTGAAGGAAAGGCCCCGCCCAAGCGTCCGACCACGCCCCTGGGCTTAACTTGTCTTCCGTAACCTAACGATGCATTGGACACAGGATATCCAATGCTAGCGTCATCGGCAGTGTCGCACCGGGGGGCTGATCAGTTTTCTCGTAGGCGGGAACCCCCTGGTGATTGCTAAATCAGGGAACTTAAAGGTGTTAGGTAGACAAGGGGAGGGAGCAGGGAGAGAGAGAGGATGAAGATTGGATTGGTGGAGGGGATGATGAAGAATGCCGTCGGTAGACAGGTGGGCTAGTTAGTAGGTTATACTTCAGACGACAAATTGTGATGTGATTTGGTTTTTGGATATTATGAGACCCTATTTAAATGGCGTCAAGAGATATTGTGTTCCGCAAGGTAATATGCAATGACTTCATCGCTTGTTGCAATGACAAGCTGCCAAGCAGCATGATATGTAATAACAAGGGCAATTATAATAATTATTCATGATTATTGTATACCAAGATAATTGATATGGAACCTCTGCTCATAAGTCACCGACTCCAGGCATACGTGGAATCTTCCACCGCACCATAATTCCCACTTCTTCTCTCCTCTACTCAACACGTATCTTGGCTGGTCTCCACTATCATCACAACCAGAGCGGCCATGCCATACCCAGAGAGCCCGATGTCACCAGTGACAATCACAGGTTTATCAACGTGGGGTTAGTATCCAAGGTGGAGAGGTCAAGGCTTGGCAGTCTTGGTAGGAACGTGGTGATAATGATTGCAGGGCCTTATCTTATTTGATCTGGGCTTGTCATCTGAGACTTGACAGCCGCCTTGATAGTTTCTCACAGCGGTCACAGTTTTCTAGGCACGTCATCAATGCATGGTTGGCATTTACTAGCCACTCAAGGACTTGGCCTACTATATCTATCGTGTCAATTACCAAGATGTCATAGGTAAGCACGGCGTCTTTCCGGTCAACATGCACGAAATGTCGGTCTGGCCGTCATCCGCATGTTTACGTTGCCATAATCCTCCGAATGCAAGTGCAGTGGGTACACTTTCTGCAGGTATCATTTAGTTCATATCGGTGGACAGGATGTCTTCAGGAATATCAAGTCATGATAGACACGCTTGGGCATAATACCAAGTCCAATGGGGTGCGAAACAGTCGGTCTTGTGGCTGGCATCAGTGCATTATGCTGTCTGTTCTCATCGTTGGCGTTGCAATATAGCAAAATATCAACACGCGAGTTGAGGCTACGGACAAGGTAAATGACTTACATTAATTACAGAAGTATCGTGTCTACTCTGTTTCATGGATCATAAATAATTTACCGATTAACTTTTAATAGCCTGTCTCAAGCCTTCATCATCGCCATACCGAGCTCCATAGCCTAACCACATTGTGCCGCAGACATATCTGATACAGTACTTATCCTTACCTCTAACAGCGAAACTTGTTTTTACTTCTTAAGAGCCTCAACAGGGCGGCAAATGGGCCTTCCCAACTTACCAAACACTATCTGAAGCGTTATGCGATACTTTGCCCCTAGTAACTCCGATTTTATTGTTCACTGTCTGTAATGTTTCCCGGCTTGGGCTTGGGCTTAAGGGCATGTGAAGAGGTCCAAGCAACCACTGCTGATGCACAATGTATCCAGGCTTAGCCATAAATCCATGTGTACATATAATACAAGATCGGAAGCTAGTGATGCCTATACAATAAAATCATGACGACACAAAAGTATTGTTAAGACTATGGCCAACAATATTCCAAGATATGGCAAGACGCTCCGACATTGTCACTATGAGAATCATTTTGCGCATAATTATTACTCAGCAATCAAATATATCGAGGAAATATCCAACGATGGAATTCCTCTCTCGCTCCAGCCTCCATGCACGTCCCATCACCATTTCTAGTCTTTATCTCCGCCACCTAAGTGGTGCCGTCGAGTAATAACCACGGTCTCCAACCTCACGCCACCAGCTTCTCAAACCCCCAGAAATCTCACAAACAGACAAGCTGAAGCGAGCCGCCGGCTAGCTAGAAACTTGTACCTCTAGCTACTGTGAAACCTAGAGGACGTAAGTCGGGGATTACTGACAAGACTGCCATTTTAAAAGGCTCCAAAATTGGATAATAATTTGTTCACTATGCGGTACAATCAAAACCAGCGATTTGGCAATAGTTGTTTCTCTGATAAGATAGAGCGAATAAGCCATCCGTCGGCTCCGCCATAGTCCAATTCGGAAATTGATCACACGACTAAAGCCACACTAGCCCATCACAATATGCTGCGTATCCATTGTGCCTGTAGGTATTGATATGGTTTGTGCTTCTCTATTCCGATTCTGGATGTAGTGTTGAGTCTTCACACGGGTTTATATCCGCTGTGACCCTCTTACTGTTGCTCTTTTCCCATTTCCCCTGAAGACCACCGAAGCGATTGGTTCCGTCGTTGCATTGTAGGAACGGCATGACGGTGCTGAGTCCCCGATAATGTTCCTCACTTGGAGTTGCGGCCTGTATTCTGCGCCGTAGACAAGATCTTGCAAGACGAGTGTCTATACAATGGGAATTCGTACATGTACTTGTACTTGTACATGCGGTATACCGTTAATACTTGTCATATAGTGGACTATTGGGGTGTATTCACGGAGAAGGTCCTATGGTTCCGGGTCCGTGATGATGGACTCTAAGGCCGGATATTGGCAGTTCTGGATGAAAATGTCATGATCTTGATAGTGTTAACGAGGTTAGGATACATGCAGACTTTGTTTCCATGGTACATATTCGGCTTGGTCGTGGCTCGGCCGCCTACCACATGGATTCATGCGTGTGTATAAAGACAACCTCAAGTATGATCGTGTTAGTAGTGACGTTGTAGTATTACCACCAGTATTGAATATTCAGCGGCCAATCTAACGTTGTGATGTAAGAGATTTTACACCTATTCAAATTAGTATTATCAATATCTCACCCCCAATGCGGAGCAATATTCAAACTATATGTCCAGAAATACCCCCTGTGGTTTCCCTCCGACGGACCCTTCAATCTTCTGGAACCCTTCTGTGACTTTTTCTCATGTAGATCATGCATGTAAGTCACTGATATAGCCTACCTTCTCTCCTCCCTTCTCTTAAAACCATTCACTCATCTCAAGCATAGATTCAGTATCACCACTACTATAAATCTCACTCCTCAATTAGTGAATACAAGCAAACTATTCATGCTCACCATCGCACACTTCTTTTCCCACCCAAGTAGATACACTTCTTGTCTTCTCGGAAAAGAGCTCGTGACATAATAACTATGTGACGCATGACGCCTCTCGGGTACATAGAGATGGCAGGATCAACATGACATATTGATAATCGCGCAGAGAGGCTTGTGTATTTCCTAAGGAGGCTGTACTTGGAGCTAAAAGATGGTCTGTGAAGCCATTCAGACAGCGAGGCAAATTTTGAAGGTGATTATCATTGCTTCACTTTACATAATAATGTGATCTACTCTTGATGGCAAATATTCCAAGTATCACATATCCTTTATATATAAGCCCGTGTTATTATATCTGCATGTCATCGTGTCTTACTTCACCCGCCACCAAATACCAAGAATTTCCTTAGTAGCACTCAATGGAAGCCCACCAATTGGACTACACCGCTTATTATCCCCTGACAATCACCATTGTACCATCATCACCATCTATCGTCATCGCCGGTCTTATTCTGTGTCATCTATGCTAGTAACGGCGCACAATGATAATCACAGTTCTCTCAACCATTCTCTTCTTCTCTCCATTCTAACTACCCCAGATATTTCTTCCAATGTATATGTACTCTGGAGCGCTGGAGATTATGACAGTTTCGAATGCTATTCAGATTTGAGATAGTGGTGATGTAGACCATTTGTTAATTGGACCATTTTCTCATGCTATTAAGGTCACTGCATAGTTCCACTAGCGGTTAAATCAACAAGGTGGTGGTGTGATCGTTAAAATACGAGTAACCATAACCCAAGTTATACTGTACAATTTCCAATCTCCAATATGTCCTATAAGTATATTAAAGGGTTAACAGATATGTAGGGTAATAATACACGTGATTTCATACAGACTACCAGGTTCCCGCGTCAACTGCATCAGCATTCTGACCAATCATCGCGCTTCTTCATGTCAACAATGCTAGGGGCTGCCCTTCGACCGCCTAGGCTAATAAGGTTAAACTGCCGGCTTAAAATAGCACTTCAATACAGGGGTAAGCATTCTACAACACTCCAAATCTCTTGCCAGTTGCCCATATATAGTAAGCGGTGAACAACTCTTGTTTGGATTTGGTAACGGTCTGGGGTGTAAACACCAGTAAGGCGAGCCGCAAGCAGGTGAAACGTGCAGGCATTCGGTGTCTTGTTGGCGACGAGCGCAGTCTTGTGGCTTGAGGACTGCTATTATGAATTGAAACAAGGGATTAGTTAGCGACGATAGTTCAACAAGATATACATTCAACGTCATATCAATCATAAACCTTGGTTATTGGTATCATTCATCAGACAAATGGCCACTTATTTGCTGCTGTTTACCATCTCTTTCATTAAGCTTCGTTTGTTTCAGTGAATATTACCAGCCAGCAAAAGTGGTACCCGCTGTTAGTAATCCAGTACACACAATCACGACCATAACTGGAAATTGTAACAACTGCTGAACCAGAGCTGATAGAATCAGCCTCATTCGACAATATCACGACAAATCGAAGACTCTTGAATCTCACCAACGCTCCGCACCGGAGTACAATAATCTTTACTTCTACTTCTTCACATATAGACCCTATCACGATTACCACGATTTACGAAACCACTACCACTTCAACACACCACCCACCCACTCACAATGCCAGTGTCACGCTTAACACGCGCGACTGCTGCCTCCTCTGCAAAGTCTGGTGCCTCCACCCGCTCCCGGCCCCCTCCAAAACCCACAACAGCATCAACTGGCCCCCCTCCGTCTAACAAACGCAAAAACCGACCCACCGATGACGATGAAGACGAACTTTCCGGCCCGGCCCCCGCAGCCCGCCGACCCCCCGCTACTGCATCCACCGCTGCATCTCGCGCCTCCACAGCTACCAAAGGTACCGCAGCCACACGTGCGCGTACCGCCACTGCGGCGGCAACTGTGGCGAAGAAACCAGAGACACGGACAACGACGAGAACGAGGTCTTCGGGGGCCACGGCCAGTACAGCGGCGAGCAGGGCTACGAGAGGGACGACGGCTAGTACGGGCAAGGTTGGAGGACGACCGACTGCTGTAAAGAAAGACTCGGTGACGACGGCTACAGGAAAGGACAGAGATGGTGGAGCAGTAAAGAAAGCGAGGACATCAGGGCCGAGCGGGATGGTGACGCTGGGGGTTAAGACGGCGTCGACGGTTGCCGCGACTGCGCCAAAGGCCCAACCTAAGGCGGCACCAGTAGCTGCGGTTGCGGCTGCAGGAAAAAAGTCAGTGACCTTTAAGGAGAAGGAGAATATTGAGCCAAAGGAAGGAGATAAAGGAAAGGGACCGATGGCGAAGGCTGCAAGAAAACCTCCAGGAGGGAATACGACAGCGTCAGGACGGGGGATAGGCCCAGGTTCAGCGACGCAATCGACAGCAGGGGCGAGAGCCCCGGCAATGCGAGGCAAGCCTGGGCTGAAGAAGGCGATCGGGAGCGAACAGAATGCTGGTGGCAAGAAGATTTCCGACTTGACTGGTGGTGATGTTGAGGTAGATGACGACTTGGTTAAGGAATTGACGTTACCACTTAGACAAAGTCCTAAAAAACGTGGCCGAACCTTCACTAATCCTGACGTCGACCCTGAGGAGCAAGAAGAGGCCGAGAATATGTTTTCCATGGACAATTCACCGACGGGAGCGACATTGAGGTCGCCAGCGAAACGTGCGCCGCATCCGGTTGAGTGGGCTGAGCCCTCCGAGCCCATCGGCAATCTACAGTCTCCAGCAAAACGTGGACATCCAGTCTTTGCAATCGCCAAGGAAATGAGATTAGCTCAAGATGTCGGGGCTGTGTCCGGATCATCCCAAGACTTTGCGATGCCGAAAAAAGGGCTGTTGATGTCACCGGCTAAGAGACCTGCATCACCTGTTAAGATTTCTGTGGAGGCTGCTGGGATTAATGTTCCCGGGACTGCTAAGAAACCTGGAGCGTTGCAGAGTCCGGCCAAGAGGATGGGATCGACGTTTAAGGTTCCAAGTAAGGAGTTTGGGATCCCTGGGGTTGCCACTTTGCCTGGAGTTCCTGCTAGCCCACAAGGTATTGAGCAAACACCTGGTACTGAGGATGGCGAGTCCGCCGAGGGTCAGTCGGCTAAGTCTGATGATCCTCAGTCCCAGGAGAAGAGTGAAGGGAAGAGACCGTCGCACATGCTCATGGTTGAGGAAGACACTATGTCCGACCCTTTCCGTGGGCGTGGACCCCTGTTCCGTCAGGCCCCTCCGAGCCTTAAGCTACCTGGGAGGAAGTTTGGTGGGGCTCTTGCGGCGAAGGAAGATCTTACTGGCGACATATTTGCTCCCGTTCGGCGATCGACGAGGAGACGAAGGACAGAGGTGATTGATGAGGAGGATGATCTGGGAGAGGAGTATGGGGGGTATGATGATGATGAGGTGGAGGATTCGATGGTCATGTCAGATGAGGAAGTAACTAGTGCGGTAACGCTAACGGATGCGCAGATTCGGATCTCAGAGGATATTGTGATGCTGTCACCCCAGAGGGGGTGGATGGAGGGGGCAGGTGGTGAAGAGGCTGGATCAGAGGGGGGAAAATTAGTCGAAGTCCAGGATACGGAAGCAATTGCGGAGCCCATTTCTGACTTCGATCCGAGCCTGGAGCTAGCTTTGCCTGTGCCGAACCCCCCAGCGGGAGCTGTTCACATTATTGAGACCGTTCCTATTGATTTAGCACCAATTCAACCATTGGTGGAGAAATCGACGGAAATTTCGGTTGATGTTCCCGTGATCGAGCCGGCGGCTGATTCAGACATGTCAGAAATTGAAAAGCCCCTTCAGCCTCCCGAAGACCATGTCACCGAAGATAAGTTTGATGTTAAGGTGGCTGTCGAGGAAGACGCCCGATCCGACATTGTACCTACGCCGAAGCTTACCTCTCAGCGGGATATGTCACCTCGCAAGAAGATTGGTGGTGCATTTGGCTTACGGAATAAGGATGTTGAGCCAACAATGGATGACTCGGATGATTCTGAAGATGATACTCGTCGCTTACCAAATCCTAATGGTAGCGCTCCTGGCACTCCAATTAGTGGGCAGGTCGCCGCTGTTTCCCAGGCTTCAGGCACTGTCCTAGGTCAAAAGAGTCGGATTTCTGGAGAATTTACTCCTCTAGTGGATCGCCTAGACAACTGGGCGCCGGAGAACCCCATCCAGCATTCACCCATTCGCTCTGTATCTGGTGGACATGCCGAGGTTGACGAGGATGTCTTTGATGCTGGTGAGCTTATGGAGATGGAAGGTGATACTCTCCCAACACCCAAGGCTGCGGTTCGTGTGACATATTTTGATGAGCCTCAAGAAGACCGCCGGTCTAGCTTTGCAAGATTTGCTGATCAGAAAGTTGAAGAGGCCATCGAGGCCGACATTGAGGCCCAGATGGGCGCTGAAACACCTCGGTATCGGGATCAACCACCCACCTCTGAGGACCTACCTGAACAAGCTGACAGTCCAATGTTTGATGAGGATGGCTTTGAGGATTTAGATATTACTCAGGAGGATCTCGACTTGGCTGAGGAAGCACAAGAGATGTCTCTTCTGGAGCCAGAAGATGTGGAGGAGCTGAACCGGTCTTATGAGGCTTTGGAAGAGGAAATGGAGCAAGAGTACTACCAACAAATGGGTATTGAGCCGCCAGAGGTTGGCGATGTCCCTGCATATGATGAGCAAATGGAGGATGAGGAAGAACTTGGAAATTCTGGGATTAGTATCAATATTGAAGATGCTGATATTGAAGAAGATCTCGCTGATTATGAAGAGTCCGAGGAGCATTTGGAGCAGGAGCATTCTGGCGAACACCAGACTGATGGGGAGGAGATGCCCGAGATCGAAGATCATGAAGACTCCCATGACCCTGAGATGGAAGTTGATGAGGAGCCGGAACAGGAACTGCAAGAGGAGCATGAGATGACAACGGAGATCCCTCCTATAACTCCAATTCGTGTTGTTAGCAAGGACTTCCACACTGTGTCTAAGGTGCCTCTCAAAGGAACCGATGAAACGTCGCCGTCTCCGTCCAAGTCTCGCCGGAAGAGCTTCGGTGTCTCTCGGATTCCAACCACTCGTCATTCCATCGGCCCTGTCCCGCAATCACCCGCCGAGCCTTCAGAACAGGAAAATTTGAACCCCAAAACGCCCGCCCGTGTTGGTTCTTCGGCATGGAATGGGACACCCCGGACTCCTGGGACACCATATGTTAACACACCAGGCCGCGTCAATCCCGAAGCCCTCAAGGGAGCCGTGATCTTTGTTGATGTCTTTACCGCAAATGGTGATGATGCCAGCGAAATCTTTGTGGAGTTATTGACACAGCTTGGGGCTAAATGTGTCTCGGAATGGACATGGGATCCCCAGGATCCTAGTCAGATGGGGAAAATTGGGATCACGCATGTTGTGTTCAAAGACGGGAGTAATCGGACGCTGGATAAGGTGCGGGAGGCTCAGGGTGTTGTTCACTGTGTTGGAGTTAGCTGGGTTCTTGAGTAAGTCTTTTCGTTTCACTTTATCGATGCATTTCCTTTATTGATTACTAACATTTCTTTTTCAGCTGCGAACGTGATAATGCATGGGTTGAGGAGCCCCCTTACTATGTTCAATCAACGTTTACTCCTCGGAGTGCCCGTCGGAAAACTACAGGTATGCTCGGGTCCCCGACAACTCCCGTGCGCTCTGGACGCCGTCGCTCCAGCCGTCGGCAATCTACTGTCTGGGAACGAACGCCGACGGAATCCGATAAAGGGTTCAAAGACGATGAGGAAGAGTCACCTTGGCAATTATCTCCCGTCCCTGTCACTCCGGCACCAGATGCCATCGCACGGTATGCGGCCATGTTGCCTCCCGAGACGCCCTCGCCCGATGAGCGGACAGAGGTCAATCTACAAGTCACACCCACACAGGTTATCTACGAAGAAGATGAAGATATGGAGATGGAAGGGAACAGAGAGGCGATGCTACGGACCTGCCCTCCACCCAAGAGAATGGTGGATGTCGAAGTGAGAGTTCCGGCTGTCCCGATGTCAGCAAAGAAGGCGGGAGTGAGGTGGGGGGATCAAGAAGGCGGTGGCGGAAAGGAAGGGAGTAAGAACGTGATGATGAGGTTGTTGGCGGCGAGGAGGAAGAGTTTACAGTTTGCACCTAAGGTGAGCAGTCCATTGGCCAAACAGTGGCGGAAGGGCCAGGAGTAGATGTGTATTGTATAGTGCAATTATAGATAGAGACTATTGGGTTAAATTTACGAGTTATGACTGTTGAGAAGATGGCTGTGTTTTAGTGATTGAGTTTGTGACAAGTGAAGATGTAGATGGTGAATGTTGATGAATATTAATAATCATAAGTCAGAAATATAAATACAAATAATATCGTGGAAACTATGTACACATCTTCCTCAATCTTCCGCTCTTTGACCGAGGAATTTTCCACCCCTTTGTCGTCTTCTTGTTCTATTTCCTCATTGTCGTCATCATCATCGTCTCCTAACTAAGAAGTCAAAACAAACTCTCTTGAATATCCATCAAACTGTGTAATCTTGCCCCCGATCAAGGCCTTGGAATCCCCATAATATACTATCCTATACGTCCCCGCCTCCGTACCCTCCTCCACCTCCCAATCAATTGTCACTTCCGAGAACCCTAAAAGCCCATCTGTCCTCTTCCACGAATATACAAGATGCCAGTCGTAGTCACTACGCACCCGAGACCACGAGCCATCCGCCGCTCTCCTGTCAATAGCGGCGAATGTCCCCTCGAGCCGAAGGTTGTTCCGGGGATTGGCGCCCTGGAAGACGGCGGTGATAACAGGGGAAGACGATAGGGAGTATGTGGCATTTGGTTGATTGATGCAGGCGCCAAAGGGGCGACCGATGGGTGAATTGTCCATGACGACACCGCTGCTTAGGCTGATACTAGAGGCGCGGTTATCGGGGGGAAGGGGTCCGCTAGACGGGGAATCGGTGGACTCGGGGGACAGATAGTCAAGATGGGAGATTGTGAGATTAATGTAGGCATCAAGAGTATTTCTGCCAAACAAGGTGCTTCCGCCCTCGTATCTTTGGACGTCATATTCTTCGGGGGTGGTTACATAGTGCGTGTAGGTGTTCGAGGGACCCGAGTTCAAAACGATGGGCTCGACGCCCCCGGTGATACCAGACGCGGCCACAGCCTCTTTGACGGCTTTACGCCAACGGCGTCCGGCCATTGTGCTGATTTCACCAGAGGATACCATGATTACAAGCTGGCCAACACGCAAAGCCTGCATATCCACGATATTTGCTGCCCAGGCATACGGGAAGTCAAGCTCCCCAACATCCAGCAAAATCGGCTTGGGCGCCTGGCAGGCTTTCTGTTCTTTCGTCGGCGTCTTGAGAGCCCCCGAGACCAACCCCCAGAACGGGTTTGCGCTCGGCTTGCCAGAATCGGCTTGCGTGAAGTCGGCGAAACCAGGACCGTCGGTGGTCCCAGCAGCAAACGCATATCCCAAGGCTGCAGGACAGGTTTGGACAACTTTACCGACAGCATTAGTGAAGTTTGCGTATCTCATATCATGGAAAAAGTGATAGCCTTTGACCGAAGACCCGGTGATTGGAGTTCCAGAACCAAAGCCAATGGCGGTCCAGGCAGTCTTGGCTCCAGCGTATTGCCGACGACCAATTTCGAAGCACGAAGAGACGCCAAGGTCAAGCTTTTCAAATAAAGGGCCACGGCCATGGCATGCCTGGGAGCGGCCATTAGCGCAGGTAGAGTTCTCAAAAGAGCACATCTGACCTGAGCCATCGTCACACCAAGCGCCGCCAGTGTTCGGTGTGATATCGGCCATGGCACTCTGGCTAAACGCAGCGACAAAGTCATCGGTGGCTTCTGCAGACCCCCGCATGTCTTTTTCAAAAAGATAAGAGGCAACACCTTTGTTGTCTCCGGCGATGTGAGTGTTGTTTTCGAGAAGAGAGACGCCGTGGGTAGCGTACCAGGAGATCATTCCTAGGGCTTTGGAGTCGGAATCACGGGTCATTTTGAGAACCCACATGGTTTTTTCAACAGAGGAACCGTATAAGTCTTGTTCTTCTTGGGGGTTGTGCATATAGGACCAGAGAGAACGGTTAATGCCGCCTTCTTCAATGTCCGTAGTAGCAAGGTCAAGGGTGCCCTAAGTGACGATGTTAGTTGTAAGACATGGTTATAGCTATGACACCATTGGGTACTTACAGTGGTGAGACTTTCATGTGCTCTCTTAATACTGAGGACACAACCATCAACAATGGCCTGGTAGTTTTGCTTTTCAAATCCTAAACTGGTGATCTGTGGCAACAAATAGTTATAATACCCACCAACGCCCGCATGATTGTGCGTACTCGCCACCGCCACATTATTCCGATTATAAACTTCATAGCCCTCACCCAACGCTGCCAAACCTTCCAAGATTCCATTTCTAATCGCCGTGTCACCGGACTGAGTATCGAGGACTACGTAAACCACACGGTCAGACGGGTTATTAACATCGCCAAAGATAAAGGCGCGGGAGTAAATGCGCTGGCGAAGACCAGAGCCAGATTGACCGAGTGCAGCGTAGCCGGCCATATTGATTTCGACAACGGGGCCAGTGATGTCGGCACGGCCGGAGCCGACGAGGTACTTGGTGCCAGAGGTACGCGGAGTGGCTAGAGAAGTGACAAATGAGGAGAATGTGAGGAGGAGAAATAGGGTTGAAAGAAGCCTTGATAAAGGCGATAGTAATGTCAATAGTGCCATGATGGCTAATATGGATGATACAAAACGAGTAGTTGATGGTGATGATGACAGTAATCGAGAGATAATATATGAGTAGACGAGATGTTTGTCTCCTTATATAGACATTTAATAGCCCTTAAGACCACAGTGATAACCACTAGACTTGGAAATAAAAAGCAATATCATATTTAAACCAATCAAGATAGTAACATTCCTTCTGTTTTGTTTACCTTCCTTTTCACTCACTCCCCTCACTTCAAAAGGGAGGCTACCATGACCCCAGCTAAACCTAACATATCGATCTCCGGCCCATAATCCCTCCATTATTTCTCCATCCAGCATCTCTGTTAAGCATAATCTCCACCATCCAATCAAAATAGCCCTTTTCCAGTCCTCCCTTACCACTAACCGTAAATCTCCAGGCTGACATCTCTACTGACGACATCCGTCGGATGCTAGCGAGTGCCGCGTAGGTTCATGTGCCTTTGCTGTTTTGTTTGGTTGGCTGGAAGGTAGATCGGTCAGTTGGGGATTGGTTACTCCGGGGGGTCGATTTGAGGATACCCTCTGAGGTCTTTACTTGCTCTTGAGATTCTTATAGCAGTTGCCTACAGGTATTCGTGAGCCTGGACCGAACGGTAAGGTACATGATATAGAGATCCTGCAATAGAGTTGGAGGAAAAGTGTTGCTGGAGATGTAACTGTGATATCAGGTCGGCTACATAAGATGTGATCATGTGTCGAGTTTTTCAAGGTGACCTCCTTGTTAGTACTTACTTGATAATAGGGTAGAGCTTGTCTGACAGAGACTATCACATAGTAAATGGGCGTTAGTAGTTGGCTCTCTGCAAGGGACTTTACCATGTCATGCTCTAGGCCCGTTCGCCATCTTAGACCTTGTGCTATGGCCCTGGACTCAGTTATGTTTTTGAATTTCTCCTATAGCCCCCGGCAATAATCAGGTGGACACCCTATCAGAATGGAATACGTATAACTCCAGTATTCGGAATGACGGTGCCGTAGAGGTGGATATGGGGTCGTCATGTCTTGGGTTGATCTAGTAGATTAGACTCTATGAATAGATGCGGATTCTGGGATCAATAAAACCCCTCCTCGATCCCATCCTCCCGAGCACAAACACGATAGATCTTGTAATCCTCGAATAATATGCAAATCTTTTCCCATTTGAGTTGCTAACCACCACCGAGTCTCTTGTTCTGATGCACTCAAGTATTAGGGTCCTCCAACCTGTCTATTTTTTGCTATCACCAATCCCACCTATCACTCACCACCCTGATACTACCCACCCATCTGCTCCCTCTACTACCCAATCCAACCCTTTCTCCATGCCGTTGAGATAACAACCATGACCTGTCATCCCCCACCTACTGTTCACCGTATCCCTCGTCAAAGGGCATTTTGATTCAGTCCTTAATGTCACGGATCTCGCTGGCTCTCGGAGAAATAAATGCCTCTATAAAATGACATAGAGACCATGATACTACACCCGATAGTGATTGTATGATATTGGTGGCCCATTTGTTTCCTTTTGGTATAAATCTAGTGATAGAAGTTTAGCAGATGCGGATTGGAGAAGGTGGGGAATATGTACGGAGATGACTAGGGGTTGAAGCTGTCTGTGCTTTATTGTAACTTTGAGTTCATCTCCATGTGTTTGGCGTCTATTTTGCTTTTGCTTGTTGACTTCATAATTGGGTGTGATTCCTCTCACTGTTGAAAAACACACTGACCCTTTTGCTACTATATTCATGTTCTTAACGTACCAATCGCCCAACAATTAATCATTTCTTTTTAATATATCCTTCTCCACAACTCACTTGTGCTTATCACCCGTGTGAACTTTCATGTCGATTGTTACTTCACAACCACGCCATAGGTCTATCACGATCCGACATGATAAGCACCTGTAACTAGGCATCCGAAAAACCAACGTTATTATCTTTGCAGCACATGCTAATCATGGTTTAAAACTGTACGCCTCGGAAGATCATTTCCTAAAGAGCACCCCCATTTTGAGCCTCAAGAAATTACTGGTTATTAGACAATGACCTGCTTGTTAGAGACAAGCTACTACTCTAGAAGCTTGTCCCCGTTCTTTCATAGCATATCGTGATGTCTATATGCTTGACTCCCCAGCTGGTCACCACCCTCCGCTTTGATGTTTTTTTTTCAATCCTCACATCACCAAGTTAACACCCTGCTGCTGCCTATGGATAGCTTCAGTTACCGCATATCTCCTAACTTGCTAATTCAGAAACAATGAATTGCGTTTTACCTTATTTATAGTGTTTTGTAGAAGAAACGTCACATCATTAAATCTATTAATCCCAAACCCCCAGAAACTATCAAAGAAAACAGCAATCTATAACAAAATAATCATCATGCGTAAGTAAACCCCAAACCTCACCCACTCCGCTTCACATCTCTATTGACAGTCAACTTCTTAAATGGCTTATTAACCGTCCCAAAACCTCCCCCACTTCCAGTCCCCATGGCTCCCCCACCCATCCTCTGTATTCTACTCATCCCCTGCGGGCCCCCCAACCTACTAATCCCCCCCGTTCTCTCAAATCTTCCAATTCCTCCACCCACAGTCGTCTGATGGCAAGTCTGCACCGGCCGACTATCCACCACCACGCAATCCTCCTCATCCTCATCATCCTTCAACACCCTGCCCACACTATTCTTCGGTCTATTTGCTGTCACCGGCAACGCATCATTGCGTAACGTAGAAAACCCTGGTTTACCACGCCCTGGAATTAGCCCTGGGCCCTGTATCCGCCCCGTAAACGCTGGCAGTGGTGGCGCTGGCATCTCTGTGACTTTCGGTAATGAAGCGGTATTGGGCTCGGGTCGTGTCGGTGAGCTAGAGAATTGGGGGTATTTTCCTTTGGCGAATTTCTCAGGAGAGTCAAGAGCCTTGTTATCGCCTCCACGGAACACCGCATTTTCATTTCCCAATCCATGCTTTGTCATACTAGGACTAACATCCACCTTTTCCGGTCTCTTCATCGGGGGAAGCCCGGGCGTGCCAGAGATTTTCCGCCGAGTGGGATACGTAGGGTTTGCATTGCCCCCCTGGAAGCCATGGTCCATGAGGGTCCTGGCGCGTCCAACGGTCGTCTCGTGGGCGGTAGTGGACCGTTTGGTGGAGAGTGGTTTAACTGAGGAAGTTGCTTGTACTTTACTGGCTACGGTTGCCATATGGGTGCTTGCTGAGACAAACCCGACCTGTTGCATAGTTGTCGTGTGTCCGCCCGTCCATCCAGCAGTCCCATTAGATCGACTAGACTGTGTAACGCGCGCCCTTTTGGCCCTGGGAGGTCCCTCCAAGTCATCGTAGTCGTCCAAGTGCTCACCATATCTCCCCGATGGTCCATCCTGATCATCAGTATCCGAGAATCGGATAGGTTTTTCGGGAAACAAATCATCTTCAGTGACCGCCATTTCGGGCAATGCCTTATAGACTTGATCCACACTCGGGAAATCCTTCCTCAAAATCCCGCCCAGGCCCTCTAAGGCATCCCTTGTGAACGCCGGCCCTCTCGTGGCAAACATTTTGGCAACCGGAGAGACAAATTGTGACAGTGAACAGTTACTCCACCCACCGTCAAATCCTCGTTCCCTCTCTGGATAACTCAGGTACAATAGTCCTTTTGCTCTTGTCATCGCCACATATAGCAACCTCCGCTCTTCTGCTAAGTCTTCAACGCGAGAGTTTGGAATAGATCCATCGTAGACATTGGGTACGAAAACAACCGGCCACTCGAGACCCTTGGCGGCATGAATAGTCGAGATAGTCACGGTCCCCAACTCTGAGTCTTCCGCGTCCAATTCTTGCTTTTCATTAGTCAACGAGATGTTCGTCAAGAATCGATCTAGCATATCGACATGAATTTGCTGCTCCGCCCCTTCGTTTGCTGGTAGTTCTTCCTCATCTGGCCGATACCCTGAGACAAAGTCCGCTGCTGTCTTCAAAAACTCGTCAATGTTGGCCAGTCTAGACTCCGCCTCTTGTTTATAAGTTGCGGTAATCCATCCTTTGATGTCGATTGTCTTGGTGACATATTCAATAAGTTTCACCAAATCAAACGGCTTCCCTTCAGCTCCTAGACGTAGCTTGGTCCGGCCCATATTGATGAGGCCGACGAGTTTATAGACTTCTTGTTCTTGCTTCTTAGTAAAGGAGATGTTAGATTTCGAAGAGCCGCGGATGTGGGCCAGAATATTGTCCCACATGGGGATATTCTTCGACTCAGAGTCAGTGAGGATATCAGTCAACGTCTTAGCTCCGAGGCCGCGTTTTGGCGTATTGATAACCCGCATAACAACATCATTATGCTTAGGATTATTGATCATTCGCAGATAATCCGCCAATAACTTAATTTCCACTCGATCGTAGAATTTGTGCCCACCTATCCTTCATGTTAGTCATTCATAAAATACAATTCAACCTCACTCAGCTTCGCTTACCAACCATGCGGTACTTTATCCGCTTTTCCGTTAACTCCGCTTCAATAAGACGGGACGCTGATGAAGCTCTCAGTAAAATCGCTACATCATCCCATATAATGTTCCGGGCTGTCATATCCACAACCCTCTTGATCTCCTGGGCAATCCACCCCGCCTGCATCTTTCCCGTCCCCAGATGCCGCAATGTCGGCTTCGTACCCTTGCCGTGAACTGGTACCAAACTCTTGTCGTAACGATCACCGTCTTGACGAATGACCTGGATCGCCGAGTCGATAATCTTCATTGAAGATCGGTAGTTTTCCTCAAGAGCAATCTCGTCTGTGCCAGGGAACTCGGCTAGTAGGCGCTTAAGATTTCTAATCTCTGCCGCACGCCAGCCATAAATACTTTGATCGGGGTCACCAACGACAGTGATACGGTTCCGAGCCTGAGCAAAGACTTTCAAGAGTTCATATTGCATTCCGTTAGTGTCTTGGTATTCATCAATGAGAACAGCCTCAACATTAGCGACACATTCTGGATGTTCTGTTAATAACTTGACGCAGCGAATCAACAAATCATCGTAATCTAGCATATCAGCTTGCATCAAGTACTCCTCGTATGCATTGTAAGCTTTCATGTAGTTCTCAGAGTATTGTGACTTCTTCTTTGTCTTCACAGAAAACCCGCTGGCATTAACCGTCTTCTGCGTCCCGGAAACCACAGCATCCTGTTCTTCGTCAAAATGCGGGCTTTGTGACTTCTTCTTGCTAATGAAGCCCTGAACCTGTCTAACCTCCAAAACCCCTTCTAACCCCAACTTCTTCAATATTCTCTTCAGCACCGCCCGGCCATCACCATCATCCATGATACCAAATTTCTTCGGCACGCCAATGAGATGCCCGTAAACCCCAAGGTACCTCGCCGCCAAGCCATGAAAGGTTCCTAGAACTAATTTCTTTTGCCGCTCAGCTCCGACAATCTTGCCAATTCGCTCGCGCATTTCCCGGGCGGCTTTGACTGTGAAGGTGGCGACGATGATGTTGTAAGGTTTGTAACCAAGACGGTCAATAAGAAACGCAACACGGGAGGTCAAAGTATGCGTCTTGCCACAGCCGGGGCCAGCAAGGATAGCGACAGTGGAACATCTTGATGTGACTGCGCGGAGCTGAGCTTTATTCAAAGAGCCCAGAAGGACATCTTCCCGGACCTCTTGGGTACACAAAGGTATGACGTCCATGACAAACAGTGGATATAAACAAAGAATTTGATAGATACAGCGGTTGGTGGTTGGTCTATACTATTGACAAATGGCGGACAAAAATGTAGGTAGTAGCGATCAATCCGGCCCCGGGAGCCGTGATGCCGACTAATTGTATAACTGTATATACACCGCTCCGGATTCACGGAAATCATGCTACACACGCGACTGCCTAATCGGGATATTAAAAAGTGGATACCTGGTTGTAGCCCTTGTTGCGCGCTTTCACGTGATGACGTGGATACGAATGCAGTTAACCCTAATATGATGTTGTGATACCCATTTGGAATCATCCCAATCCCCATGTATATAAGTTTCTTTTTACTGATAACCATATATTCTTGATTAGAGAAAACAGTTCATAATTATCATGCCATTTTATTTATCCATCCCGTCTTTTGTCCTCCATCACAACATAGCAATCAGCACCTCCAAAACTCATCACCACCCATAACGAAATCATCGCACCAATGGGACTGGGCCTCAAGAGTCTCCACCAGTCACATATAGACTTTTGTGTAAAGGAAAATGGGTCGGTATAATGCCATGATTATATAGGGAAGGTGAATGAAGTATAGTAATAAGAGCCTTAAATGGGTCTCTGGAAATGGTGTAGTCATACAGATCCTAGATATGGAATACGTCGGCTTGTGATTCCTAGTAACCTACCAGATACTGCTGATGTTAGTCGGTCGTGAGCTCCACATGTTGAAGACCAATATCCTAATAGAAGACATGTATTAACCTTTACCAGTAACCGAAGGCATGAGCGGAATCGCAATGCTCCGAGATGACAAGATACAGTATATGCGGCAGAATATTGAAATACTTGCTTCATGAATGACCCCATCATTCCACCTGTCAATGCCTTCAAAAATCTTCAATGCACTGGCACCACGAAGAACCTGTCGGCATGAAGATAGTAACATCACGAAATACCTCATTCAGACTCGGGGAAATGACCAAAAGCGACTACTGTAACCGTGATTGTAAGCTAGGAATCCAACACAGTTGTAGACAGCAAAACCGAGATTCCTAATTCATGCAAACCACAAACATGGAGCTTGCTGGTTGTAAGCGCTGAATGTTTCTGATCGTCAGAGGATCACCGGTCCGTGGCAACAAAGGCACAGACTCGCTATGATAATAATAGCTAGAGAGATATATTCCTTATCACGATAGATCACAGTTTGACGATATATCTCAGACTTGAATCTATTGGTTGCATTCTGACCACTCCTCGGTAGACTGCCATGTGTGCCCAGGCTTGCAACCTGCATACGCATACTATAAACTGCAGAAAGTCTCCATTGCACGTTCCCCGAAAGTAACGCTGGCTGTTCCTGGGAAGCCGTTGTTGGCTGTGCAATAAATATATATATATATACATACAAAAATAGCATTGAAGGAGACTTTACACTAGACTCTGGGTGGCGCGAAGGTGTCTCAACCAATTTGTGTGGAGAAAGACGGTGAAGAATTTGATAAAGATAACCAGCGTGATCTCTATGTTACATTAGCCCCGATAACTACTTCAAGTATTTCGGCCAATAGACGCCACCAGGATATTTCTCCTGTGATAGATATTGAGTGGCCCCCATGATATCCGGACTGCCCTTGCCGGGTTTGGAAATGCTTAATTCACTTTTGACAGACTCACCCCGCTTCTTTATTACAATTCCTTCAAAAAGAAGACAGCCAATGGAATCAACGTCATCTGTTGCATATCATTCAATCTCCAAAAGCTCCAAGTTGTTCCAATCGTGATGTGATGTCTTCAGTTAATATCAAGTTCTAGGAACAATCCTGACAGGGGTCTAGCTACAACGGGCGCCCCACTTGACCAATCACAATCCCTGCCGAATTAGACGTCGGCGCTTAAGTATATATTGTCTAAACCAATCAAATCACCGTATCGGGAATTTGTACTGCGCTTTAGGGAAGTTGATCGGATTCCTTTGGGAAGCTGTGATACAACCACATGCCACCGGTGACAAAAAAGACGTAGGTAGTTACCTGAATTGTGAATATGGAGTGGCTAGTTACTGCCAAGAAGATTGTTAGGCAAATGGGGCGACTAAATGCCATTATGGGAAAGAATAAAAATTCTTCAACAAAAGCTATTTCTAGCCGGACGGTATCACTCCATTGTCTTGCCAATTATTCAATGACCTCGTATGGAGTATCCTGATATATACCGACTTGCATACTGTCACCTTACGAACACAGCAGATCATACCTTATTCTGGAATACACGGAAAGTAAGCACTCCTACCATATATTACTCTAAGCAATGTCATCACATGTGAGCCACCAGTCTCCCTGAACTTGTCCCTCCACAATCTCTGGCCCGTCTGTTATTTCATGCACATACCCTCAGTTTTTTGAGACTTGCTGACACTCGTCTCCACTATAGTAAATCATCATCTCCAGATACTGGCTCTCTATACTGCTTCATATCTGAGAGTATACACACCCACTTACCGACACCCCTCTGTTCCACCAACACTATCCCCGCATCGCCCCCCTTCATCCACAGCCTCTGACTGGTCAATAGTCATCTCGCCTCTTCAACAGCCGCCGTACACCTTGATATATAGAATCTATATCTCAACTCACTTTTCCATTGGCCATTCCTTCTGGCCGTCGTCTCATTGCACATCCTGTAATTTTGTCCGCCGTGTTTCGTCTCCCCCGCCGGTCTGCCCCCAATTACCAAAGAGTGATCGTCGCTGGAAACAAGTCATTTCGTGCTTTCTGGCCTCGTTAATATCCTCTTCTGATACCGGGCACCTCTCTATCCCTGTCTGCCAGGAACGGCATCATTACTGGGCCTCTGACGCTCATATTCTGCGACATCGACACCCCCCATTGCCGGAGCGGCTATTAAAACTGGCCGTCCTCGAAAACTTGAAACCTATTCTGCACCCTCTCTCCCTCTTTGATATATGTTTTACCCCATCATGACTATTTCAGTCTTGAATATTTCTGCATTACCATCTACTCATAAAGTCTCTCGTTCCTTTCTGCCCGAACTTACGACCCGGGCCTACTTTACTGCTTGTGCTCTAGTCCTTATTTCACAGTCTTCCATTGCATCACCACTTCCTGGTGATTCTTTTCCTCTATCAGCACTTGATATTCGCAACAATAACATTGCTGACGTCTCGCCTCGCGGTGCCGACTCTAAAGACGCTAATCTCTTGCCTGCTCAGATTGGTGGTATTGTTGGGTCATACGCCATCACATTGGTGCTGGTCGCCTCTATCTTACTCCTGCTCTCAAAACGTCGCCGTGAACGACTCGCCGCCTTAGACGAGCCTCAAGGTTACGGAAATCCAACTTGGGCCAAATTTCAAGAAACCCACTTTCAAGAGAATTACCCTCCGCTCCCTGAGGTCTACCCGCTTCATCCCGGTAACTTACCCCGAAGCCCGGTCATTCTCTCGCTCCGCACTCAAGGTCTCGGCATTACCAATCCAAACCAATACGACTCTCCGCAAAGTTCGGTTGCAAACCAAACCCCACAAACTCCTAGTGGCCGTAACTACATTGAGCCCACGAGCGTCTCACCTGTCTCATCTAAGATTGCCCTTGGCGTTGATTTATCTGTTGATCAAACTATTGTTGAAGCCGACCGCATCATGGCTAATCGTCAGCTTGAGGAAATGTACGGTCATGTGATGGCATACGACGAAGCGAAACGTCTTGGTCAGCCACTCCCTGATGTCCCAATGCCTGTGGCTCAATCTCCCTCGGATGTTACTTCCGTCTCGAGTAAGAAGAGCCGTTTCAGGCCTGGGGCTTTGGATTTGGCTGAAGCAACGCCAGCCGCCGAAAAGCAGTCTAAGACTGCGCGGTTTAAGCAAATGCTTTCGCCCAAAAGCAAGAAGCCTCCTAGAGTGCTTTCAATCTCTGCGCCAATCATGACTCCCCAGTCTGCAACTTTTTCCCACGATGCTGGTCAAGAGTTGTCCTTCATTCCTCCCCGTAATTACGCCCCAGCGTCGCCCCCGCCCATCCCGACCGATCAATTGCCCTTCCGCCAAGCACACACTGCTTCTCAAGAGGGATCAAAGGTCGCGAGTATCGACCCTCCGACACCGGAGTTCTCCCCCGTCAGTGCTCCGAGCATCGACGAGAGACTGGGAAATATGGACAGCGCCATTACACCCGTCGAAGACCTTGGTAGTCAGATACCATCGGCTCACAATTACTACTCCAAGCCGCTGCCTCTGCGTGTCTCTTCGGAGACGGAGCCTGTATCTACTACCTCACAGACTCCCCTGGTGGGCCTCCCAGCGTCCCCACGGTCTACCACTGGGACGTTCCCTGGCCTCCCGGCATCCCCTCGCGCGTCCAGGATGCACTTCAATGAGCCCGGTCTCTCTCTTCCGTTGTCTCCACGTACTACTGGATCCTTCTCCCGTCCTAATGCCCCCTCTGCCGTCCGGACTGGCGGTGTCTTACCGTTGCGTGCATACGAGTCGTCCATGTCGTCTCCACGCACTGTTGAACGGACGACGAAGCAGACAACCTTTGAAAGAAAAGTGCCGTTCACTCCGATGACAGCAAGAACGCCGGGGACGAGTGTGCCGTACTCACCATACCAACCATTCTCGCCGATTGTACCAGTGACTCCGAGTTTGGTGACGAAGAAGGATAGGAAGAGGATGCAAAAGCTGATGCCGAAGACACCGACCACGGAGTTGGTGCGGAGCTCAGATGATATGTGGTAGGCAGTGTGTAGTAAGATGCGGTGGTTGTTTTCTTCGATTCGACACTTTCGTTAATGACTTTTTTTTGTTGATTTTCTTTTCTATGTTTGGTTTATGCAAGATTTCGTTGCTATCAGTTAAACCTTGATTTCCTTTGTCGTTCGAGTTGTCTCTTTGGATGCAGTGTGTACATACAATAATACCATCAATGGTTACTTTCCTTATCTTGAATTGTCGACATTAACACGTGAAATGAGATGATACGGGCATCCACCAATAAGAATTAGGACTTCGGGGAATGTTGCGCTTATGGTCGGCGATTAGTATGAGGTACCATTGAGTGAAGTTCTAGATCTTCGCTGTGATCTGGTAGTACTTTCGTGGAACGGATCGGGCCATCCAATATCAGGAAACCTTTGGATACTAAGTGACTTAGTACGTGATATTGGGAAAGTGATAGCGACAGTGACATCGGTCTACCATCTACCTCATATCATACATGTTGCTGCCTACCCCACCATACCTTTCCCGTCGGTCAAGTCAAACTCGTCCGCCAACAGGCTCGCCTAGCCATCAGCCCGAAATACACGCTCCTCAACCATCATGATAGGTTCTCAACAACCCATCCATCCTCATTTGTGAACCTCCACTGTAACCTTCATCCCCGTTCATCAATGCGAATCTCCTCTCCTCCGTGCCATTCAGTTCATCGGTCCGAAAACTCCCGGACATCCACCGCTCGGATAACCCCGGTATCAACGTGGCCATCAGGCGACTGTGGGATGTCAGCGGATAGGCGGGTGTAAATATTGAGAGTCAACATGTCGGTAGATGTTGAGGCTCTGGGGCTGAGACTGTGAAGATTGCAGGGGGTTAATAGAAGGTGTTTACAAGAAGGTGGTAGCAATAGTGGCAGCGATACTGGAATCAAGAAGGGGGGTGGGGAGACGGGTCAAGTTCACATATTTGTTGGTCTGGTTGGGGTGGGTGTCTGACTGAGCACGGTTCATGGTAGACAGGTGGTCGGTAGATGAATGGTTATCGGCAATGAATGACATTAGATAGGGTGCATATAGAATCGCTTTGTTAATGTCAAATAACACATGTCTTTCATACGATGTCTCATGATGGTAGTACGATACATGTGTTGATGTTGTCAACCCTGAGACATAGGTCAATGGAAGGGTTACCACACCACACGTTGGTGACACGTGAACTGCATTTATACGCTTGCCACATTCCTTCACAATAAGTGGCGTACATTGTGGCTCCTTCCGCTCAGAGGGGTACAGGGATTAGCTCGGGAGACTAGGAAGAATGATGCACAAGGTTGATGTAAGGGCAATTGCTTTTGGGGATAACACTACTTAGGGATATGAAAATATTGAAGATAGGGACGGGTTGGAAGTAGTGATTTAGTGCGATTAATCTGTAGCAAGTTTTCTCGCAGTTCTCTTGCATAACCGATTTACTATATAGATCTCAACACCATATGAACAATCTCCATTATAGGTAAAATCTTAGTTCTTACATATATGCCCTACGGAGCCAATTAAAGCTTGCTCACCCCTAGACCCCTACCCGCAACCACTAACCCAACTTCTTATCCAAGAAATAATCACCTGTCCTACCACTAGCTAGTCACTAAAATTGAAAATCTCCAAGAATCCCAGGCCTAAGGCCCCAGTTCTCTCCCCGCCCAGTCCACCAGACAAAACTGACCAGGTTTGTCGACCCAGAATCATACGATTCCTCGCTCCCATCTTGTCATCTTTCTCCAGTCGTCTCTCCTTTCGGGCCCTTCCAGATCATTGCTTCTCTATTTCTCTCGACTTCGCGCACCCATCTCACCACCAACGGACCACCTTGGTACAGTCGATTGTGGGCGCATTTTCTGTTTTATAATCAAATTTATATATTTCTTTTTTTCTTCTTGTGGACGTCTCCTTCGAGGTGATTTTCCTGTTTGGACCTTCGTCACTAGCTGCGATACTGGGGGTTTGTAATTCCGGGCCCCAACTAGACGACCCTCCACTAGTAAGCCCATAGCTTATATCCCGTCCATTTTATTGTCTGGATACCAACTGGTATTTCCTCACAATAATATCCAGGCTCGTCCAAGTGTCCATCGAGTCAGTTCCCCTCGTTCGAGATCCATCAATTTATCAACCACAATCGTAGCAGCGCTTGCTCATGCCTCGCCACTTTGCCTGCGTCCGTACACTGCGTCCAGATTGCCGCCAGGCTGTTCTCCCCTAAGTTTCCCTCGCTTGTTCTGCGCGCCACATATTGTAGTGGTGACTTCCGCTTTTGTCCAAAAAGACGGGACATCCTTCAGCCACAGACGTGGCCCGTGTTCTGGGGCTAGAAGGAAAGAAGAAGGGACCAGAGAAGAAGGGAAGAGGAGAAATCGAGAGAGCCCGGTGTTAAAGTGAATCGCCCGTTTTGGCTGGGCGACATCTGACCACCCAATATCGAAGTGATTTTTGAGTTGGCCCTTTTTTTTTCTTTTTTCTTTTGAAGAGGGTTTTCATTGTTGCCACTTGCAGAAATCGAACAGCTCGTCTTCGGGTTGATATTTTTCTCTTGTGTATACAGAGAAACGTGATTGTATCTCTAGCCGTGACTTGTGAGAATTCCTTACGTTCTCTATATCCTGTTAGATATAGAAGGTACTTACGAAGCCGAACCAAAAAGGGAAAGAATCGGATCACGACGAGTTCAGCCTCAGGCCCAGTAGTCAGCTTTTTTTTTTTTTTAGCATTTCCCAGCTTCGCCATTTGACGGCTGTCACCAGATCCCAGCAGCTTGTTGCTCCATCCGGCGCTCTATCATCTCACACAAACTCTCATTGGCCTTCGCCTACCTCACCACCACAATATCTATTGCCACCCACATAGCATCGCCATTGGAAGCGTTAACGACTAGTCCTGGTGCCACCTCCGGTAGCAGACATACTCCTTTAGGAAGACGTTGCGCTTTCCCCCTACATACTGACTAAGTGGCCATTCGTCGCAACATTGATTCGCATTTGGATGCTCTGTTACGCCATAGTTGACACCCCATTTGATTCCAGACTCTCGGCCTGTCTTTTGCACACCCTCGGTGCAGCACCTCATGCGATAATCCGGTAGCCCTCTTGCTATAGACACACCCCCCGCCTGTCGTTGCACCTTTGGAGCCGGTTTATTGGGCCTACCAAGTAGAGTGAGAGTGCGAGGAGAGAACAAGCCCAGGCTTGTATCGGTAGACATAGATTGATTCGCTTGAGATCTGCTTCAACCATCCCGTAGTCGTTCTGGCTGTTGACGCTTGACGTGCCATCACTAATTGACTTACTGCTGTCGAGGTCGAGCCTTGCCCATCTCGAGCCTGACATTGCCTCGCAGCTGTTTATTGTCCCGTTTCCTTGAGATAGAGCTGGTCGGGTCTATCTCTTTGTTCGTCGTCTTGCTGCGGTACAAGAAGCAGTGACTGAGTTCATATCGACCCCCACACCCCGGGGCACGCTAGATGTCAGGCCATAATTGCATAATCGACCACTCCTAACCCAGTTGCCCTACCATCCGCACACTCCCCCTCGGCCTCTCTACCCTCCCATCTCCCTACCTAAGACCCCTTCCCGTTGTTCATTGCCACCATGGCCGACCTCTCACAGGCACCGTCCACTGGCCCAAGTGCCGCCAGCGACCACAATGTCGTCGCCACGTCGTCTGCCACTGCCACTACAGCTGCCAACCAAGATGATGGTCTCTATGCGGAGGGTATTGCAGGCCTCAAGTTGCGCTCATCTACCTCGTACGCTTCTGGTACCGGCTCAGTTCTCACCTCACATGATCATCAGTCCGCTCTGGGCTCCGACGCCGCATCACAATCTGCCCCGAATACAAGTACTGTTGCTCCTCCCGACCCCCTCTCGCAGCAACACTTACAACACCAACCTTCCCAAAGCTTTACTTCTTCACGCAACTACCACATTGCTGGTATCCAAACTTCACAATCTCAGACTATTGTCCCATCTGCCACTGTCGCAGAAGACCATCTCGCCGGTAGCAAGAGTCCGTCTGCCGCCTCCGATTCAGGCCATAATTCCCGTCCTCAGGCTTCTGCTTCGACCGTACAGGCTCCTGCTTCGACCGTACAGCCTCAAGGCTCTTACGACTTCACCCAACTCAACCTCGACGTGCAGCAGTGGCCATTCGCCCCCACTGCTCCCCCAAACACCACAGTCCCCAATCTCGCCTTTGCCTATAGAGGTCTCGGCCCTGTTCCTTCTACTATCCCAACTACCACTCCAGGTACTCTTGGGGCTTTTAATTCATTCTCTGAAAACTCTGGCTACCCCGTTGCGTGGGATCTTAGTGGGATCTCTCAACAACAACAACAGGCGCAACTTCAGCAACTTCAACTCCAACAACTTCAGTCGCTGTTCCCATTTGCGCAACCTTCGGCGATCCCATCTGCACTTTTCCCAGCAGTCCAGTCGCATCAAGTATCACCCTTCGGTCCCGGTCCTTTGCCTGGAGGTAGTGGCATAGAAGGGCTGTCGGCAGAAGATATTTCCAAACTTACACCGTCGCAGCTTGATACACTCAAGCGCTTAAGAATGCCACCTCCACATCTGCGCTACCAAACCTCACCAGTCCCCGGGACTGGCCCCAGCACCAGTATGGGATCTCCTGGCGGCGAAGAGTCGCGTGCGCTGTCGTCGTCGGATCGTGATGCAACAAAGTCTACTGTTAGCACCAAGAAGCGCAAGGCTTCTCAGGACGACGACGATGAGGACGAGGAAGATGAAGAAGGTGGCCCAGTGAAAAAGACTGCTCACAATATGATTGAGAAGCGGTACCGGACAAACCTTAATGACAAGATTGCGTCTCTACGTGACTCAGTACCCAGTTTGCGTATTATGAGTAAGAGCGCTCGGGGTGAGGATACTACCGAGGATCGTGAGGAGCTTCATGGGTTAACCCCAGCCCATAAACTTAACAAGGCTACAGTAGGTGACTTCTAAGGGAATAATGAATGATACTTGACAATATACTAACAGCATTGTCGTAGGTTCTGAGCAAAGCTACTGAGTATATTAGACATCTTGAAAAGCGCAACAATCGCCTCATTGATGAAAATCTCGCTATGCAACAACGCATTCAGGCCTTCGAAAAACTATTTATGGCCGGTGCGATGAATGGCACTCTCGCCTCTCTCCCGCCCCACCTCGCCACTATGCAATACGCCGCTGCCGCTGCCGCTGCTGCCGGGCATGATCCAATGAAGTACTCGCCTCATCAGATGGGGCAGAGTCCCGTGCCCGAGTCGCCGGCCGTCGGCATGATTCCCGTTCCTGATGATATGAAGCGGTTGCTGCAGGCCCAGATGCAAGGCCCTGCTTACCCCGTGGCCCCACAGCAATACTCTTCTCAGATGGCTGGGGGCCGTCAGCAGACAATCCAGCAGCAACAGCAGCAGATGGACCAGGGACGGTATCAAAACGGAAATTTTGGCAAGTTGATGGTAGGGTCGTTGGCGGGGTTGATGATTCTGGAGGCGATGAGAGAGGATGAGCAGAGTACTGATCAGCCAGAGGGCCGTGGTCTTTCGGCCATGCCCGTTGCAATCTTGAACAAAGTTATTAAGCGGATGAACATGAGCGTGATAGGCTTTCCCGCTTCAACGCAGCGGACGCTATTTGCCCTCAAAATGCTGCTTATTGCTGGATTCATCATCTGCGGCCTTGCTCCAGCGTTCTTGAATTATTACAGACGACACGAGAAGCACATTCACCAAATCTATGCTTCAACTACTGTCACCCCTTCAAAATCAACCACTCGTTCGGCCTCCCCTTCTCGGCCCCCGACCAAGAGTGCAGATAAATCTTGGAAGCAAACATGGACTTCGGCTACGCAATGTCTTAGAGTGCCGAATGCAAAGAACCGGATCGGCACTCACATTGCTATCTTACTCAAGGTCCTCGAATATTTCCTTGTGTTCCTCATCGGCGCTCATAACGTCCAGATGCTCTTTCTGAGGACCGATGATGATGATCACCGGATTAAAGAGCGTTGGTCTGAGGCCATAGATTCCCAACTTGCTGGTGGCGATGAAGATGTCAATGTCGAAAGACTTCTTCTTACCTTTTTAAACTCGACCACTCTTCCTGATACCCCCATGAACCTTATGCGTAAAGCTCTCCACGTCCGCGTCCTTTGCGATGAACTTGCCGCTTCGCACTTTGGAAGGATTCATAATTTTGGTGTTTACCTTGCCCGGTCTTACTGGACTGATGCCAGATTGCTCAACCAAGCTCTACTCAAGGTTCGCGAGATGTATACTGATTCTCAAGATGAGCATGGTAGCCAAGTCCCTGATCATCTTGCCGTCCTTCTCGATCAAGATGTTTCCGATGTTCTTAGCGATTCCATTATCGCTCACGCCCGTGATCGCATCTTCAATATGTCGACCTCTAGCACCTTTTCCGAAAGCCCGCTATTGCCCCCTCTGGATTTGATTGCCTGTTGGTGGTCTGAATCCCAACTCACAAAGATCTTAACCACTAGCATGGCCATCAACCCTGAAGATGTCAACTCCCAAGCTGAGATCGCAATGTCCCTCGATATTGCTAGACTGTCTGCCCCTCAAAATTCACAAGCGCAACTAAAAGCCACCATTGCCCGCGCCGCCCTAGTTGACAAGAATCACGGAGTCCATCTTGCCACCGCCTTCCGCCTTATCCATCAAATGTCCGACGATGATGCTATTCCGGATGAAGTCATCGCTGACCATACCGCGGCTATTCATTGTGCTACAGTTTTGGCAATGCTCCACAGAGTCGACTCTGAGGATGCGGTAACCTTCACTATTCCCCCAGCTACTGTGGATACCTGCACAGTTTCATCATCGCTTTTGGTGTTTTCCGTAGCGTTCAGGATGATGGAGCTGTTTGCCTTCAGATTGGGGCATATTCCACACATCCGGGAGGCTGTTGAGGGCATGGCCGGGAATTTGAGGGTGTGGGTTGGCGGAGAGAAGGGGGCTACCTCGGGTATCTCGAGGGAGTTGAGAGCGGCGATAGTGGGGATATGTTTGGAAGTTGCAAAGGGTATTGGGGGCATTGAGGAAGGAGATGAAGGGTATGGGAGTGTCGAGGAAGGAGAAGTGAAGAAAGTAAGTGAGGTTGGTGCTTTGTAGCTATGTTTGTAATTATGAGGAGGGCAAAACTGAGGGCGTATTTTTTATGACTTAATAGATCTACTTGTTACATTTTGTTTGGCTATTCTGTAATGTGAATATAACGACGTTCTTATTGTTGTGGTATTGGTGTTTAAGTGGGACGGCTAAACCCGCGTGTATCCATAGTTTTGGCCTTATTGTCACACCACGACTAACCATGTTAAGTCGACTACACATTCCAATGCTCTTATTTCCTTCCTTTATAACTTATCATCACTTTTCCATATCTCACTGCAACTCATATATTTAACCACGCACTCACACACCCAGAGCCTTCAACCCACCCACTTCATTCACCACATCATACAATGTCCAATTCGCCACCAGCAACCCCATTCCAATTCCCCCGCGAACATTCCTTTCCCCCCTTCTTCACTCCCCAACCCAACCTCACCACCCACCATGCCCAACTAACCAAATGGTCCCACTTAATCCTAGCCTACACCCGGCACCACCGCCTCTTCCGCCTCCCCGTCTCTCCCCTCCCCCCTCCATCTCCCCTCCCTCCTCTATTCTCCAACGAAACGATTAACCGCCGGCTAGCCGAAAAGGACGTCAAGGAGATATTCGACTATATGAAAAAGGAAGGAAAGGTGGAATACATTGGCGGTGGCCAGGGCGAGGTGTGGGTTTTGTGGAGAGGATGGGATGAGTGGGCGGGGATTGTAGAGGGCTGGGTAGAAGGAGTGGGGGGCCGCGGGATGGTTTGGACCGTTTGGGAGCTGGTGGAGGGGGACAAGAGTTTGGGAGCGGGTAAGTTTGGTTGATCGATGAGATGGTTGGAAAGATGACAATGATACACGAATGATGACTAATACGCTATTTATAGAATTCCATGGAATGGATCAAGAGTTTATGAGGAAGGTTCTTGGTGTTCTGGTTAAGAGAGGGAAGGCGCAAATATTTGGGCAAGATAATTCTGGTGTCAAGTTCTTTTAATAAGTTTACGATCCATAGTGTAATCTGTCTACAGCCTGAGGAACCCTATATTAATATCCCACAAACAATTCCGCATCTGCATGAATGCATTAACTGTATAACTAATTAAATAAAATCTATGAATGCTATTTTCCTGCTTCTGTCCCTCCCCCACCTTGTATAAACCACTCGCTCACCAGAAACCTCTCCTCCCAAAACACCTCTTGCCTCAACGCAACCTCCAACAGCCAATCTGTTACCACGACCCTTGCCACCATCCCGCTCTTCTCCGCCATTTCTACGAATCCTCCCTGCATCGCCTTTTCCTTCGCTGTATTCGAGCTCAAGAGATAAACAGCCTCTCTCTCTCCCCCCTGCGTCTCTCCACTACTCCCCTTGAACATATTACGCCCCGTCCACTCCCTCCAAACTGCTCCATTCGCCTCTGCAATCGCCCGATATGTCGGCATCCCATTTGTCACATGCTGTGTACAGAATATCGGTATGCCTGCCAACGTCTTGCCTTTGTTCTTGCGTGCTTTCTCAAGAGATGACGCAAGTGAGTACCCGTGGGACTCCTCGTAGGCGGCATCGTGGAGGATATAGTCGTTGGGGTCTGGGAGAGTTTCTTGGTCTAAGACGTCATCAATGAAGGAGGTGTTGATGATTATGGGTCCTTTGGCAAGCATCGTCATAAATTTGAGAGTGCGAAGGATGCGGGGGGCCGCAAGGTATTGACAGGGGGCTCCATCTTCGACGAGCTTGATGCCGAATTCACGAAGGCGTTGCTAGATACATGTTAGTTATCCATTATACCGATAAGGGCGAGGGTCATCTTAGTCTGCCACTTACCTTATCCTTCTCCAGATGCCGATGCCTGTCCTTCCCAGACCATCTCTGGTATCCCGTGATCATAATCTTATACTTGATCTCCGGCAAACCCCTCCTCCTCTTTGCCACATGCTCTTCAACGCCCTCCATCTCCTCATCGCCATCTTCATCTTTCTCTCGTCTCACCGTCTTCTTCTTTGCCGACTCCATCATCTGCTTTTCCAGCTCATCCGCCGCCCTCTTCCCTCCCCATATTCCATCCTTCGTCCTTTTCTTTTCTTGTTCATACAACTTCATATCCTGCACCAGGCTCTGGATGTGCTTAGCCGCCTTAAACTTGGCACTCCGGCTTCCTGTGATGGGTGTTTCCGCCTCTGGTTCTTCAGATGACTTGCCGCTAGCGTCCATAGATGATATAGTAGATAATGAGGACGTTGTTGTTTGGCTCGGCGCAGGTCGTATTGGTGTCGTGCACTCCATAAAAACGTCCTGGCCAATACCCACGTCCCCTTTCTTTTGTGGCGCAGTCCTCTCTAAGGATACTGGTGTACCCGCCCTATTAGCCTCCACCTCTTCTACCTTAGCTTTGTCTTCTACCTCGCTGTACTTGATCACTCCCTTTGCAATACCCTTCTTGTGAATGTTTCCCTGGGCAGTATCACGAATCCGTCTTTTGATCTGGGCATCCCTGGGAAGTTTATCATCTCCAGGGTAGTAGAGCTTCCTTATCACATCTTCATCGACGAACGTCTGGCCAACCACTTCGGTAAGGTTAGTTCGTGCCGGGAAGTGATTATACTTGGGGTTGGCGCATGGTTGCACTGCACACATTGCGTAACTTTCCTCAACCCAGAGGTGATTGACGACCTCGATGTTCCAATCAGCTGCCGCATCACATTTCTCACCGCTCTTCCGAGCCGACACCAGATGAGTATTCTCATTCCGCATCGTCTTCGTGAATTCAGCACCTGCAGCTGTAATCAGATTCTCGAGGTACGTTCTCGCTTCCCCTCCATAATTAGAAACCGTCACTCTCAACCCCGAGAACCCCGGCAACGGATCCTTTGGTACCGGATAATGAAGCAATCTTCTCAGCGGTGAGGTCCATTGGTCATGGACAATCATATAATATAGCCAGGACATATTCCCCACATCCTTACACAACTTTGACGCTCGAACATAGTCCTCGCCATGTCTATACCGCCCAACATACATATCACAGTCATCTGGCGTCTCAACAATGCGCCCGCCAGATTTCTCAATGATCTCACGAACAGCTGAACGCAGGCCGTCAGTTAGTGTGAGATCGCTGGCGAGCATGACTGACTTTTCGTTGAATACTTTGAGCGCAGGGCGTGTGGAGGTTTCTAAGAGACGGAATGAGCCAGGATTAGGATTGGTGGCGCCTTTGAGGAGGGGGTTGTGTGGGACTTTAATACCGTCACGGGACGACTTGGTGAAATATTCGGCGTCTGGTAGCACGTATGGCTTGTCGTCAATTCGTTTTCCTAGCCGGAAGCAGTCGTTGAACCTAGAAGATCATATCATTAATAATCATGCTTGCTATAAACCCGGCGCATATTTTGTTACTTACCAATGTGGTGCCACAAAGACACCGCGAAACCCTTTAGATTTTGCCTCTTCGGCTACTTCCTCTGTAATTCCCATGCAGCAAATATGCGTCGTCAATCTCGTGACGGCCTGGCTCTCACTACCACCGAGGGCAATCACGGCTCCTGTGATACCATCTGCATCATGCTTTGATAGCCCTCTTATTGCCACATTAACGCTCGAAAAAAGCAACCTCGGGTCCGGTGAGTACGGCCGGGGTTGGGGTAGCTTCTTACGGGCAAGCGCATGTTGAATCCAGTTGTGTGTTACCACAGGGACCATAAGGGCGACGGCATCGATATATTGGGGGAAGTCAATAGTGGTTGAGATGATGTGAGTAGCTTCATAGGTGCGGATATCGTTATCATTAAGCGGGGCGCTAATAGTGCCACCATGTTTCTCAATAATGCTGCTGAGCTGTGGTGGGTTGGTTAGGGACGTCTAAAGACTCAAGAAAGAAGCACGGGTTACGAACATCAGCAATGACAGTCTTTGAGAGGATGTTACTAGGAATTATGATGAAGACACAGTCTTCGAAAACGTTGGCTTTCCCTCCCATAGTGTAGATATGTATTTGAAAACGAGGGGCCGTGGCGGGGTGAAGCCGGGTACCGGTAGATTTGTCGAAACAAGAATAGTAGTGAGATGCGAAATTCAAGATACAACAGCCAAACGCAAACAAAATATCAAAGATGCAGCGAAAAATACGATAGCTTGTTCAAAAGATAACGAAGCTAGCATATGCCATACGCCCTGATATAGAGCTACCACGTTCAAATTTTGATGCCACTCTTGCCATCATTGATCATGGAAGTTCAATAATTATCACTAACCCTGACGCCTTGTCGAAACGCGTCGAACAGGGACGTGCGCGTGAGTCGGTGTCGGGCAGTCACGTGAGCATCATCTCCGCGTCATACTGCCTAAAGGGGTTAAAGTGCTTTTTTGAGAAGATCATGAATTTTTATGACAATTGTGGTTCATGGGATTCGGGAGAAAAGCGGCTGTCAATCATGAATATTATCATGAATATTTTAAGGTTGTGGCATGTAACATATGTGGATCATTGATCTTCAACGAACTGCATAGCTATTCAGCGCTACTCTCTATTTCATGAATCAACGACGACGATACTTTTTTTGCCTTAACCCTATTATTCTGATCCATATAGTGCTTCCGTCCCACTATCTTACTGCATATGGGACCTACATTTGAGATGAGATGTAACATCTATAACTAACACGACGTCAATATTGTTTTTCTCTTGGCAGACTGCGACTTTACGCATGTCATATTTTTGCCAGTCTTCTTATCCATCTGAAGTTGGCTTCAGCCGATCCACCGTCATGATTATACGCACGGATCGACAAATTTTGAGTGACATAATGGGAGTATAAACAGGATGAATATGTAGTGAGGAGCTAGGATATAAAATTCCAAGAGACCGAGTGTATATCCTGAATCTTGTACGAATCAGTACACAAGCTTTTTTTTTTAAAGATTACTAGTCGTTAAGATCCTATCGATAGCCATGGCTATACTAAAGTACACGTGCACTCAAGCATTGGCCTATGCCCTTCGATATAGCTAACTTTCTCTTGAGGTCTCTTGAGGTATTTAATATGGACATATTCTCAGCGGACTGAATACCAATACGAGAGATCTCCCGAACTTAAAAACAAGAAAAAAAGAAAACTCTTCATCTCCAATGTTTTATGCAGTTACAGTTGTATCTATTGGATCGGAGATGTAGAGTACCATGCGAGATTAAACCACGTGTGCTACAAATTGACGCTCCAGACCAAGAGCCCTCCTAAGCCTCTACTAGACTCCTTGTCTACCCCAGACCGTCGGTCACCTATTTAACTTGCCATAATCCCGTGTCTTATCTCTCCCATTCTGGTTGGCTCCTCACTAGAGTCCATTACGTATAAATCTGCAAGCCCATGCTCCTTTCCGGTCCACGTCGTGAAATGACAGCGGGGGGCCCTAAACAAAGTGACTAGTTGATAACAATGCATCGGTAAGTGATCTCAATGTGTTATCAAGAATCCACACGTTCCCTTGGCTGGCCAGTGCGGACTTGGAGGATGAGGGCACGGGGTTGAGAAGCAGTGATAGATGGGAATTAGTGATAAGATAGTATTTACTAGATGGGCCAGCGGAAAAGAGAAAGCAAAAGGTGCTAGGGATGGAGATAAGAGAGACATTGTATTGTGGCTTTATTATGTTATGTTATAGGTTGACAAAAGGCCCTTGAGCCTGCTGTTTTATGGACTCAAAGTACTCGCGAAGGCGACATAGAATGGCCCATCGCTCTACTAACAAAACCTGTAAAGATCACATTGGAACCCACATTGGAACCCTTTATCGACTCAGTTCATTGTCGTCGGATTATCCCCTGATCTCCAAATGAGCCAGCCCTCCTACGATAACTTTAACCAGCCAACCCTCTCTTTTCTCTCATTATCCTCACACTAGTCCAATTAGTCCCATGATGTTATCTCGCATCCCTGATCATTATCCCCGCCATTGCCGCTCCGGCCAATCATAGCATCCATCTGCTCCTTCCCTCCCCCATCTCTGCATCGGCGGATCACCTTGATTGTCTACCCACCTTCTGTTCTGGGACACACTCCGAATAAAAGCCCCATCATTGATTCAGCCCGAGCTGGCGACCATCACTAGCAAAAGGCTCCACGATCCAATGATGCAACCAACCATACCATTAGGATCAAGGCACGGTATACCGAGTAGCCCAGGATCCTCCCCACCAGCCGCAACATCGTCCCTCCCAATGCATCTTCTCATCGCAAATCCCTATAAAAGCCCACTTGATCGTCGCAGTTTCCTCCGATGAGTTCCTGTCCCATCCACGCTCTTTCCTTTGGTACCTGGCGCTCATTCCTTTGTTGATCACTTACCCTTTGCACTCCCACGCAACCATGAAGTTCGCCTTTAGCTTTCTTGCTGCCGCGGGCTTGGCGTCTGCCGTGTCCATCGCTGAGATCAACGGCCATAAGTACATTTCGCCCTACAAGGACAAGTCGGTTACTGGAATCAAGGGTCTCGTGACTGCGACGAGCAAGTCCGGATTCTACATCCGGTCGACGGAGCCCGATAATGATGACAAGACTTCCGAGTCTCTGTATGTCTATGGATCTTCTAGCGTCAGCAAGGTTTCCGTTGGTGATATTATTACTCTTGATGGCAAGGTCTCTGAGTACAGGTAAGAGGAATATGCAGACTCTTGGTGCACATTACATAGAGCTATGATTCACTAACACCACAACCTCTAGATCCCAAGACGACTACATCTACTTGACCGAGCTTATCTCTCCTAAGAACATCGTCGTTAAAAGCAGTGGAAATAAGGTGACCCCTCTGGTTATCGGTGTTGACACCTCGCTTCCCCCCACCGAGAAATTCAGTTCTCTTGACAAATGCGATGTCTACGGACTTCCCAGTGGTAAGGGCCACATCTCCACCGACAACCCGACTCTTAAGCCCACCAAGTTTGGTCTTGACTTCTGGGAGTCTTTGTCCGGAGAGTTGGTCACTGTTCGTGCCCCCGTTGGCGTTAGCAGACCTAACCAGTATGGTGACACTTGGGTCGTTGGCGATTACACCGTGACCGGCCTCAACGAGCACGGTGGCATCACCATGTCCCCTAAGGATTCGAACCCCGAGGCCATTCTTATCGGGAAGCCTCTTGACGGCACCAAGAACAACCAAAACACCAAGATGGGTGACAAGTTTGCTGATGTTACCGGAATCGTCACCTACAGCTACGGTTTCTATACCATCCTTCCCCTCAGCGCCCTCAACCTCACCAAGAGCAATGATGCCACCTACCCCCCAACCTCCCTTGTATCTACGGGAGACTGCAGTGGTGTGACTGTCGCCGGCTATAACACGCGGAACCTGGCGCCCACCTCTAGCCACATGCCCAAGGTCGCCGCTCAGATTGTAGACTTCCTCAAGACCCCCGATCTCATCATGCTCCAGGAGATCCAGGATAACTCTGGTCCTACCAACGATGGCACCGTTAACTCCAACACCACCCTTTCCACCCTTGCCGGTGATATCGAAAAGCTCTCGGGTGTCCAGTATTCGTGGGCGACTATCGACCCTGTCAATGATGAAGACGGTGGCCAGCCCGGCGGTAACATTCGCCAGGCTTATCTTTACCGCTCCGACCGTATTGAGCTCTTGGATGTCAACTGGGGTACCTCCACTAACGGCACCCAAGTTCTTACTGAGAATGGGGAACCCACCATCTCGCTGAACCCTGGTCGCATCGACCCCGCAAACTCTGCCTGGAAGGACTCTCGTAAGCCCCTCGTTGCCATGTGGAAGGCTCTCAAGGGCGACGCCAAACGTTTCTTCACTGTAAACGTTCACTTCACTTCCAAGGGTGGCTCGACTTCAATCCACGGTGATGTGCGGCCGCCAGTGAACGGTGGTGTTGAGCAGCGGACGGCACAGGGTGAGGTTGTTGGCGAGTTTATCGGGGAGCTGATGTCTATTGATAACGATGCGCGCGTTGTCATTGTTGGTGACTTCAACGAGTTTGTCTTTGTTAAGCCTATGACAAACTTCTTGGAGAAGTCGAAGATGGTTGATTTGAATGAGGCGGTTGGCTTGCCGGCAAATGAGCGGTACTCTTATGTCTATGACATGAACTCGCAGGAACTGGATCGTATGTTTGCGTCCCCAGCGGCAGCCAAGGATGTCAAGTTCGAGCATGTTCATTTGAACAGCTGGAAGAGCTACAAGGACCAGGTCAGTGATCACGACCCTTCGCTGGGTCTGTACAACTTCTGCCATTAAGGGACTTGAGAGAGAGACGGGCAAGATGTTATGAGGAAGTAATAATGGTGTTGAGTAATGATATATTAAATGAAGTAATGGAAATAATTATTAAGCAAGTCTACCAGTTGATATAATTGTGAAGTTAACTATGTAGATAGAGAACTATGATTGTTTGTAGAACCTTTCTTGGATTATATTGGGCTTCTACGTACCTGCATTTTTTGATAACGGAGTTTTCATGTCTTCATGACCCTATGTCAATTCAAGCCATTATAAATATTGTAAAACAATAAGTCTCCTAATCATTGTCTTCACATAAGATTCAGGGCTCCATTTGTCTTTATTAAGTATTCGTCTTGGTTGTCCTCATAGTGCAACCTTCATCATCCTGAGATATCTACTTCGCGGCCTATTAACACTCACCAAACTCGCCACTTATGACGACAGCTATCCCACCTCCTTTTAAGTTTCTCACATTCCCAAACAAAGCGCCAAGTCCTCATCACCAACCCTGCTAACCATCCCCATTCCTTACCGTCTTACCGCTGGCTTCTCGCATCTTCCTGGCTACAGCATTGCCTACCAGCACGCCTAATATCCAATCCCGCTACCTCTACCTAGAGAAACATTTCCCGACCTCCCGTGATGCACCGACTGTCCCCTTGCCACTCACCGCCGGCTCCTCGCAGCTCCAAAAGTCCCGCGTACACACGCTTTTCCCGGCCCGCCTGTAATTACCCGGTGTTGTTTGGATGTGTCTGCTGTGTTTGGACAATTATGGATATTGTCGGCGTAAATAGGCGCGAAGAGTAAGTTGGCGATGGGTCCGGTAGGCTGAATGAGCGGTAAGGATGTGAAGCATGTCATGGGGTAACAGTGTTCGGGGGTTATCAGACTACTACAGGATGCAGGCTAGTTTGAATGGTGATCTCATTTTGTCGAGGTAGCTCCTTAAGGATCCATTGTCATAATGTTTGGATATGAAATGGGCTGTTGTGTGCTGGCCTTCTGCTTGTGGTTGTGATGTTTTCAAGAGTCTTGGGTTACGATCGCATGCAGATGTACTTCTGAGAACTATTAATATGGTCAACACCCTCATTAGATCGACCACGGGAGGCATTGGATATGTCTAAGACTTTGAAGCCCAGTTTTTATGCGAATACAACAAGACATTGAGTATTCGATATCACATAAAATATGATATCTGAGAGAGATACCGATAATAGAAGCAAGTCTAAGGTATTCTGAGAATTCTTGTCTGTCAATTTCTTGGCTTCCTGTAGCATTATGACTGACAATATATACAACTAATGTGCGTAGCACCAGACGCCATATTGGCACAATGCAAGGCAAACAGCTCTCGAGCAGGCCTGTCACATAACACCACATTCTATCATCGTTCTTCTGCCACCCCAGCCACACACATCATCTGCTTCTTGAATCCCTCAATATGCCCCCGCCGCCACGCATGCCAGGTCACAGCCAAGTAGTCAATTGGCCACCAGAAAATGAGGCGTATAGCCGCTGAAGAACAAGTCACTGCATTATAGACATATGGTAATGAACACGTGCATATCCTGAGCGTTGCGCCATCCCGCTGTCAACCACCTGGCACTTTGGTGGGATTCGACGAAGAAGTTGCAGAAGGAAGTTCTCGTTTTGTGTAACGAGTAGGGTTGCCGCACATCATGGCGTAAGTATCGTTGTGCATAAGACGCTCGTCAATATGAACTGAGCGTTGATATGCCATGTGGAGATACTGAGACCCATAATACAGACGATCCGTTTACAAAACCCTTGCCAGCATGATATCGAGTTCTAGTACAATCATCCTCTATTTCTGAGCTTGAGACCACCAGTTTAATTCTGGCAACATGAGGCACAGACTTATTATGACTCTAGACCACCGTATCTATACACCGCTAGTATGGATATACACCGCTCAGCATGCTGTGTCCCCAGCTACGCATGGCATAGCTCAGGCCAGCAGCAAAGACATATGCAGTCAAAAGGTAAGCTTCCTTCCGCAAGCAGACATGTGCAGATATCACAATATGATCATAACAAAAGCCACTTACTCTTCCATTAACGACTCAACAGTAAAGGCATTGTCGGTTTACTGTGTGGAGCGCAAGGAAATACTTGCATCCCAGGCGACACAGGGAGCGACATAGTCCCACCTGACCGAGTAGACTCCACACAACACAACTTTTGCATTTGCCTTACATGTCCTCTTTGTGTCCCCCTGTCTACCGGAGACTCTGCGAAAAGATCAATATGTTCCCTCATCTGTTGGCCTTGTATCAACATTCAGATCATGTCTCTCCTGCTTCACGATAAGCACCTCGCAGCATCTCCCCATTTTCCGTCCCAGATGTTATGCAGAGATGTATGTCCTTAGGTCTGCCTCGCTATTGGCTATCTACTTCCAGAACTTGTCTCATCTATTGCATGTCTCAAAGCTCTCCTGGCTCCTTTTACCTAAAGAGGTAAATACCCTCCTATTCTCTCCTCCCAGGCACCACCTGACGCATAGTGAATAGTTCCTTGCTAAATTAGTCCGCGTAACAGTATCTTAACTCTGTGTATACTTGAGCCCAGTCTGGAAAAGTTATTTGGCAACAAGAAAAAGACAGTATAGTGGATGTCTTGAATCGAAACAACTCGACTTTGGCATTGTGTAACAAAGGATTAGTCATCCAAGCCTTGAGATCTTCAAAATATGTACAGATTCTAGCAATATTCTAAGGGCGCCCCCATTCCGCGTAGCCCCTATTAATATGCAACAAATAGACAATATAATATACTGTCCATATTGGACTATTGATGTTCTACGGCCGGTAGGCGGCGGGTCATTCAGTTTCTTTTTAAAAAGGCTATTAACAAAAAAGATACCCCTCCACCCAATGCTGTAGCTTTTTCCCAACACGCTTATAGGGTTCCACGGACCAATTTTGAGAGCTCCGGGCATCCCCGGGGGGCTTGCTCAACGTGCGTAGCGGAGGGGTTGGCCACCATCGGGGTGGATGTGTTACCTAAGAAAAAGCATAGAGTATCTGGGTGTGATCTGGTTCTAGCGAGGTTGTGGCGCATTGGGCTTTGTTAATTTGGTATGGTTGGTATGATATAACGGTACAGGGAATGGTTTCTGGCCTAAACAGGTTGGGATGGTGTATTGTTTGTATTTCCGCGGAATGGACAAGCTGTCATGATGGGACACATAATACTGACATATTAGCCTAATTCCGCCATTAGTGTTATTATTTCTGAGATTCTCTCTTATCTTTCTTTTCCAGGGCCAGATTTTCCTGAAGCCCAACACATATCACTGATCGGGTCCCTTGACCCGGTGTTTAGGTTACACGAGTATAGCCAAGCAAGCGGGGGTATCCTATTATCTTTTGTTTTTCTCGCTTGTTTTCTTTTGGTTCCTATGAGGGTTTCTTGTTTTACGTGTTGGTGGGAGTTTGGCAGTTTGGGCGGCGAGTGGGGGCTCAACAATCGGTGTGATACATGGAGTGATGTGTAGGAAGGGAGGGAATTTGACAGGTTGGTGAGTTTGTGGACAATGTCCTTGGTATTGCTGGTAGTGAGATGTTTGCTTGATGCGTGCCTATAGGATTTTGAGAGGGAGTGAAAGAGAGAGAAAGAAAGGATAGGGGGGTTCTTGTCTTGAGGTGGGCTTTCTAGGATGATGAACTAATATCAGAATTGGATCTAGACTCAACGCCATGGCTGGCATTGACATTCGCCCTTACTAACCCGCCCGCTCTCATATCTCCTTTCCAAGTTCCTAAAGTACCAAATTCCCTATTTTGGCGACCATAAACGTACCGGCATCTGGTCATTCTTTGACTTCTGCCGACCCATCGATCGATATCTCATCTGAATGCACATCATCCACAGGGTGGCCGCAACACTGAGACCCAAGTAAAACCAATTCATCTCATCCCTATCGTATCCCCACTGCTCTCGATTGCGTATATTTTCCATGGCCATATTTCTAGCCAATTATATACACAAGGGCAATTTTTGCATATCCCAGGGCTGTCATGTCTAAGTCAACAAGACACGGATGGGGTTGGAGATGTATGCCCTCATGGTTATATCGACAAGGGATATATATACCTTAGTTTCCGCCAGGACATCTCCCTTATATATTACATCACCTCACAACATAACCTGTGAATCCTCAGTAACATTCGGGATCCCTCCCGTGGCCTGTATTAGGATTCCGTTATCCGCTAACTTATCCGCTTTTCGTATGCCATGGCTAGCAATGGGCCTGGATATCAGGCGGCAGGCTGTGAGTGGTAAGCTACGGGTGGCAACAGGAAGGGCGGCGTTTAGAGGGGGGCCTCAATTGGGGGGTGTGAGTGAGAATTATGTTAATGTGTTGATGATAGCAGTTCGTGTGAGTATATTGACAATAGTCGGAGCCTCAAAACCCATATGACATATATTTAGTGTCTATATTTAGGGTCTATTGGCACTGCCTAGGAATATGAGTTTATGTGTAAGTGTCTAAAGTTAACATTCGCGACAAATCAATATACCCGCTGTCAATGCTAATTCTATTTTGAACAGCTTGCTTAACATTTCGATACCAGCATTGCTACTCAGCCGCTTTCTATCCTCCTATCCCTATTTCTATTTCTATGATGGCCATGACTAAGCAAACGCCATCATTCTCCTAGCAAACACAAACGGGCCTTCGTGCCAAACGCACGATAAGGAAACATAGACTTTTCAGGATGCACCCGAGGTCGATATCACAAAGAAAGACAGGTAAGCCCAAGAAGGTATCGGATAGTGTGACAGTTGCGCTAAGTAGATGGAAACTCTGTTACTATCAAGGAACCATCAGGATAATCTCCTCTTCACAGACTTAGGGTTTAAATAAACCTTAGAAAATACAATATATATGCCATGCATGATTACTTCATTAGCTAGATGGCATATTGGGTACCGATGCACGGGGTTGGGTCATGGTGGGTGGGCATGACAGTCTGGTCATTAGGCTGGTGGACGCATTAAGTGGGGATGTAGATATAAGTCTGAATGCAGAATGTATTATAACGGGTGGAAAGTGTTCATTAATATGGATGATCTAACCACTGTATGATTGGCTGGGCGTAGCTAGATAAACCTTCGTAATGTGTGTATATGTGTGTGTGTGGGGGGGATTCCTGGCTGTTTCCGAATATATGTTACAATCGGAACTATAGTGGATATATGCTACTAGTTTACGAGAAGGTAACGTTTATTGTGAGATAATGTATAATATAATGTATACTAGTGTCGAACAAGGCCATGGAAACCAATAGGGTTATGCACCTCACGATACCCTAGACAACACAGACCACCTTCAAGGTTCCCAAAAAAAAAAAAGAATAAATTTCATTGTTTCCAAAAGAACCAGAAACACACCCCGGCTCGAGGCCCTTGGTGTTTTAAGTTACAGTCACGTCAGGGCACTTTAATCTCATCATGAGCATGCGGCAAGCTCAGTCCATGCTCATCCATAGCCACCACACCACATATCACACTACACCCACTTATATCTCGGTAGGAGAAGTTGACAACAATAGCCCGGACTTGACGGCGCCGTGGGGTGTCAAATCCTGGAACATGATAGATATATGCATTGGAGGAGGGGGGGTTGATGGACTAAGAGGGTGAATGTGTGAGCGAGGCGGATGGATGCCCGTTCGTTTGTTGAACCGGGACACATGGGATATGGGCAAACATCGGCGGTTGTTCAGAACACAGCTTGTCACAAAAGTGCGTTAGATATTAGACCCAAAGCATTAGAAGAAGAGCCAAGAGCCAGGGTAGTTGCTTACTAGTGCGGATGAGCTATGAGAGTTGACATACGATGTGGGGTGGGGTGAGGTGAAGTTGTGGGATGGGGGGAACTGTTAGGCTACGGGTGGTTACTCTAGATGGTGTCTACACCAACTAAGGAATGGCGAGAGTTTCGAGTTGGCTGCCGATGTTGAGAGTTACACGGGGGAAGGGACATTCCGCTGTGGTGCAAGTGGGGGTGTGTTTGGTGATTTATTGGTATAGAGGAGGTCTATACAGAGAAGGGAACCAAGCATGTAGATGCTATTGAAGATATGGGAGACGGAGTTGACGGGACCCAGTCGGCGTTGCGAGCTTGGGGAATACTGCCAATGTGGTGGAAGGTCGTATGGACGGTTTCACAACAAATCAACTTTTCAGTGTTGTGATAATGGTCAAGGACGTGATGTAGTCGAAAGTGGCGTGTACCAAGATATCGGAAGAGGCGATGTTCCATTGTCAGCAAACAACTGATATTCAGCTTTGATGAAGCCGTAGAAACATCACATACTTGTCATCAAAATATTAAAGTATCAAAGCATCAAAACATCAAAGCATCAAAGCCTCGACATAAAGAATAAATCAATAAGCCATTAATGGATTTTATATCCGCTGAAACAAGAAACAAAGAAAGAGGCCCAAGCTCCTGGCCTTCCACAACATCCAACTCCGTTTGGTCATGTAGGGAAGTTGCTTGATGACACCCCTTCCACAATTCTTTTCATATACGCCTGGACACAGACGTATGCTGCAGATGGAAAAAGAAGGAATTAAAAAAGACGGAATAAACCATGACATAAAAAAAAAGACAATAAAACAAACGAATTAATCTTACCAACCAACACCTTGCATACAGCCTAGAAGCACAACTGACACTAGCATTGTTTTGAAACCTAAAATAACAACTGAGATTCCCGTATATATATGGACCTCTGCCCGTCTCTTCTCACCATCTTGAAGTTGAATTATCCATCCACTACTATTCAGCATTCTCATACATCAACATCTATTCTTCAGAGAACAATTCATATTATATATTTGCATTCTCTCTCCTCTCTCTCTCTCTCTCTCTCTCTCCATTCCCATCATCATTCTCACAACCCGATATTTACCCTTCCAACCAAGGATACATTCACCATCTTACTATTCTCGGCCACTTCACATTGTGACATACCGAGACTACCAACTTGCATCACCTCTTTCTTACCTTACCAATTTTCTTCTCCCCTCCTACCAAAATGAGCTCCACCAGCAGCAACGCTAGCAGCAATGGCCTGTCGTGGCAGGATCGTCTTGAGGGTACGTCACTGCCGCTCCTATCCCCGCGTCTTATCAATCTTACGAACCACAAACTAACATAATTCTTACAGAGGCCTGCCAGACCCGTCAGATCGGCTCTCCCATTTTCCAGATCGTCTCGGACCGCAGAGGTATGTTCCAATCGTCCTACTCTCCAATTCCACAGCATCAGAAATACTAACATTACTATTCAATAGGTGGCCGCACTGCCTGGTCTTCCCGTGTCACCGTCGGCGGCCAAGTTATCGCTGCCCGATTCTGGTATGATGGCAAGAACCTTAACAACGCCAAGGAGGATGCTGCCGAGATTGCTTTCAACATGATTGCCTCGCCCCAGCCCACTTGGTAAACTTAACAGCCAACCAACCAGGCTATTGACTTGATTCATGTCTTAGCCATTCTTTTCCTTCCAACACAAACAACTATCTACGACTATGCGGGCTGGGCTCGCTAGAATCTCCTATGGAGATTCGCTATTATCACTTACGGCATGATGTCCTTTCATTTGTACGGATGATTTCTCGACGCACACAACTACACACTACACAACAACAACCAGCTCACATCATCATCACTCATCCTCGCCCTTAGAATTTGGGGGAATCACGGTGTTATCTGGAGTTCTTTTTATTCTTTTTTCTTTTTTATCTTCTCATTTCTTTGCTTTGTTCATCGGATCTTGCTTTATTACTCTATCTTTGGTGGGATACAAATTCGGGTCGGATTCATTGGTTTGGGGTTTCTTTATTATCGTGGTTTTCATTTTGCTCTTGCTTTTCTTTTTTTTTTAGTATTAGGTTCGCATGGTTTCGGTGCTTTCTGGTCCTCATAGTGCGCATTTTGAACATCAATTATCATTATTCATTTCATAAAAAGAATCCTATAATTTCCGTCTTGCTTTGCTGTTATTTTTCAAGTCATATTATATTGTATTTTCCTGGCTTACCCCCGTTTCGTCTTCCCATTACTTACTTAGCCTCTTTTCACATAAACAAACAAACACACGCACTCTCTCTCTCTCCAACTCCGCTGACATTCCCTCTACTAAGTCCTCCCTCGCTCGTATTTGCCCATATCCCCCTCTTTGCGGCCTGTGCTCACCCCTTCGTGTCAACAGCCGCTGATGCTAACCCGACAACACCCAACAACCTCTCTCTAATATACCTTCTCTGCCTATAGCATTGCATTGCATCCGCCGACTCGAGTGTCTCAGGCCACTTGGGAATTGTCAGTTTTATGCAGATGGAGGACTGGGGAGGCCGGGGAGAGGCCAGACCATATATGTGGGAATGCGAGAAGTTGAGTGATATGGAGAGAATTGTCTATTATAGGAGAAGACAGTTTGTCTGATGGGACGGTTGGTCGGCCGTGAGTCGCCTGTGGTATGCATGACTCCCTAGAAAAGTGGATATAGATTAGTGAGGGATATCCCTTTTGGCTGATGTGAACATGGACTCGTGATAATTCCCAAGTGCTGTATTTCAGCGAGATTTCCCGTCTGTGTAATTGGTAATATGGATTCCCTTGTCAATATGAGCCTTTGCTAAAAAGAAAAACCGGAATATTTACCTTCCTTTAAGTATCATTGAAGCCCAATATTCCTTTGTCTTATCTGGGCCGTTTTCCTCTTTCAACATCAGACGACATCAACTATCTGCGGCCTGCATGTTGGTTGTTCGCTAATGTAGTACAGCGCAGAACTTGGCTTAGACGTTTCGGTCTAGTAGTGATGGTTTTTTTTCTTTTTTCTTTCTTTTTTTTTGCCCTCTATTTCCATATTTTTCACTCATACATACTCACGGAAGATCATTTCGTCTACTCAAGAATTAAATTTAAATTCCGATTTACAATCGATAGACACCGCTAATCTGTCCCTTGCGGTAAGTGGAGATTCGGGTCATCTCCAGTCAGTTTAATTATTCTTGTCTCTCTTGATATTTGCATCTGTTTCATTATCATTGGAGGATTACTAAATTGAACAAACATGGCAATTACTCAAGTGATATACTTTTTCAGATATCCCTTACCTCACCCCCATACATATTGATTCAATAAGCCACACACCACCACAATTCACAATTACAGCCCCCAACATCCAGGCCAAAAGCCCACAAAGAAGCATCCGGAGAATAAGCGATGACATCCTCCACCCGGAGCCTAGCTTTAACCCAACGGTGCAACCCCAAGCGGGCCACTCTTGCCGATACTCGGCTTCACCATCCTTGGGTTGTTCGCCAAGGCCTTCTATCCTCTTTCTAGAAACCAGCCCTGGCTATGACGTTAGTCTCCGTGCACAAGGGCCCTTGAAACAGTTGAGGACGGTCCGCACCCTCAATTTTCCGTCGGCATCCCAGAATGGGGAGGCCGGGGTAAGCTATGGGTAGAGCGGTGACGATGAGGGGCAATGGCCCGTGAGGGTGATCAGTGAATAGTGGAAGATGGAGAGCATCAAGAGATCTCTAGTTGCCACGTAGATGAATATGAGAAGACTATGGTAATTGGGTTATATTTAGATACATTCTCGTATGCGTATGCTCGCTGTGACACATGTGTTATAATATTATATTGCGATCGTACATCTTTATGCAGACACTTAATCCAGATTGTGCAGTGGTTGCAGTTGACTACTTTCATCCTTCCGAGTTTCTTGCACTGTATCCTGCTTTAGAAATCAGCCAATCATACATCATAACTGCTTTCAGCTTAGATTCAAGGGCTCATATCGCTTTCACTCATCCTACGCAAACTATCGACCGCTCAGACACTAAGTCTATGAGAACATGGACCCCTTTCGAGTTCATAGACACATAGCCCAGTAACCCTACAACTTTACAATATAAGTGGCAAATGTCATGGCTCGTTTATCTAGAAAGCTTTGGGCTCCATTCACTGTTCAACCATTGCGCAAGCCACCGCAACCCCAAGCACCCGACCAATCTCCTTTCACGCTACCCTAGCCAATGACTTCATATCATATCATAGCACCAATACCAATGCCACCACTTGTAGAATCGCGTGCCGGAAATCCGTGTTTCGTCTACGATTATCTGCCAGCCACGTTGTCGCGATGAAGCCCTCGCACTAGCAGTTGTCGATGAAACCACAACAGAAGAGACGCGAGTTCTAAAGATAGATGGGAGACCTGGCGTTTGAGGCGGGAGGGATGACCAGAGGATCAAATGTCCTGAGTGATATGCCGATGTTTGCTGTACCGTGGAGATCAGGTAGATACAACCCGAATGAATAAGCTAATGGTACCTTTGGAGTGAAGGATTACGATCGTAAGTGTTTGACGAATATTGTACGATATCAAAGATGGAAATAGTGTTTGACGGAGATACGGATTGGAAGGCTGAGGGTTCAGTTTGACGATACAAACGAGTGCAGTGACATTGGACGTGCTTGGTTTGTGGTCACCTCGGAGAATTTGGAATGGTGTGGGTTTTGGGTACTACAGTGGCATCAAGGCGAGATGGAAGGTATGGAAGCTTCTATGGCGACGAGGTAGCTGAGAGCGCTTGACTGACGAGGATGCTTAAGCGTCATGGCTGTAATTGTTCTCACATTGGAATTTCGAGTAAAATGATTTGTTAGCACTAATAGCAAGCGATACTATATCTTTAACATGACGAATCTTCGGTGTCACCAATCGACATTGCAAATAATCACACATTGGTGATCACATTCTTCTTCCATATCACCAAAGTCCCATCGGTACCTGGACATCAAACACCTAGTACAAGCCAACGTTGCATGCCCTGGCGCACCCCCCTTCACTGTTCGCCAGAAACATTCTGGAACAACCTATAGAAGCCTCTGAAACCGTGGCAGCCCTCGATTCGCCCCAAGCCTACAACCTCTCAGCCAACCACGGCACCTTTATTATTAGAGGAACATCACACTTGCTCCCCGCCTCGGCTCACGTCCCCTTGGCGGCGTCGACAGGTGACTGTTTCAAACGACGGGGCCTATTTGGGTAATTGGCTGGAATAGGAAACGGTCTGGAAGAGAATGGGAATATGGGGACGGGGATGGGGACGGGGATGGCGGTATGGTGAGGTGGGCGCGAGAGGGCCCGGGCTGGTGTGGCAGGGGAAGGTTGAAGGAGAGCCCAAGTGGAGGCTCTCTAGTCTTGGTGAACATGAGGCGGGGATGGTGGTGGTGCAAAGGTCTGAAACACGAAGTATTGTGGACTATCCATAGAAGAACGAGGGACCTTCGTTAGTAGCTGAAGAGGGGACAAACGAAGTAGAAGACAAGGCTTCACCATGGTGATTCCATGTGGAGTCAATTCATGCCGAAAAGGGAAATGACCTGGCTCGCGGCGGAAGGATTGGTGAACATGTGAAAAACGGTAGGTGCATGCGCAAGAACCTTGGAGTTGGTAAAAGTGGGCAAGATGTCATGAAGTCCGGTTTTCAGTAACTGATTTTCCAGTCGTGACAGGCCATCTTGAAACTTACTATGTGTCCAGCCTATCGATCTGTCTCGTATATCCAAGTTCAATCTTGCTTAATGAAATATTTCAAAAATAAAAAAAATAAAGGAACAGAACAAGAAAGAAAAGAGAAACCATCTAGAACCAATGCTCACCATTCCACCACTCAGCTCACTCATGAGCCCATGAAGCCATCAATGACAAGATCCAATCTCACATCATCTTACTCAAGGGTTAACAAGCCCCGCCGTTGACTCGAGGGCACTTTGTCGATGAAACAATTCGACTACTGATCACATAAACATCAACCGTAATGATCGGAACCACAGTGGCCCAATACTACAGTAAATCACCTAGACAGCCTTCCCTACTACCTACTGTCTCTTTGATCTTCCATCCACCCACAGACACCTCCGAACCACTCAACCACTCATTCCCTCTTTCAGAACCCAACCGCCCGATCCCCCGCCACATTCGGCCCCCCCCAGTCCACCCGTGCCATGGCACGATAATCCCCATCATCTCCCGTCTACATAAATCGCCATTCGACGTATCCCAATCTGGTATTCCTGCCCCATCAACCAAGATGTTCGAGACACGTGTTTCATCTATCCCCGTCTCCACGTCTCCTCATTTGCGTTTCAGAACCGCGAGATGTCGTCCCGATTCGTCCCGCCCGTGCCACAGCATTGACCATACCAGCCATCTACCTTCTAGAACAATAAGAAAAGTGGGACTAATACGCTCCACACTACCCATGCCATTTTTCTAGCTTTATGTGGCGTATATTCGTCCAGATATATGTGGCGCATGTGGCGTCATTCCCACGCAAGGTACCCGGCCAAATTTTGCAATCGGCGCATCACAAGCATCCGGCCGGACGCCAGTTGCCCGCCAACCAAACACAGGCCCCGTGTCACCGCAATTACCCACCCAATCTTGTTTTCCCGAATATCTCAAGACCATTCCTTTCCTAGGAGCGCTCTCGACCCCTCGACGAATCCCCACATATAAATAAATCAATGGCTGCGCGAGTCAATATTTGGAGTGCGTGCCGGGGCCTGACTGTCCGGGCGAGACCGGCGGTGATGCCGCAGGGCATTGTGGGGGCAGTTGGTGTACAAAGGAGATTCATGGCGGACGGACCGAGAATACCGGGGGCGGAACCGGTTGATCCGCGGACGGGGGAGAGCGCTGAGAAGAGCGCGGAGGAGGGTTTGGGATCTATGAACCAGGGGTCTTTGTTGAAGGTATGATGCCGGAGCTTTGGAGAGCTTTTGAATAATTCAAAAGTGGTGGTTGGACAGTTGCGGGCTATTTTCATGTAACTTTCGGAACCCAATGCTAACATTTATTGTAGAAAGTTGTGCCCGAGGTCCCCCTCAACTCTACCGCTAGCCCCTCCGGCTTCCTGAACATCCCCGGTGGCTTGACTGAAGCTCAGGCTGAAGTCCTTTACTACGAGGGGCGCATTCCAGCCGCTAAAAATGCCGACGCTGAGTACAAGGCCATCCAAGAGAAGGGACCCGTTGAGACCAACGCCGGCCACAAGTACCCGCTTCCCGATCTTCCGCTGCCGCCAAACTCGGCGTTAAAGGAGAGATATCATCCAGTGCTGCATCAGTTTGTCCGTCTTTTGATGAAGGATGGCAAGCTCAGTAGAGCGCAGAGGGTACGTCTTAATCTTTGGTTTCTACAACTATATAATGATTATTTGAACTTGCAGCTAATAACCCCATAGCAACTAGCCGATGTACTGAACATTCTCCGTACTTCCCCTCCGCCCATCCTGTCTCCCCGCTATCCCCTCATTCCCGGCGCTCCCCCCGCTGCCCATCTCCCCCTTAACCCCGTCCTTTACCTCACTGTCGCCATCGACTCCGTCTCCCCTCTCATTAAAATCCGACACCTTGCTGGTGCCGCCGGTGGTGGTCAGGCTCTTGATATCCCGTTCCCCATGGAAGTGCGTCAGAGAAGGCGGGCCGCATTCAAATGGATTATCGACGTTGTTGACAAGAAGCCATCGAGAGGATCTGGTAAGCTGGATTTCCCGACGAGATTGGCAGAGGAGATTGTGGCGGTTGTGGAGGGACGGAGCTCTGTGTGGGAGAAGAGGCAGATGGTGCACAAGTCTGGAACTGTTGCTCGTGCGAACTTGAACACGTTCCACGGAGGAAAGAAGGGACACAGAATCATCGTGTAAGCGGGGGATATAGTGGAGATTGGAGAGGTTGAAGGCAGTAGACCTTCATGTATTAGTATTGTACTCTAACGTTGTATTTGTGTATTATCTATCATGTGTATAAAATGTGTTGTTTTGTCGTCTACTTTATGTATTATGGTGGCTGTTCATAATTATAGTGAATCCGAGGGCTCCGTTCAACAGAATATGCCAAGATCCGGAGTGTCTGTCACAGCCCCACTTAGCGGGCGCTTTACAGCCACTAGTAAATAAGCTTTAGTTAATTAAGCATTATATTCACAGTTAGGGTTAGGCTATTCATACATCTTTCTGAGAGCCTGACAATTATTGCAGAAAAAGAGAGTAATTTCTATCAATTGCCTGAAGTAACTCGACCATCTCGCGATGTTCTTTTTAAAAAACATTTTTTCTTTTAATGCAACACAAAAATTGGCTTACCATTTATTACTGAGTGGGTAGTATTAAAAGGCTAGGCCCGTGAAGAGCCATGTCCTCATACGATGTCGTGCGGCTCCGTCCATCGTGACCGGTAGGACATAACACAAAGCCGAGACTCATATCATGTCATGAGATATCCGGCCATCTGCCGATAGCCATGAGACCAGAACCAAAATATGAGTACACAAGATCTGTCAACGCAATCTCTTTTTTGTGAGATGTCTTATGAAATCTTCAGATATCACATCAGTAAATGATGAAAATATATGATTTTCTATGGAAGACTATCCCTGTGAGGAGACCTGACAGGGTTCCAAGCTTGAGGGGAGATCGATCTTATCCTGGATCTGGGTTTTGCAGTGCAGAACAGTGCAGAAGGGCACATGACCAGTTTGGCGGCCAAGTGAATGTCATGGGAGGAGTGCTCAAAGGGGCGGCATGGTCCGAGAATGTGAGCGGGAGATAGACGGGGGGGGGAAATGTGAGAGGAAAAGAGGGAAATAAAGTTTCTATGATGGAGGGCTGGCTTTGCGTAGACAGTAGACTTGGCATGCGGTTTGAGCGAAACGTAGGTGTGTCATGCCGGGCAGGTGACCTTCGCCAGTACAACTTGGGAACAAGGACCAATGTATTAATATTTTGAACATTCGAGATAGCTCGCTGCTCCGCCTCATCCCTAGAGAAAAGAACATCCTCGAAAGAACCATTACTCCATCTGGCCAAACCCCGCGGAACCGAAATCAACAATGACTATGGATAATTTGGCGGATGTCCCATTAAGCCAAGATGTTCCGGCGGCCTCCTGGCTAGTTCGGCAACTTGTATGTTCCCCATAACCCGTTGTAGTAGATGTTGTACTTGCCTAGAATGATCGATCCACACAACCATCTCCACCCTTTCCTATTTGGCCCAAGGCGGCGTAACCACATGCCAAATGCCAAGACTTTCCACAAAGTAAAAATCAGACCTTCTTCTCCCTACATCGAGCCTTTCTCGACATTCGTGTTTCTTTTTGACTTCTTTTTTCCTCGTCAAAGCTAAATTTAATCTCAATCGTCAAGAAATATTTGCGATCGTCGATCTTACCAATAATTTTGTTCCCTCACATATCTTTATTGCGCTTGGCTTTAACGGCTTTTGATAATTGCTGTGATTCAAGCCATCCTGTTCACCAACAATCACTCCTGTCTGCTCAAAGCCTTTAGTGCCGTTTTGTTTCTCTGCTCGTCGAGGGTACGTTTTATATTTTTAGGTTAGTTCGGCTGCTGAAGCACTGCTACAGCTTGTCAGATCTGACCCCTAGTGGCGACACACACACCACTGCCGCGAGTCTTTATGGAGCTTGAGCTCAATACTACGACCTGTCGTTCCAGGGATTTTTAATTTCTGGGGAAACAAGCTTTATTGCCCGCTACTGTCATATTTAGTTTATCGTCCGCTACCTTTGAGCTGCGGAAAATCTACTTGACATTCATCTCTATATTCTCTCATATCACATTTGCCAGATTTGGCGACCAACATTTCTTCAGACCCCTCTTCTAAGAGCAATATTTGTGGTAACCTTTGATCTGGCAGCAGATTGAGGCCCTCATCTATCTGTTGATTTCAATTTATCTAGCCTATCTATTACCCCTCCAACCTGGACCTCAAGTTACTTGAACACGAAATAATTTCACCACGCCGCAGCAAATACTCACGAATCCGACCGATAACCCCGCGCTCGATTATATTTCCCGGTGCACACAATCCATACTCACTTCCACCATCTCATCTCATCTCATTCAACTATCATCATGTCGCGCAATAAGAAGAATGCGCCCATGAGTCTGGAAAGCAGCATGCAGGAGGAGGCTGGTCTCGTCATGGACTTGATTGACCAACAACACCAGCAGGCGCAGAGCGCTATGCGATCACAATCGCCATACGATGCCACCAGAGCGTATCTCATGGAGAGTGGCCCAGTTGGGCAGCCTCGCGCCGCTTCACACAATATCCGCAGCCAGAGCACCAGCCAGCCCTACCGCAGCATGCTGGATGTTGGGCCTAGCTCTCCAGTTAGTGGGGCACCGCTCTCTAGGAATACTAGCTGGAACTCCAACAAGCCGCTTTCGCCCACGACGCCGGTGTTTGCAGGCCGTAGCGACAGTCCACACAGCCGCCGGCCTAACGGCCCAAGCATGGATGATTTCAACACAAACAATTACCAATTCTTTGGAGGTTCGGGCAACCCACGTCCTCCGATGACGAAAAGAAATACTGGCACTGGCACTGGCAAGAAGAATAACGTCATGGCGGACGTTATGAGAGGTATTAACGTCAATAATATCGTCATTCCTCGGCCTCATGCGGGTGTTCCCGGCCCTCACGGAGAACGTGCACGCGCTATGTCGGCCTCTAGAGTAGCATCGCAATCCCCTCATAACAGACTGTCGCTTAGGAGTATGTCGCCTGCGCCGCACCTGACAGGGTCCCGTAGTTCTGGTAGCATTCCAGGTACAGGGCCGACGCCTAACACCTTTGTCACCAAGTCGGGCAAGGTTATCGATCTAGATTTGGCTCGGCATGCCCTGACTTCGGAGAACCTTCATGAGAGCGGGCTGCCGGTCTCACAGAACCAACTCCAGAGAGCCTATAACGGAGAAAACCGACTGATGGAGACGGTATTTTACAATGAGAACGGTGATCGGCTGAGAATGAGTGATTCTGAAGACAACGAGAGCAGTGACGACGAGGAGGATACTAGAGGTCGTACCAAAGATCGTGCGACTACTCCGCCGCAAAAGGTGGCACATGTGCAAAAAGTCAGATCGCTGTTGGATCCGGATCCGGCAGCAGTAGCGGAAGAGGAGCCACGCAAACCCGCAAGTCTGATGGCTGCATCAGAGGAAGAGCGTAAGTGTACCCGAACTACCTTAGGCATAACCATCACTAACAAATCACCGAATAGGTATGCAACAAGACAGGACCAAGATTAATAACGCTGCTGGTCCATCAACTTATCAATACCGGTCGCTCTTTGATGACCCCCAGATAACAATTACGGATGCCAACGGTGCCAAGACTGTTAAATCTAGCATTGGCAAGGTAGTGGTTCAGTCAAGTTTTGACCGGAGTCCTAGCCCACGTCCTATTGATAGTGCCAATAACAGTGACGATGAGGTTCAATATGGAAATATTAAGACGGCTCAAAGTCTTTCGGTTCAAATGACCCCCATTACGACACACGGCGAGGCCCCCCGGATGACGCGCATGATTGCCCGTGGCGATTACTTCAACATTGCACGTGAATATCAAGAGATCGGTCAGAAGCCTCGCAAGTACCTTGTGGCCACTGATCTTAGTGAGGAGTCATCTCATGCGCTGGAGTGGGCTATTGGTACAGTCATGCGTGATGGCGATGTCCTCTTGGCTATGTGCTGCGTAGATGAGGAAGTAGGACTTGCGGGCGAGGGCGGCAAGTCTGCATCCAGTAACTCTAACCAATCTCCGGCACGCAAGGATAGATCCAAATTGCCGGATGAGCGGAAGTGGGCGGTGGAAGAAATTACCAACAAGGTGGTGAAACTTTTGCGAAAGACCAAACTTCAGGTTAGAGTGATGATTGAGGTTATTCACTGCAAGGTACCGAAGCATACCATATTGGAGGTCATTGATATGATCCAACCCGAGCTGGTTATCTTGGGAAGCCGTGGGCGGAGTGCTATCAAGGGGTAAGTTGTATTCTTCATTTTCTATCTTTTAATGACTGGCCTTATACTAACAATTTCTAGTGTCATCCTTGGTTCTTTCAGCAATTACCTTGTTACAAAGAGCTCAGTTCCAGTTATGGTGGCGAGAAAGCGAATGCGCAAGTCGAGCAAGTATAGGAAGACGGCTATTACGACACAGGTTAATGTTTTGCAGAACCCGACGGTGAGGAGTCTGCAGAATGCCAAGGGCGATTAGTTGGTGTGATGTCTGGGTATCGATTTATTGGTGGGGGGGGTTAGCAGCTTAGCCAGGCGTATCTCTACTCCAGTTTAGATGATTGATGATAGCGAATTAAACGTAATTGATTGACATTGATACACCTGACAGGAATTGATCACAACATGGTACCATAATCAGCAGGTATCGCCATAACCACGTGATGACTCTCAAACGTAATGTTCTTTACATGCTGTTACTAAACGCCAAGTTTTCCTTTTAACCTTAAAATCACCCCGCAGCCCATCAAGGTTCTCCCCACTTCCCTCTTTAGTCCATTCCGTCTTGGCACCCAGCCAGCTTTTCATAACAATATCCACATATCAAGACGATCCGGACCAGGAAGATACATAGAAAGGAATGGGGAGTTCATGGGATATTTATGGCGGATGTGCTTTTGTTGTCTCACTGGATGGCTTGAGTAGCAATGGAGGCTTGGTGTTCGCTGGGCGAGGTGGTTGACGGTGTAGAAGAGAACCCGGATGGGTAGTGCCAAGATGAGGTGAGTTGGCGGGAGGTGTGAAGGTGAGGCATTTCAGAAATTTCAAGACATAGAATATGGAATATTGACAGGAAAGATGGGAGGTAAGTTATGGGAATACTTGTATAAATATCATGGGGGTTCCGGGGATGATAACCATTAAATTTGCCATCTTCACCTCAACACAGACATCGCCGACTCCATCACGCAATCACCATGCTTCCTATTACTCTCCTTCTTACCACCTTGGCCGCTGCCCATCCTCTAGTGTCCCGCGTCGACATCAAGCCATCTTTGGCGTCGCCCGTTATTTCCCCATTCCCCATCCACTCCTCATGCAACGCCTCCGAGACCCTCCAGCTCGCCACCGGACTCAATGAGACTATTGCATTGGTGCAGACGGCCAAGGCCCATTTGTTAAAACATGGCCATAAGTCCCCCATAGTCCAAAAATACTTTGGGAATACTACGACGGCAACGCCTATTGGCTGGTATGATCGGATTTTGGAAGCGGATAGGGAAGACATGCTCTTCCGTTGTGACGACCCTGATAAGAACTGTGCAACCCAAGAAGGTAAGTTCATGAATTAAGCATATATATATACCCACCAATAAATACTGACCATTGACATAATAGGGTGGGCCGGCCACTGGCGTGGCACAAACGCAACCTCCGAAACCGTCATCTGCCCCCTCTCTTTCACCACCCGCCTCTATCTCCCCGCCCTCTGCACCCGCGGCTACACGGTATCCTCTTCCCCCCAGAACCTCTTCTGGGCCACCGATCTTCTCCACCGCACCCTGCATGTCCCCGTGATCTCCGAAGGCATCGTCGACCATTTTGCCGAGAACTACGCCGAGGCCATCGCACTCAAGGACGGGGAACCCGCAAAGGTGGGGATTGATTCGGACGTTTTGCAGTTTTTTGCCGTGGAGGTTTATGCTTGGGAGGTTTCTGCGCCGGGAGTGGGGTGCGTTGGGGATGAGAAAAGCACAGTGGGGGGTGAGAGTGCAGTAACGACTACGACGGCGAGCACGAGTTCAGCGACGAGCTCGGCGAAGACGGTGAGTTTCTGGATGGTGGCTTTGGGCTTCCTGGTGGCGGGTGTCTAGGCTGGCGGGATGTGAGGTCTTAAAGGGAATATATGCTAATGAGGTATGTAGGAGTGCCATACGCATGCTGACGGAGCTACGCATTGTATATAAGTGAACATGACTTTCGGCCTGTAATCAATTTTGAAATTTGAAGTTCAGGGGGAAACAATGGAGGAATGAAGCAATTCTGAAGAAATGAAAATAGTATATAACTAAATATTGTAAATAAAGACAATTTGTCAATAAATCAAATGCAAATAATCTTATCATGTCATGAAATTACACCTCCTCTCTAATACCCTCCAAACCCCGCTTCAATCTGCATCTGTAATCTATGTTGCTCTCCATCTTCAATAGCCAACTTAGGCTGCCCCCCGCCATATAACAGATTCATTAACCTCTGCCTTTGTTCCACCCTCAACCCCTTGAGATGGCCCCTAACCTCTTCAATCCCATTAATCTGATCTTCCAAAGTCAAAGCCGATGAATTGACTGAGCGGACAAGCGGACTCACGAGCGTCCTGCGTATCCCTTCCAATGCCGCTTTTAACGCCGTCAGCTTGGCGGTATGATCAACAAGAATATACTTGTTACTTTGTGTCTTGAATCGAACGTCTCTTAACAAATCCCGATTTTTTTCAAACTTTGTTAATTCTTCTGCTCGTGAGCCGACAAGCCTGTTCCATAACGCAGCCAGTCCCATACCCTCCGATCTTCTTGCCTCCTCTTCATTTCCATCGTATTCTCGAGAAACAACCGTGCCTATTTCCTGGAAACGCTCATCGGCGGCGTCAAAACGGGCAAGTAGAGGGATTGACCGCTCGAGTTCGCGGGATACGACGTCTTCGAGGACAGAAAGGAATTCGTTAAACGTTCGTTCGAGTGTACGGCGGGCGCGCGATATATGCGTGTGCTTGAACAGCGACGAGACCGAGGGTGTTCCTGTGGCGGCGGCTGGGGCGAAGGTAATGAGCTGAAGTAACGGAGAGGTAGAGAATCTGACGGTCAAGGTATCCATGACATCGGAAGCCAAGGTCCTTGGTAGGCTATTTACTGCTTGAAGCTCTCGGCGTGCCCAGTCCATAACCATGAGTATGCTATCGATATCTCCGTCGACACGGGCGAAGAACTTAGACATTTCGAGAGCTAGGTAGTTGAGGTCGTCTGATAGATCGGTAAGAACTTCCTGGAGGAGACTGGCTGCGGGCAATTCAGAGTCACGGAGTGAATGACCGAGATCCCACAACGCAAAACTCGTCTGCTGGAGTTCTGTGACGCGAGTAGCTCCACCTTCTGAATAGTAGATCAGAGGCTCAAATGATCTGGCGACGCCGGCGACTTTTATTAAGTCTGGGACGGGTGGGCGAGAAGCAAGAGGGACAGGGTTTAGAAGAGTCAAGAGAAGGTATATTGGGATAAGGAGGAGGAAGCCAAGGGCCAAGTCACGGCGTGTAAGTGTGACGATATATTGATAGGCTTTATGTGAAATTGTTGGTCTCGATGAAGAGGTTGGTACTTTGGTCGCAGTAAGATCAATGGAGGCGGTATCGGGGATACTGGCTTGGGGGTGCATGGTATCATAGACTTCCACTGTCTGGTCTCGATAATATTCATCTTGTGACTTTCCATATTCGTCATATTCATCATCCATGAACGAGAAGCCTGTCCGCAAATCCTGACTGGCTGGTGGCGTTATCAATGGAGCTGCGGCAAAACTTTCTTGTCTAAGTTGGAGACATCGGGACCGGACATGACCTTGCGGTGTTCGCCGTTTACTGACAATGGAACCAGGAGCTACAGATCGTACTCCAGTGACATAGTCCTGGGAGATCAAGTCATCTAGATCCATGTCCAATGCTTGTGTTGCTGACGGGCTGAGTGGTTCGTCGAAGGATTCATTGGTGTCATATCGCGTCGGCGCCCGGGTCAAGTCTGGCGCTGGTACGATATCTTCGTCTTCATAATCAAACGAATCACCATATGGACTGCCGCCACGCTGAACACCTGGCGAACTCCGATGTTCGGCCGCCCCCTCTAGCTGCAGTCGTATCGACTCATCGATATCCCTTTCAAACTCATCTTCGTCAAACCCACCACCCTCATCATGGCCTGCTCGAGTCCTTCCATGATTTCTTTGTGGTGACCTCAAAGACTGACATTCTCTGATAGGCTCCTCACTAGACCGCCACCCGCCCAGATTGTCCTTTCTTCGGACTTTCCAACCCGGAGAGCTTCCCACCCCATTTAAGCTTCCATCCACTCCCGCTCCCTCCCCCATCCCTCTTGCGCTCCTTTTTCTCTGGCGATCTTCTCCGATCAAAGTGATCGGCACCTGGTTCCTCAATTTCTCTTTCCCCCCTTCGTTCTCTGTCTCGTTGCTTCTTCTTCTCTGGTCTCTCTGGGCTCCTCCCCAACCCACCAACCCCAAATCCTCTCTTCCCGCGGCCATTGGTACTTCCAAAACCGCTTGCCTCAACACTCCCGTAAGTCTCCCCCGTGCCGGAGGCCTGTCGAACCCTAGAAATAGGCTTCTCGTACTCCGCGTCAGCGCTGCACCCGTCGTCAGGCCCACGATAAAAGCCTCCCTCCCTTTCCTTATCCGTCTCCGCGGCGACCGAGTTGCTGCGCGATGACCTCTTGAATAGCGAAGGACGTCGCTCCGTGCTTGGCGAAGCCGGGGAGAAGATTCCACCAAAGAGCCCGGAGTGACGGCTTGGTGTGGTAGCGTGGGCAGACGGAGGGGCAGCTCGGGAGCGGCCCCGCTTGTCGTCGCGGGTTGGAGTCCTTGCGTCGGTGGGGGAGTAGCTGTGGGAGGCTGAGGCTTTTCGGCGTTTAGAAGTGGGCTTTTCGGGGGTGGCATCCAGTTCTTCTATGGGCGCGGCCTGAGAGCGGCGGGATAGGTAGGCGATCTGGGATTGTGTAGCTAGATGAAGATCAGAAGAGAACCCACCAGTTAGATAATAAGGCTGGTGCAAAGGCCTAGCTAACTTTGAAGGTGAAGTTGGCGTAGACGCCGGGAGGTAATGTTGTTCCGTTGAGTGTTGTAAGCGGTGCAAGCGCTGTTGGTGATACTGTTGATGAAGCGCCGCTTGAGGAGAGTTTGCATAGTAGTAAGGATCGTAATCAGCAGAAAATGGATCGTCGTAACCCGGTGGGGGTAATTGCTTGTTTTTATCGGCACTTGAACTTTTGAAAGCCCGAAACGGTAAAGTCCCGAGTGTCTTCAACACAGGAAACGGATTTGGAACTCGGGAGACTGACGCTAGATAAACGTAGATAAAAACCAGACCAAGAGTAAATGCAGCAATAAACGAAGATGGCGCAATGTTGACACTAAGTAGCGTCACGCTGTTGTTTACTGTTAATAGTGATTGCATCGTGAAAAAAAAAGAAAAAAGAGAAAGAAGATCCCCCGGGACACCGAGGGGATCAAGCAAATTGCGGGGTATTTATAGGCGGGAGGACCAAAAAGAAATCCCGTGGATAGGCAATCACAGTTTGGAGATGAGGTAAGACAAATTAAAACCGGTAGGAGCAAAACCAAAACCAAAACTCAAATTCCTCTCTAGGCAAGAACCACCAGATGATAGGCACAGCACCTGCCAAGGAAGGAAATCAGCCGCCCCAGATATGCGTCAGTACTTTCCTGCTGTGCTCTTGTTGAACAGCGGGCACTATCTAGGAAAGAAACACTTTGCGATGACAGCTAGTTACAGCAAAGGGATGGTGACGGAAACTGCCTGTTTGGGTGCCCTTAGGATGCGCGTAGCTGCACACTCTTAGAGGTTGCGCCTGCCCGTGGGAATGGGGTAAAGATAGGAGGGATAGAAGCTTGTTTGTTTTGATTGGAGGCGAAGGCTTATTCCATACGACAGATCACCCGTCCTCGTCACGGTGAAGCGAATACCACGTGCAAAAGCCAAAAATGACAACTATTTACAAGAGCTGGTTGCTCAGTAAGTCTTGTTCGGATATCGACGGTGGCGTTGCTGACTTTCTTTTTCGGGATAGCTTCTCGATAACGCTCACTGTATCTTTACTCCTCGGGGGAATCCTTGAGTGAAACCTCTATTCGCCACTGGTAGGACGGAATATCAACAACACGCTAGGAGCGAGTGTTGAAACAAAGAAACAATCCCTCTAAGCGCGATCAGTGGCGTCGGATACACGCAGTACCTTCGGGGTCTAAGATAACAATAAATATAATCAGTCGTCTTGAGCAATCAATACACCCAATTATAATGTGAGGAATGACAATCCAGGTAGTCAGTGGTAAAGGGATGACGACAATGTAATCCAAAGTCGCAGAAAGGGAATATGATCCAATAATGTAAAAGTAGATTCTGCATATATGCCCTAAACTACAAATAAAATTCAATACGAAATACAAATATTCGGTAAGAAACTCCACCAGTCGCGAAATCTAAAATAGTGTCATAAACACCCTCCAAAAGTAAACAAAACCCCCACTCGCCAAAGATAGCCGATAAAGCAACGTCGCTTCATTCCCCACAACCCATTTCTATCTACGACTCCGCCATCATTAAGCTCTTCAATCCAGCAATCCAACATACCACACCATTGCCCACTCACTCCAATCAATCAAGCACATTGCCCTCCGCACAGGCCGTCAACCTGCAGATGGATCGATGCACCAACGAGGATCTAGAAACATGTGTGATTCATGCATAGCCATAGCAACTCTCGACTACCGAGAGATCCGATGCTCTTTAGTGGCTCCAGATTTAACGCCAGACACATGATAATATCAATGTAATTCGTGATATTGATATCCACAAGTCTCGCTAAATTAAACTTGACCCTACACCACACCCAACTACCACCCTCCTTGGTCATAAAACATCCTATTCTATTCTGCCCGTCCGCATCTTACTCTTTCATCTCTTCATCCCCGGTTGGAGAACCATGTAACATCGTCTTGTCTGTTGCAGAATCCTTGGAGGTTGGAGCCATGACACAACCATGCCCGCTTCCGATAAAGCCCCATGTCTTATCATGGGTTAGAGACATTCGCCAAACTAGGGTTTAACATCCTCCTACCCCACGTGACACAGACTAGCCGCACATGGACGTGTAACGTGATGCTTATTCAAATCATTCACCAAAATCTAATCACCAGTACTATTAATGCCAACACAAGACTATGTCACAGTGCCAGATCAGAAAAGGCCATTTGAGTGTTTGTTATGATAAGTGTTAACGTAATTCATTTGATATCAGATAACGCCGTAACAATAGGAGTAAAGTAAGAAAATATGTCAGCTAAGATAGTACTTCTGCCACCGCCCAGATAATTAACGTTTGCCTGACCCCAACAAAACTACTACCAAGCCCCAAATATTATCCAACCTCGTCCTGTACCGAGAATAAAGAAAACCAGGAAACACAATAAACCCAAACAGAGAGAGAGAGAGAGAGATAGAGAACACCCGTGAGTGGACAAAGGCCCGTCACGCACCACCAACGAACGACAATGAATCCACTCATTCCACGCAAAAGGAAATCAGGGTATCCATACGCGTATAGCCATTCCTTGGTAGAACAACATATTTACCGATCCAGTCGAGATTGCTGCAGTGCAGGCCGAGTTCCATCTACCATATATTCTACCCAACAAGAGCCTCTGCACTCCAAAGATAGGAGATACTGGTAAGGATATTAGATAGAAGATAAATAGGTAATATGGTAATCAAGATACTACGACTTGCAGTCAAGCCGCCACCATCAAAGAATGGAATACGCGAGAAAGAACAAAAACAAAGAAACATGTGCCACCGTTGATCGAAAACCCCTGGAAAACTTTTGGTACCCCAACTACGCCACCAACGTAGTCACACAACATGAGAGAATGCCATGATCAAGAAGATGCAGAGAATGTTATTGATCAAGTGAGTAGACACCCACAAGAACGACCACATACAACATCATTCCATATAGACAATAAAGAAAAGGAAATAAAATAACGACAAGAAAAAGAAAACCAAACAGCCACTCAAATCACCTCAAGGGCCAATTTAAGCCTCGGTCTTGGCCTCCTCAGTCTTCTCACCCTCAGCAGCAGGAGCGCCCTGGTTCTTCAGGTACTCATCGTAGACAGCCATGGCCTCATCAACCTTGGACTTGAGGGCAGCTTCATCCTCAATCAGGCGGATGAGCTCGTTGTTCTCCATCTCCAAGAGCATACCGGTGATCTTGCCGGCAAGCTCGGGCTGGACAGCCTGGATCTTGGGGAAAATCAGCTCACCGAGCATCTGCTTCTGCTGAGCAGGGTCGGCAGTGGCGGCAATCTGCTGCTGGAGAGGAGTGACACCAGCCTCAGCGGCAGGTCCGGAAGCGGGGCCACGGGCCTGGTTGAAGTTGGGACCCTGGCCACGGCCCATACCGCGGCCCATACCCTGGGGGCGAGCGTTGGGAGGGAAGCCAGCCATACCGGGACCGGCAGCCATGGGGGGCATACCCTGCATGGGGGAGCGGCCGGCGGGAGCGGCACCACGGCCGTTAGGGGCCATGGGCATGTAACCCATAGGGTTGCCACCGGGGAAGGGACCGTTGGGGAACTGGCCAACGTACATGTTGGGGGGCATCTGGCCGGGCATGCCACGGCCACCAGCGGGAGGGAAACCACCGGGGAACTGGTTGGGGCGGCCGTTACCCATGGGGACGGGGCCGCCGTAGGGCATGCCGCGACCACCCTGGTTCATGAAGGCACCGGGCTGCTGGTTGTAGTACATAGGAGGCATGAAACCCTGAGCCATGCCACCGTTGGCGGCAACGTGCTGCATACGGAGTTGGTTGCGAGCTTGGATGCTAGCCTCAAGCTGGCTCTTACGGACCTCCTTGCGCTGAGCGAGAGCAACATAGAGGGGCTTGCCCTCAATCATGCGCTGGTTCATCTCAGTGACAGCCTTGGTGGCATCATCGGGGTTCTGGAAGCAGACAAAGCCGAAACCCTTGGACTTGCCAAGCTTGCGCTCGAACTTCTTGTCCTTCTTCTCGGCCTTCTCCTCGCCCTCCTTGACCTCCTCCTTGACCTCCTCCTTGACCTCCTCCTTGACCTCCTCTTGGGTCTCCTCCTTAGTCTCATCCTCCTCGGAAGCCTCGGTGACAACCTCACGCATAACCTTGGCAGAGGTGATAGCACCGAAGTCAGCGAACATGGCACGGAGCTTCTCGTCATCAACATCGTCGTTCAAGTTCTTGATGTACAGGTTGACACCCTGGTACTTGTTCTGCTTCTCCAGGCGAGCGGCCTCGTACGACTTGCGGAGCTCCTCCTCACGCTCGTGCTTCTTCTGGGCGCGGCCGACATACAGATCCTGCCCACGGAAGTCCTTGTTGTTGAGGTCCTCAACTGCCTTGGCAGCAGCCTCGTGGGTGGTGAAGTTGACAAACCCGAAACCACGGTTCTTGCCCTCGGCGTCGCGAGCCAGGGAGGAAGAGGTAACATCACCGAAAGCGGCAAAGAGCTCACGGAAATCCTCGTCGGTAACCTCCAGGTTGATGTTCTTGACGTAGACGTTGGTGAAGTTGGCCTTCATCTCATCAAACTTGGACTGGCGATCCTTCTTGGGGATGTGAGGTCCGACGTAAACCTTCTTGTCGTTCAGAAGCATACCGTTGACGTGCTTGATGGCCTGGCTGGCGGCCTCATCGGTCTCGTAGTGGACGAAACCGTAACCCTTGGAGACACCGTGCTCATCCTGGGCGACCTTGCAGGACAGAATGTTGCCGAAAGTCGCGAAGGTGTCGTGGAGAGCCTTGTTGTCGATGGCGACATCCAAGTTCTTGATGAACACGTTGCCCTGTCCGGTCTTGCGAAGAGCGGGGTCACGCTGGGACCACATAATGCGGCAAGGACGGCCCTTAATCAGAGTGTAGTTGAGCTCATCAAGAGCCTTCTCACCATCGGAAGTGTTGGTGAAGTTGACATAGGCGTAGCCGAGCGAACGACGAGTGACGGCGTCACGGCAAACGCGAATGGAGGCAACGGAGCCAATCTGAGAAAACAGCTCGAAAAGCATGGCCTCAGTAACAGAGGGGTCAAGCTCACCAACATACAGAGAAGCAGAGCTCTGGGGGTGGGCGCTAGAGGTAGTGGGGGCGTTAGCACCCTCGCCCTCAGTAGCAGCAACCTCGGCAGCGGGAGCAGCAGCGGGAGCCTTCTCAGCGATGGAGGCGGAGCCCATAGCGTTGGTAATCTGGTCAACAGAAGCCATTTTGATACTGAGTGTATGGTCGTGTTAGCCGAATGTTTTCCAGTTAAGCCTGTGGGGGCAGAGGTTCTGGTTCGCAGTGGATATGAAATAAATCTGAGCGGCAGGACGAATTGTTGACCTGTCCAAAAATAAAACGGCAGGCAAATATGTATCAATGCCAACTGACAAATCGAGGTGTGATGGAATCAAGGATGTGCAGTGTTAAAAGGGTTGGGGGGCAAATATGGGATATCGCTACGAAAGAAAATATTTTCTTGTGGTCATAAGGATTGTGCGGGGAGGCAGAATGAAATAGTAGAGGCAGAGGGGGGAAGGCTCAAGCGTAGGATAAATAGAATTTTTCTCAGGACAAGAGAAGTTGAAGGAGATGTAGGCCCAGGTACAGAACAAGATATTATGTCAACTTACGATTTATTTCTTTGGATTTTCAATTAAGAACTTGTCCAAAAGAAGGTCGAAGAAAATAGAATCGAAACGTTCAAAGAGAATGGTCCGATATAAATTTTCTGTGTTAACAAAGAGACAGGTTAGCAACGGCTTTGTGAAGGCTAAACTAATATGCATCTCTGAGCAACCTGCGGCGTATGTCTGCCCGTCCTACTAGGTAGAGTATGAGGTTCTTGCTAATGTCCGTATCAAACAAAGATGTGAAAACAGAGATTAGTCGGCAGACAAGCAAGATAACGGCGCAGGACAAGCACATATTGGCGATGAACAGTACTAGATGTGGCAGCGGCGGAGGTTGCTGAGTGAGTATGAGGTGAGAACTTGCCTAAATATTGTTGCGTCAAAGAATCAAGAGACTACACGATGATGCTGTCTCAAAGAATGATTGACGTAGGAGGTTTGACGGTGATAGAGGGGTTGAAGATTTTCAATTTTTTTTTTATTTTTTGACAAAGTTTTTCTGAGTTTTTTTTGTAAACTGAATAAAGTCGAGGACAGAAAACAAGTACGGAAAAGATCGTACTTCCAGTCTGCAATCTCGTCGTGAGGTGATGAGTTGATAAGTGCCGGAGTGGGTTGGAGAGAGGAAGAAAGTCAAGATCGGGAAAACTGAGGGGCAGACTACGAAAGTTTTTGTTCTTATGGTCTTGTGCTGGTCGTGGGCAAGCCCCGGTTGGTTGGCCAAGGCGCATTAAGTTCTCTCCCAGTTTGCTAAAAAGTTTCGTAACCTCCTTCAACCAAATCTGAACAAAACAGGTTAAACTCAGGCACTTGCGACGCTATAGTTTTTTTGCTAGTGCCAGATGCGCAAAGAACTTTGCAAATTCTTCTTCCTGCTGACCCAAAGAGGAAGTAGTGGGTCTTGGCTAGAAATTTTGTTAGCCGGCTTGTGACTGACATAATGGATCTGACAGGTTTCCATGATTGACTAAGCTGACTAAGTTTTGGAGGAGATCACGACTCACGTGGTTTTGATTTCTTTTAGGGTCTTCCATAACAGCTTCAGGGTCATGTTGCAAAGCCACTGGTAGGATTGACAGTCTAAGCCAAGGCGATATCCGGATGGCGAGTTGGTAAATTCCGTGAAGCATGGAAGACCTCGAACATATTATTTCCAATGTTTTAACTAGAATATTCTCACAATTCTGACAAAATTTCCGGCCTAGTTTTTTCGATTATGAAACAAGCCGGCCTTTGTTGTCTTCATGCAATTGTATATCTGTAACCCTAACATAATGCACATGCCATCAAACACTACATACAATGTAATCGGATTCGTGGGCTTTAGTCCTGTTTTGTCAGCAGAAGCATTAACCCAGAGGTTAGCCACACTGCAAGAAGCGACGCTGCATTGTAGCCTAATGAAAGCGTAAGTCTATAACATCGTCATCACGACTATTTGGTGTTGGCCTTTTCAGCCTTGCTGAGTACGAAACTATCTTACTATAGACCTATTTGTTTTTGTGTATCTTTCCAACCTCAATTATCACAACTAATCTGTCAGCCAATGTCGTTCTTGATAGCCTAAGCTAATTGGATTCCTGACTGTGCCCGGATGAGCCTGCAGCTCTTCTGCACTATAACCGTCCTTGTAGGCCTGTATCTCTCTCTTGTTACCCCCAATCACTACATCTCACCATCCACCACTTGGATTGACGCCAAGTGTACGGTAAACTATTATGTTTCCCACCTTCAGCGGCAGTTCCTCACGGAAGCGCAACGTCAATCTTAGCGGTCGCAACAACAGAAACCATCTTTCGGCATGGGCCCCCGCATCAGGATTTGGCACCGCAGACACCGTAGGGCGTGCTGAGGAACTCCGAAAGCAGCGTCAGATTGAAAAGCGCCGTGCGGAGGCAGCTTGCGCGGCTCAACGAGTTTGGAGAGGATACCAAGTCCGTAAGAGTCTTTTAATATCGCAGCAGGCCAGTCTTGATCTTTTGTACGATGGTGTGCCATTGCCAACCCAGAGCTCCAAGTTATCCACACCTAGTCCTGGTGATCATGATATCGCTATTCATCGACTGCCGAATGCCATTAATGTATTGACTAAGATTGACCATCCCCGATACCAAGGCGAGAATTCCAAAAGAGCTGTGAGGGTAGCTAGCGATCTGGTTACGGCTAGTATTGACGAGGCTAGAAAGCTGTGTACCCCGAAACAGGCATCAAAGCTAGCCAGCGTGTTCATTCGGGCCACACGATCTTTAATACTAGATCTGAGTACGCTCGAGAGGAGCCAAACCTCGGAAAAAGAAGATGCAATGCTCTATATTTCTATCCTCCTGAATAGTCTTTGGGTAGTTTACCAGATATCGGACGTTCACTCACAAACTGGCTACTCGGAGCTCTATCGATTGTTGGCAGACCTAACACCGTATCTAGATAAAGATGATACGGCATTAGCGGAATGGAAACGTATCGTTGGGGTTCCGTTGGATCGACTAATAGAAGTCCCAACGCCCATATATGCTACAAGTTAGTCGAATCTCCGATACCATATGGTCTGATATGTTTTATTCTAACTATATATCATAGCCCGCACCGCCATCCTGAAAGCTTGGATCTTTAATATCATGTCTTCTCCCAGTAATCACTGCACACAGCCAGAAATTCAACGATGCACTCAAACACTAGACCAGCGGGAGCTTGCTGAAATCCTCATATCGGATTACAACAAGCGATCTGCCTCACGCAGAAATGATGTGGGACTCCTATGGATTATTGCACATCTGATCATGACATTTTTTGATCATCCAGAACAGTCCATCAGTGGACGAATCTTCCCAGTTCTACTTATGCTTCTGGGAACTCGAAAGTTTCCAGAAGAGCAAGCGTCCCTGGACAACCAGGTTGACCCAGACGGCGATAATATCATGTCGACAGGCTCGGAAAGTACATTCCAGTTTGTCATGACGCAGATAAAGCGTCTGATAAAAGATGAGGCTATTGATAATCTTTTAGCTGGTTTCACCAAGTAAGTGATAATTCTAAAAGCTTCATATGTCAAAGCAAACTAACAATTCTGAAGCGAATTTTCAAGTGGCAAACTCGACCCTCTTACCAGCATCTATACGCTGGCAGCTGACCTTTTGATTCTTCTAAACCGTTTTCCAAACTCCCATGATGATATCCTCATGACCATATTCCTACGCGATATCCGCGAATTTGAGAACCGGAACCTGTCTACTATTGAAACATTATTGCACACTGCATTAGAGACGCAGCTATTTAAAGAAGTGGCAGAGGATGGTGCTAAGGCTGTTGACGCCCTAGTAGAATATTCACATCTTGTCCATTCATCTGGCCCATCTCCGTTGATGCCATCGGGACTGCCACTGTCACTTTCAAAGGCTCATGTGCGCCGAGAGGCTGAATGGTCGGTGCTGTTACTTGCTCTTGATGTATATTCATTTGTGCTGCGTGTGACCGATGATTCCGACTTTACTGCCCGACTAAATCTCCGCAACGAGGAAATGACTGATGAGACGCCCCGTATTCAAAGATGCAATCTGAGTTTGGATGACATTAGTCGGCTATCAAAAGTGTTGAACCAGATGGCTTACCAGCTTTACTTTAACACCAAAGGCTTCGAAACTATTGCTCCATCAGGGCTGATGCGTGAAGTTTCAGGTTTTAGTAACAACTCGCTCTGGGGAATTCCAGATGCCTCATTCAATTCGGAACCTCTAGAGAAGCCAAAAACAGAACCCCCCCCGGGGGTTCTTGTCCCAAGACTAGATATGGAGCAAGTCAAGTCCATTATCTCTACAACACTCCATGATATTTACAACAGAGACTCTCGCAGACAGTTCCTTCCACCGGATCATTGGTTAATGACTGGAAGCAGTGACGTCTCAAACTATATCAACGACTTTGTGCTTGAGATGACGCGTGGCGATGAGGATGAGGAATCTGAGTCTGATCTCGAGGAGATGCTGTCATCTGAAGATGAGCAGATTTCTGATTCCAGAGACAGACGGGCCACCCATCGGCATCGGCATCGTCAGCAGGAGGCAGAGACATCACGGAGACAACGCAGGGATATAAAGGCGGAGCTTGTAGATCCTCACATTAACGTTCTCAAAAATATTCCATTTGTAGTGCCGTTTGACCAACGTGTTAAACTTCTCCGGAAGATAAACGAGGCCACAGAGCATATAAATTCGCACCATGGCTCAAATGAAGATGTCCTTCGAGGACTCTTGGATGGCCAACTACACTTTATGGAACCTAAGATACGAGTACGTATTGAGCGAGAGGACATATTCAATTCGACATTCCGAGCTTTGAAAGGCTCGGCAGAGACTCTGTTGAAGCCACTATCAATTACCTTTGTGGACCGGTTTGGAGAAGAAGAAGCCGGAATAGACGGAGGCGGTGTGCAAAAAGAGTTTCTTATCAGCCTTGCAAATGCAGCATTCTCCGAAATGGAGCTTTTTGCAGCCAATGATCAGAATCAATACTATCCCAACCCCAGCCAATACGAGTACTGGAGGGAGCAAACAGGCTCGGAAAATAAACACATTAGGGCCGAGGCCAAGAGACAGATAAATGATCTGTGTGCAAAGTACAAGTTCATTGGGGCCATCATTGGAAAGTGCATTTATAAGGGCATCCTTATCGACATCAGCTTCGCGGGGTTTTTTATTCGCAAATGGATTTACACAATCACTGGACCGACGCGGTACAAGGGAAGTGTTGATGACCTCCGAGATCTCGATGAACAAACATACCAGGGCCTGGCCTCCTTGAAACGGATGAAAGATGCTTCTGAGCTCGGCTTTGACTTCACGATTAATGACAAAATTGGTCTTCCCGGCCAAAAGCCCAGCTACGTTACGGTCCCTTTGGTCCCCGGCGGCGAAAACATGCAGGTCAACAATTCGAACCGTATCCTCTACGCCTCCTACTTTGCCAGACACCGGCTTGTTGTCCAAGGTGCTGTCATCACTCAGGCTTTCCTACGTGGTCTCTATGTCTTTATGCAACCAGACTTATTCAAAATCTTTAATCAATATGAGATTCAAAGGATTGTCGGTGGTGACTCGGCACCTGTTGATCTCAGTGACTGGCGGAGGAACACTGAATATACGGGAATATACACCATTGGGGATGATGGCCGCGAGCATCCGGTAATTAAGCGTTTCTGGGATGTCCTGGCAGAGTTTGATGAGAGACAAAAAAGACTGGTGTTGCAGTATGTGACGTCTGTGCCGAGAGCGCCGTTGTTGGGATTCTCGAATTTGAATCCGAAATTTACGATTCGTGATTCGATTGGGGAAAGTAGCGGGAGGAGCCAAGATAGGTTGCCGAGTGCAGCGACTTGTATGAACTTGTTCAAGTTGCCTGCTTATGCGACGAAGGAGAAGATGAGGGAGAAGTTGTTGTATGCGATTGAATCAAAGAGTGGGTTTGATTTAAGTTAGATGGGAGGAGGGGGGGTATTGATTAGTAGAGGTGGTGGGCTAAGTCGATATGTTCCAATGATAACCATAAATATCAAGATATTCATATACTCAAACTTCACAACTTCACATGCTAGATCCACAGTTAGTGTAACGTCCCCCAGACCTCGTCTTGGCACTCTCGGCAAACTAGGATTTACAGGAGATTTTATGCACATTAAAAGACACGGTTTATTGAGGGCGAAATTGAGGACATTGGTGGGGAGAGAACAGACCGGCGACCAGTGAGCGTTGAAGGAGCAAGAAGGCTTAATTGTTTGCTTATTAGGGATGGGCTGATTTATAGATTATTTTGTTAATAATATTTTTGGATGCTATTCTATTAATTAGTGATGATCGACTCTACATACAAATATTGAGCATTCTTATCTTGATTATATTGAGTTGATTACGTCATCATCTCCAACATGGCGACAACCATCGCCCCTTTCCGCCTCGGAAAACTATTACGCATAACAGTAGCCATCATTGCCGCTATAACAGTCGCTTCACTAATTTTCCCCGATGTCCTTTTCCCTAGCCTTTCCCCCGGGTCCCCGACTCCGCATTCAGCAGTCATCCCGGTGGTATCTGTGGGCACGGGGAAACTAGAGATGGAGGGTCAGGCGGAGGATATGTTGGTGTATATTGATCCGTTGATTGGAACCACTAATGGCGGCCATGTATTTCCAGGAGCAAGTTTGCCGTATGGTAAGTTAAGATGGGAGATGCCGGATATCAATGCTGTGGAGAGTTAGACTAACGGATAGTAGGAATGGCTAAGCCGTGCCCGGATACGTTATCGCCGGGGGAGAATGCGGCGGGTTATGTCTCGGACGACAATCCTATCATCGGGTTTAGCCAAATGCATGATTCCGGTAAGTAAAGTATAGTAGAAAATATCGTGATCTATCACTAACAACCCATAGGAACTGGAGGAGTAAGTCATGTATCACCATTACCTCATCGCCATATACTAACTTCAACCAGCAACCTTCCCTCGGCACGTTTCCCCTATTCTTACACCCAGGCTGTCCGTCCAACGATCCACTAAAATGTGTCTATTCCCAATATGACCGCAAACTCATGCGGGTACCTAACTCGGCCGTTGCCCATCCCGGCTTCTTTTCTCTTGACCTTGTAAATGGCCTACATACCGAAATGACGTCCACTATGCACAGTAATCTCTTTCGCTTTGTTTCACCGGCTACCCCGAAGCCACACATGCGCCAGGGACATACCGTCCATCAAGGAGATAAGCCGGTGTTGCTAGTGGATATAAACGACTTGATGGGTAGCCGGAGTTTTGGGGGCGCCAACATTACCAAAGAAAATACTCGGATGACTGGATGGGGAAAATTCCGTCCTAGTTTCGGAAACGGAGCCTACAGTGCCTTTTTCTGTGCCGACATTAAATCACAGTCACCCATAATCACCTCAGGAATCTTCCTTGGCGAGAAAGTCATCCCAGGGACCCTGGGAATCCCCGAGTCCGTCGCTCACGGTCATGGTGGTGGACCCCGTGGTGTCTGGGTCCAATTTGATAGCGCCACAGCTGACCATGAAATCCTTGTGCGTGTGGGCCTAAGTTTCATTAGTGAAGAGAAAGCTTGTGCTAATGCGGAATCTGAAATTCCCACGTTTGATTTCGCGGGGACTCGGAAGGCCGCCGAGGATGCATGGAGAGAGAAGTTGGGGGCAGTGGCAGTTGATGCGCGGGGGGTATCGGGGGAGATGCAGACAGTGTTTTGGTCGGGGATGTACCGGTCTTTGCTGTCTCCGCAGAACTATACAGGAGAGAACCCGTTGTGGGAGTCGACAGAGCCGTATTTTGATTCATTTTATTGCATCTGGGATTCTTTTAGGGCGCAGCACCCGTTGTTGTCAATTGTTGACCCTGTGGCGCAAATGGAGATGATCAGGACTTTGCTGGATGTCTATAGATTTGAGGGAAAGTTGCCGGATTGTCGGATGCAGTTCAGCAAGGGGTTTACTCAGGGAGGGTCTAACGCGGATATTGTGATTGCGGATGCGTATATCAAAGGGTTGAGACACGGAATCAACTGGACACTTGCATACGAGGCGGTTGTCTCTGATGCCGAAGTGGTTCCAGCAAACTGGGGCATCGAAGGTCGAGGAAATCTTGACTCTTGGAAACAGTATGGGTATCTGGCCTCTGACCATTACGACGCCACGGCTACGGGACCGCATAGTCGGACAGTATCTAGGACAGTGGAGTATGCGTACGACGACTTCTGCATCGCCCAACTTGCCAACGGCCTCGGTGGCAAAGACGCTGACGAAGCCAAGTACATGAACCGCAGCGGCTTCTGGAAGAACCTATGGAACCCAGCACAACCCGATGAATACCTGCTTGCAACTGACGTTACCAACACTCCACAATACTCCGGGTTTAAAGGCTTTCTGATGCCAAGGCAAATGGACGGAGTTTTCCTCGAGGGTGTCGAGGTTCGCACGTGCTCCCCAGTTGAGGGGATGCATAAGTGCTACTTTGATACCCACCTACACACCTATGAAGGGTCTCCATGGCTATACACCTTCTTTGTCCCCCAAGACATGGCATCGCTCATCACAACGCTTGGGGGCCCAGAAGCCTTTGTCTCCCGACTTAATTTCTTCCATGAATCTGGAATTGCTTATATGGGCAACGAACAATCGTTCCTTACCGTATACCAATTCCACTACGGAGCCCGTCCCGCCCTCTCAGCCCATTGGGTGTCGAACTACATCCCTTCCCAATTCAACGCCACTGTTAATGGAATTCCTGGAAACGATGACTGCGCAATGGGTGCCTTCTCTTCCATGGCTATGATGGGCTTTTTCCCAGTCGCTGGCCAATCTGTCTATCTTCTTAGTGTCCCTTTCTTTCCAGAAGTACGCCTGCGGAGTTTAAACCACGGGGCAGCTAAGCCTACGATTATCAGGAAAGCAGGTACAGGGAAATACATCCAGAGTGTGAAGCGTGACGGAGTTGTCTGGTCCAGAAACTGGATTGATCATAGTTTCTTTGCCGACGGCGGTGTTCTGGAAATTGTTGCCGGTGACGCCGAGTCAGAGTGGGGCACTCATCAGGCCGATTTGCCGCCAAGTTACCCACCCTCAAGCTCCATAGGAACCCCGACTCAACATGTGTAACCATCCCGTCATTTGTAACCCAACTGGGGTTCTATATAGATAAATCAGTCTTCAGGAGTTATTACAGGAAATTCCGCCCTATTCATCATTGTTCATACCCTGCCACACCCCAGTTCCCTCCCCACCATGACACCTACAGTACCAACTGGCGATATCGGACCTCAAGTCATGAGTATCACACTTTCCATCACCCCATCCCTAACGCCACTACTGACAAACCCTCCGTATTATTTCTAGCCACCAATCCTTGTCCGCCTGCCCTGACTCATGATCGGCGGCGTACCGTCTTGCCAGCGCGGAATCATGACGCTTAGGAAATGTGACGAGGGTTAGGGTCAGCACTGGCAGATCTTGTGAATGCTGTTTTGGGAATCTTGGAGACGCATTTGGCCAATAATATGACGAGAATTAAAAATCGTGATCATCACATGCCTAAGGAGGGTAATTATTCCTTGTTAGTTTTTTTCATCGGGTGGGTTTGTGATTAATGTGACATGTCAATGGAATTATGCGGCTTCATTCGCAAATGGAGATGTCTTCTAGGCGAAAGATGGAAAAATGTGTCCGGGGAGAAGGGCCGGACCGAGGATCAGAAGATGAGTATGGGGTGGTCGACAGAGAGGTAGGATGACTGATCACTGGGTTGTATTAGTGTGTTCTGGCAGGGTAGTAACATGGAGACTGATGTTCAGTGAATAATATATAAAATCAAGACTTAGTCGCCATATTAAACTGTTTGGCATCTCCTGGTTAAAGCTCCTCGTTGAAGCTGTTGGCATAATCAAACGGTCAGCACTATTTATTGGTTGGAGTAAATAACCTTGAAAAACACCCTAAAGCTGCCAACCTCTCTGCCAATCAGATTCTCTATTTCTCGGGTAGCCTGAGGGTCTCTTAAACCTCAACTACACAATCCCCAACCCGCTTCCCGCCTCGTCGGCTCCTTCATAGCCACCATCCCGGGAATCGCCATTACTCTTCTAGCCTTCGGCTAGTCTAAACGCACTTATCACTTTATATTGGGCATTGAAGCGCCGAAAGCTTGGACGGATCTCTAGCTTGGGCCCTGACGCAGACACAGGCTCAGTTCCACTCCCCGCGAATACTTGCTAGGATTTGTTCCGAAAAGAAAAAAAAAACCCAAGAACTACGCCGATTTTGTCTTGGCTTTTCAAATTATTGCGCTTTGAGGAGCTGTTCGTTACTTGGTTATATTATAACTGACATTCTAGCCCTCAGATCCCCTCGAGCTCTCCTTTAATTTACTACGCATCATCTCCAAAAGCCTGGTGCTTGGAATCTTCACGTCGCTGTTAAGACGTCCCGTCTTCATATACCCTGTGGTGCATCTTTCCGCCGTGTTCCGCCCAAGAAAATCATCACCTATATACGAGCTCCGACTACAATTTCGACATCCGTCCATCATGTCCTCCGCCACTCCCATCACCCGCAACCTCAACACTGCTACCCGCCGTCTCCCCAGACTGGCATCTTCCCGCTTGTCCGCCGCCCCCCTCCGCCCTTTCTCGACCACACAGCCCTCCAGACGTTCTGCTCCTCTCGCTCAACAACGACGCCCTGCACCCTTCCGTGCTGCTACTGCTGCTGTCGTTTCGCAGCCAGCTACGCGTGCGCATTTTAGTAGCACAGCCAGACAACACAGCGATGATTTTGATCCTACAAGCATCGAACGTGAGTCTGATGCTGTTGATGTCGTCATTGTTGGTGGTGGTCCCGCCGGTATGGCCGCGGCTATCCGGTTGAAGCAGCAAGCTAATGAGGCTGGCAATGAAGATTTCAGAGTCTTGCTGCTGGAAAAGGCCGGTGAAGTCGGTGCGCATATCTTGTCTGGTGCAGTTATTCAACCGTCGGCAATTAATGAGTTGATTCCGGATTGGCTGGATGAGGAGAACCCAAACCGTTTTGAGCATGCTACGCCAGTTGTCAGCGATAGTATGCGGTTTATGTTCAAGAACTTTTCACTTCCGGTTCCTGCGCCGCCGCATATGCACAACCACGGCAACTACATTGTGTCACTAAACCAGTTCGTTTCTTGGTTGGGTGAGCGCGCTGAAGAAGTTGGTGTTGAGGTCTACCCTGGATTTGCCGCCTCTGAAGTTCTCTACCACCCTGATGGCTCGGTGAAGGGTGTTGCGACAAACGACTTGGGACTTGGCCGTGACGGGAAGCCCAAGGATTCCTTTGAGCGCGGTATGGAGTTCCATGCGAGAGTGACTTTGTTTGCTGAGGGTTGCCACGGGTCTCTAAGCAAGCAAGTCATCAACAAATTCGATTTGCGCCGGGACTCTCAACATCAGACGTACGGCCTTGGTATTAAGGAGGTTTGGGAGGTCGATCCTGCCAAGTTCAAGAAGGGATCTGTTATCCACAGTGTCGGATACCCTCTTGACTACGAAACCTATGGCGGTGCTTTCATGTACCACTTTGGTGACAACCTGGTAGCTGTCGGTCTTGTTGTCTCTCTTGATTACCCCAATGCTTGGTTGTCCCCCTACAACGAGTTCCAGAAGTTGAAGCTTCATCCCCTGTTCCGTGATGTCCTTGAGGGTGGCAAGTGTATTTCATATGGTGCTCGTTCTCTGATTGAGGGTGGCTTCCAGTCTATTCCTAAAGTGGCATTCCCTGGTGGTGCCATCGTCGGTGACTCGGCTGGTTTTGTCAACGTTCCCAAGGTCAAGGGTACCCACAATGCCATGAAGTCCGGTATCCTGGCGGCTGAAGCTGCCTGGAAGGCACTCAAGGATGGTCCAGTGGCAGCTGAGAGAGACCCAGAGAGTGATAAGCCCGCGGAGACGGTGTTCTTGTATGATTACGAGGAGTCTTTGCGCAACAGTTCAATCTGGAAGGAGTTGCACGAGGTGCGGAATATCCGGCCATCCTTCCATTCTCCAATTGGTTTGTATGGTGGTTTGATATGGTCTGGATTAGATACTTTTATTCTGCGCGGCCGCGTTCCGTTTACCTTCAAGCACCCGAAGCCTGACCATCTCAACACACGGACAGCGGATCAGAGCAAGAAGATTGAGTATGAGAAGCCAGATGGCAAGATTACTTTTGACATCTTGACGAGTGTGTCGAGGACGTCGACTATGCATGAGGAGGATGAGCCGGTACATTTGCAGGTTAAAGATTGGGAGAAGCATACAGATATTACTTGGCCCAAGTACAAGGGCCTGGAGGCGAGATTCTGCCCGGCCGGTGTCTATGAGTATGTAGAGGATGGGGCGAGCAAGCATGGTGTAAAGTTCCAGATCAACGCGCAAAAGTAAGTTGTTTTAACTCTAATACTCGATAAAAAGCATGATGCTAACAGTTGTCAGCTGCATTCACTGCAAGACGTGCGATATCAAGGCTCCGGAACAGGATATCAACTGGCAGGTTCCTCAGGGTGGTGAAGGTCCCAAGTACTACATGACCTAAACTTCCTGATTGTGTATGATATCATATTTATCTACTCTATATCCTTTAGTTTGAGGCTGGGCTTGGTATTGAATTTGGTATTCTCAGTCGATGCTTCTTCACGAGAATAATGTATTATATAATCACGACTGTCATTATCTTCATCTTTTGACTCATTTAAGTGATAGAAGGCTCGTAGATATTTCCCATAGTATAAGGATTGGCTCATATATCTTGATAATATAAGCTTTGACTCATTATATCCAATAGTTTGTCTCGGTAGATTGTATACTCTTATGGCAGTTAGCATTATTATTGAATTGATGACTCCTCATACTAAACTAGGGTTTTGACCCTGACTAAACACTCTTGGTTTCTGATGCAGAGTTTCACGTGAGTATTTGTTGCTGGTTGCCCCTCATTACCCACTTAGTGGTGCAATTGCCCCGCCATTTTAAGAACGATGATGGGCTTGTACTCAGCTAAAGTGCTTGCTTCTAGGTGACCAGCAGGCCCAAAAACAGAAACTAAATTCGGTTTATGGTGACTCAACAAAATGATTTCAAGATAGGCTCAAAATCCCCATAGAATCTTAGCTCTTGACGATGTACTATAGGTGGTAATTCGATACACTAGCATTGGAAGGAAGGAGCTTTTGGTGGTACAATTATTTTAGAAGGATCCTACGTTTTAAACGGAGTGCCTCGCGTTCATGATTTTCCCCATTTTCTTGTGACGCTGGCTTAACAATTTGGTAACAGAGAACCCTGTCCAATCGTCATCTTTTGGGCTTCTATCAGACTTCTTTAAACCACCAGTCTTCTCTTTCATTCTTCTTAATCAAAGAACCACTGGGTTTATATTTTACATTTTTGTTCTCCTTTTGATACATTTTCCCTCTAACTTACTCTTCTTTGTTCTAATATCGAACTATCGTGACTCATGGCGGCCAAGAACCCTATTTTGCCCGTGGAGGGGAAACGGAATATCCTCATTACGAGTGCTCTGCCATATGTGAACAATGTCCCGCATCTGGGTAACGTGACAGGCAGTGTGTTGCCCGCTGATGTCTTTGCGAGATATTGCAAGGGCCGTGGCTACCAAACTCTCTACATTTGCGGTTCGGTACGTGTTGGGCTTTGATTTACTGTCGGGGTATATACTCCGCTATACATTAGCTCTAGAATACTGATCATAGTCTCTACACCTAGGATGAGTACGGCACTGCCACCGAAACCAAGGCCCTTGAGGAGGGTGTCGACCCTGCCACTCTTTGCGCCAAGTACCACGCCATGCACAAGTCCATCTACGACTGGTTCAACATCGATTTCGATATCTTTGGCCGCACGCCCACTAAGCAGCAGACGAGCATTGTCCAAGAGATCTTCCGCGACCTCTGGAAGAATGGTCACATTGAGGAGCACGAATCCAGCCAGCCTTTCTGCCCTACCGAGTCCCACAACACTTTCCTTGCCGACCGTTTCGTTGAGGGTGAGTGCTCAATCTGCCATGACCTGGGTGCCCGTGGTGACCAGTGTGATAAGTGCGGTAACCTTTTGGATCCCCTGGAGCCGGAGAACAAGGAGGCGAATGAAGGAGGCGATGAGGCGAGAGCTACTGGGTGGTTGATCAACCCTCGTTGCAAGGTTGACGGTGCTACTCCGATCCGGAAGACCACCAAGCATCTGTACATCAAGCTTGATCAGCTTGGTGACCGGATTATTGAGTGGTTCAAGAAGTCGAGCAAGGAGGGCGAATGGTCGGCCAACTGTGCTTCTATTACTCAGTCATGGATTGACAAGGGCCTTAAGCCTCGTGCCATCACTCGTGATCTGAAGTGGGGTGTCCCGATTCCAGAGGGCTTGGAGGGTCTCGACAAGGAGCACTACCTGAACAAGGTCTTCTATGTCTGGTTCGATGCCTGCATCGGTTACATTTCTATTACCGCCAACTACACTGACGGCGAGAACACTGAGACTCGCAACTGGGAGAAGTGGTGGAAGAACCCCGATAACGTCAAGCTTTACCAATTCATGGGTAAGGACAATGTTCAGTTCCATACCATCATCTTCCCCGGCTCGCTCCTGGGTACTGGCCAGGACTGGACTAAGGTACACAAGCTTTCGGCTTCCGAATATCTCAACTACGAGAACGGCAAGTTCTCCAAGTCAAAGGGTGTTGGTGTCTTTGGTAACAACGCCAAGGACACCGGTATCGATCCTGATGTTTGGCGTTTCTACCTTTTGTCTCGCCGCCCCGAGACCGCCGACACTGAGTTCAAGTGGGAGGAGTTCGTTGAGGCCAACAACAGCGATCTGCTGAAGAACGTTGGCAACCTTGTTCAGCGTACCGTTAAGTTCTGCAATGTTAAGATGGAGGGCAAGATCCCCGACTTCGGCAACTACACCGACAACGTCATTACCGAGCACATTGCCGCCACCAACGCTGTTCTTAAGCGCTACGTCGAGCACATGGAGGCCATCAAGCTGCGTGCTGCTATTGCTGATATCCTGGAGCTGTCCTCTCTCGGTAACAAGTTCCTTCAAGATAACAAGCTTGACAACAAGCTTCTCACCGAACAGCCCCAGAAGTGTGCCGCTGTCATCGCATACACTCTTAACCACATCTACCTCGTCGCTTCCATTCTCGAGCCCTACATGCCTGCCACCGCCAAGAAGATCTTCACCCAGCTCGGCGTTGCCCCCGAGCCCTTGGTGCCGGATGAGTTCATCACCGACATTATCAAAGCTGGCCACCAGATTGGTGAGGCCCAGTTGCTGTTCAGTGTGATTCCGGCCTCCAAGATTGACGAGTGGAAGGATGCCTATGGTGGCGAGGAACTGCGGAGACAGAAGCAGGAGGCGGCTGAGAAGGCGGCGGCAAAGAAGGCCAGCAAGTTGGCGGCGAAGGAGAAGAAGAAGGCAGAGAAGGCGGCGAAGGCTGCGGAGGAGCTGACTAAGAAGACTGCTGAGGTTACGCTGGAAGAGAAGAAGTAAGTGTGAGTTAGGGTTTGGCGTTTTTGGTGGGGTTTAGCTTTTTTTTTTCAACAATAGTGGGATTCTGTTTTCATCAAACTGATGACTGAATATGGTGTACAGCGGAGGACATGAAAAGAATGGAATGTATGTAAATATATCAAGATTGTTTATCCCAGTTTTGTCTCATATGTGACATGTGAGACCTAGATTGATTATTCATAGATCACCTTGGTTTATTCTGACAGGTTTGGACGTCATCCCATGAAGTTGATTGTTACAATAGTCAATGATGTTCACGACATGGGGTTATAAAGTCTTTTTGTATGAACTACTAATACTAAACCCTGTATTACAACCCATAGGGTTATCACAACCATTAGAGCCCTGATAGCCAAGAACAAAACTGATGACTAATGTCTTCACAGCGTTGACCACAACTCACAGCTCTATCAAAAACGCCTATTAAGAATAAGGACAAAAGTCTCGATATAAAAATGCCAGGTTACATACATCTTGTCGTGTTGTCACACTGGCTAGCCATTTATGGGTCACCCCAAACCGAATTTGGATTGTCTTGGTGACCAGTATATGGTCTTTTAGCCGAATGTGAATCCATATGTTGGCATCCATTAATTTGGGTTGCGCCCATACAACATGTATGTAACTAACTGGTAACCTAGTCATAACAAAGAGACCGGCAAATGCCATCTTGTCATATTTTCGTCTCAGGAGAATATATACTAGAAATGTCTTGCCCCAAGCTCCTGGTATGGGATCATTGGGCTTATTTTTGGGATTGTACAAAAGTACAAAGCCGGATAGGTTAATTCAATGTCTACTGGTGATGTTATGGCCTTGATTTGAAACAGTCCGCCAGATGCAAGGAGGATATCCTAGCAAGCGGTGTCTGGGCTGGCTGGGGGAGGCGAGGGGCCGGGGGTGGATGGAGACTGGGGTTTTGAGGATTGCGATGGGTATGGATGCTTGCGGTTGCTTTGCGTGGTATGGTATGCGTGTGTATGTATGTATGGATGGAAGGGAGGGAGGGAGTGAGTGGAGAGGAGGAGGAAGAGGAGGAGGAGGAGAAGAAAGAGAATATAGGGAGCGAGGGAAGAGAAGACGGGCCTCAGAATGAAGCGGGTTAGAATCTAATGGTAGATGGATTGAGATATATGTTGGGTTGATTTATAGATATTTGTGTGCCTATTGTGGTGTTTCTACACTAGTCGGGTGACCAGATGGACTTCTTGGCGGGTTGAGGCTGGATGTGACTGGCGGGATGGACTTTGCTGGTTTGGGTTTTAGTGAGGGATGTAATGGTGACCGGACGGGACTAGGTTCCAGCTTACCCCAGATGCTCCCACCAACCTTTGTATCGGGCTGACCAACCCGTGGTCGTGATAATCCAAACGGTCTAGCCCGCCCGCTCCCTTTTTTTTAAAGAAAAAAAATTCGCCGTCAATTCCCACCCGCAGTCACGATACTTTCTTTCGGTCTGTATTATCGCGGTCTGTCCTGTAAAAAACGAAAAGAGCTGTTGCTTCCCTTTTCAGTCGTTTTTAAACAGCTATGGGGTCCACTATGAGATCTGAAGGATCTTATTGGTTGAGGCCCCAGGTTTGCATGCAACCCAGAGCAGGATAAGGCAATTGCATGGAAGACCTTGCTGCCACTGCCTTTTCTGGCTTGATTCTGACGTTTGAAACAACAAGTTCGCCAGAGTCAGCTTTGGCCTGTGCCAGTCAGTTGATATTTGACTGTGCTTTTTGGAGTTTGGGTGTTTTGGCCTGGATAACAACTAGTTCGATGATCGGGACCAGGTATTTCGTCGTCAGATGTATCTCCACGATTGTGGAGTTCTGGGATTAGCTCAGTCGGTTATGTTTTTTGTGCCGCTCCACGGATGGACACAGAAACACATGTATAGACAATATATATGCATTTCCTTGCTTCAGCTACCGTTTTACATGTTTGCGTTTCCGTAAAGTCTCCAGAAAGCTCTGAAAAAGACAGCGAACCAATCCGTCCCGGATTACCCATACCAAAGACCCCATCCGTCGCATGCCCGACAACGACTCGTTCCTTCGGAAACAACTCGCACCAACCTTTGTCGTCCATCCAGGCACCTTCTGCATCTAGACACCTCTTATCCAAGAAGCCAAGACCGTCCTTCAGTCTTTTTTCGGTGCCGCGCCGCAGAAGAGAGAGAAAAAAAAAAGCCTCTTGCGAAGAAAATAAAATAAAATAAAAAAATACCCTCACATAATGGAAAATAGCACAGAACACAGCCGATACACAGTACACGACAAGAGTGAATAAGGAAAGGACAAAAAATAGAAGGAACCAACGCACGCACAGCTACAACGCAGAAACCAGCTTGGGGGTAGATCTTACCTTTGGTTAGCAGTGGATGTAGAGTGGTTTCTTGTCGGGGGCGTAGCGAGTGGTTCCAGGTGCTTCGGTGTAGCAGAATGATGGATGTTGTAGGGGCCTCATTGCTATTGGAGTCCTTGTGGTTGGGATCTAGGACGTAGAGATGTTTGGGGAAAGGGCTGAGAATTAGCTGATGGCTCGGGGTTTTTTTCTAACTTGCTTTTTACTTGGTTGATTTCACCGCTTTATTTCCTCTTTCACACCCGGCCTTCCATTCATACCGCCATACTCCAAAGACACATCAACGCTATCGTCAGAGTTTCTTCATTTTTTGCATACTTTCCGTCTCTTATCTGCGTTTGCTTGATTTTTGACTTCTCTTTGCCATCAAGACCTCGTTGTCCTCACCTATCCGCTCTTTGTGTTGCTGTGAGCCCTGTCTATATCCTTGGTTCTCGCCCATCTAGCCTGTCCACATTGCCTGTCGCTCGCTGGGCTCGGTACCTATACTCAGACATCATCATCTGTCACCTGCCTTTATGATACCATATCCATCCATTGCACCTTGATATTGTCGCTCTATTTGTTGACATCCTGCCGACCTTAGCATTGAAGTCATCGTCATAACCTAATAATTAGACTCGAGTTCATCGTCTGTATCGACTCTAACTATCCTCGACTGTTATCTGCCTTGTTCATCGACTATCTACACATCCCCTCCCCCGCGAGTCGACGGCGCCTACTGTGCGCCCACCCATCGTTGTCGTCATCGTCTTATCATCCACTCGCCTTGTCGCAACCATAGCGGCTGTCGACAGCTAACTAGCCGTGTCTACGGATATCTGCCACATTTACACTAACACCGTCATCTTCCCTCCGCTGCCCACTCAATCTGCTTTTTTTGTTGTTCGTAAAGCCGCCACTATTACATACATCCAATATCCTGCAACGGTCGGCAGCTAATTTCCGCATCTGCTCGCCAGTCCGTTCCGTTTTTATCAATTTCTCTTTATTATTGATCTTGCCGTTTGGCATCTTGTCATTCTTTTTTTATATTCTTCAGCTCTGCTTCCGTCTCGCATCGCTCTTTTTCGCCACCGCCGGCGGTGCTACTCTTAAGCTCCATTTATCACCGGATCTTGCCATCCTGACGCCGCACTGCCTATTGAAAGAGTTTCAGCTGTCTGCTAGTAGATTTCTTAAAATCTGACACAGCTGCGGACTGCCAACCAATCCAGCGCAAACCAAGCTTCTTCATCGACGGAGTTTGCTTACAACCGATTTCATCTTGCTGGTTACTGAGCCATATCGTTGTGCTGTTGCATGGAGCATTAGCAACCACCTCGAAATCGCATCGACCATCGAAACATAAAACGTCATCGCATCCAGCCTATCTGTCTTCAGTAATAGGCTAAGTGACTACGCATATCTACATTCACACATACCCATATCCACATCCACATCCACCACCATGGGTAACAACTCCAGCAAAGAGGGTGGCAGAAGCAGTGGCGATCTGCCATCTCTGAGCAAGTCGGATACCCAGCAGTCCTCCCGCTCTTACAAGAGTATCCGGAACAAAATCCCGCGATCTGATCGTAGCGATAGCCCCCGGTCCTCTGCTCACTTAAGTACCAGCGCCGGTAGTGGTATTGGTGGAGCATCTCCCATTAGTCCAACAGACGGCACTGGTTCACTTCGCGGGAGTGTTAGCCGTAGCTCTATGGCAGGATCTCGTAGCGATATTCCGCCACCGATCAACGTGGCGGCGTCATCACCAGGTGGAGCCTCTGACGTCGACGTTCCGCCCTCCTTCCCCCCTTCGCCTTCTCCTGCCTCGTCCACATTTCACCGCGGCCAACATAAGGATTTATCGCAAACCCCCGCTGGAGAAGTAGGACATGTATCGGACCAACCCCCGTCGGCTGGTGCTGGCGTGCACGCTCATCTTGCCCAACCTGGAAAGCCTATTCTTGTTATGCGCGATGGAGTCGCTAACCCCGTAATGGAGTCTGCCTCTCAGTCTGGAGAAGAGAATCCGTCTATGAATGACATCAAGGAACTGGATCTGGACGATTTCATTCGGAGGCTGCATGATGCAGCGTACTCTGGAAAAGTGACCAAGAGCGTATGTCTTAGAAACGCTGAGATCACAGCGATATGCCATCGGGCACGGGAGGTCTTTTTATCCCAGCCTGCGCTTTTGGAGCTGGATGCTCCGGTCAAGGTCGTTGGCGATGTCCACGGCCAGTACACAGATCTGATTCGTATGTTTGAGATGTGTGGGTTCCCGCCGCACTCCAACTATCTCTTCCTGGGTGATTACGTCGATCGTGGCAAGCAGTCTTTGGAGACTATTCTACTGCTGCTCTGCTACAAGCTCAAGTTCCCTCAGAACTTCTTCTTGTTGCGCGGAAACCACGAGTGCGCCAACGTTACCCGAGTCTACGGTTTCTATGACGAGTGCAAGAGACGCTGCAATCTCAAGATCTGGAAGACTTTCGTTGACTGCTTCAATACCCTTCCTATTGCTGCCATTGTTGCCAACAAGATTTTCTGTGTCCACGGTGGGCTTTCGCCTGCCCTTAGCCGAATGGATGATATTCGGAACATTGTACGGCCGACTGACGTCCCCGACTACGGTCTTCTAAACGACCTGTTGTGGTCGGATCCAGCTGACATGGAGTCGGATTGGGAGCCGAACGAGCGTGGAGTCAGTTACTGTTTTGGAAAGCGGGTAATTATGCAGTTCCTGAGTGACCAAGACTTTGACTTGGTTTGCCGCGCACACATGGTAGTGGAGGACGGCTACGAGTTTTTCAACGATAGGGTGCTGGTCACTGTATTTAGCGCACCGAACGTAAGTTTATTATTCCTCAAATCAAGTTTAAATATTCCCATTTTCATACTAACACCTATACTAGTACTGTGGAGAGTTCGACAACTGGGGTGCTGTCATGTCAGTTTCGTCTGAGCTGTTGTGTAGTTTCGAGTTGCTTAAGCCTCTTGACTCTAGTGCCCTCAAGAGCCATATCAAGAAGGGTCGTAACAAGCGTAACACCATCATTAACAGTCCGCCAGCCTTGATCCAACCACAGAGCATGTGAGCAGACTATCATTTACTGGCTGATGTTTTACTGTTTGAGGGTTAGAGCTATTACGAAGTTATGGGGATATATATGTGGGCGAGGTAATTATCGGTGCCGCCACATGCCTGCGATGACAACACGGCGAGGTTGTACCGCGCCATTCTTGGCACAGCGGAAGATGCAGAGTGCTGTTGTCCCTCCATAGCGATCATTGTGGATCCTTGCTGGTCTTATCAGGATGGTTAGAATACATTAAAGAGCGACCGTGGCTAGTGTCCTGGAAACTTGACACTTGGCCATGAGGCTTTGGCGGCCACCTTGTTGCTCAGTCGTGACCATATAGGTGGCATGATTTGTACTGGTTACTAGTTGGCTCCTTATTCATCAGACCCGACGTGTACAACATTGGCTCTCTGTCTTGACACACATTCTCAACATTCTGAATCCCGTCACGTCGACTGATACTCATCCCGTTGGTTTCTTTATTCAACTACGCTCGTTTTCTTCTGTCATAACAGTACCGGACAACATGCATGTTTGTCTGTACTTGGGATCTTGCATTTGCTTTCTCTTTTTGGTTCATGGTTCATCAAGATAGTTGTCCGAAGGTCGTGGTCTCGGGGATCTGAAGGGAACCCAGATTGGCTCATCGGTATCTTTTTTCTTTCATTTTCTTTTGGGGGGTTTGTCTATTTCTCTGCGACGTTACTTGTTATTGTGGCCTTGTTCTCTGTGCCCTTTTATTTTTCCTATTTCCTTTTCTTCTTTTTCATTTCCTTTATTTTCTTTGCTTGTTGCGAATTAACGACATGAGGTCATGACGGCTTTAAGATTCAGATTCATATTATTCATTCTATTCGTATCCACTTTACAAATGAAGTACTTCTCTACTATATGCCATACTACGGAGTTCATCGGTCAATTCCTCCCGTTCTCTTGGCTTTTACTCCTGCGTGTCTTGGCGACCTAGACTGTCGCAGGCTGTGACAGTTGATCACGTATCAGCAGGAACTGTTTTGACGTAGGAGGTTGTGGAGTCATGTTCTTTAGACTCCGAATAGATTTGCTGATAGGTTGTTTTGCTTGTATTCGTTGCTTGCGGTTTTCCTTTGCTAGTTTCCTTGATAGTCGGTAAATACTACTATTTCTCTCACGAGAGTCAATAATCACGTTTCCAGTATCCAGATCACGTGATTGCTTTATATGGTCGGTTTGTTTACATTATAAGTGTAACCATCACGCTAGCAGGTCGATCAATGTTTTCCCATATAATAACATTATAAGTTAACAACAAACAACTCCGGGTATCTATCTACATCCCACAAATCCCCATCCGGAATCCTCTAATTCATATCAATCGAAAAATGGCTAATCTGTGAATAATACGAGTGCACCGCCAGCTCCAAAATCCACACCTCATTAAACACTTCCGTCCCATCAAACCCACCAACCCCCAACAAACGCCCATCATATATAACTGCTCCATGATACCCCCTTCCACTCGGCGGTCTTCCATATACCTTTCTAGTCTCCCACGTCATAGACACGAGGTTCAATAGCAAAACCTCATTCGTGTATGTTTCGCCATCGTGTCCACCGACGATAAAGAGATATGATCCGACTAACGTTGCCGTGTGCGCGAGACGCCTGTTGACTGCAGACGTGTTGAATGACTTCCATATTCCGGATTCCACGTCAAATACCCAGACGTCCGAGAAGCATTTGTCACCATCGGAACCACCGTAGATAATCAGCTTTGATGAAAACATATTGGCGGTATGGTATCCTCTTGCCTTTGGCCCGGGTCCAGAATAGTGGCGGGACCCGGCAGATTCAGGGGCAGTTTGAGAGTACACGAGGGACCAAGACATCTTAGTCATGTCCGAGACGTCCAATTTCCAAATTTCGTTCAAAGCTCTGACACCATCACCGCCGCCAAATATGTAGATGCCACTTTTGTAAAGACAGGCTGTGTGTGCTCTCCTCTTCGACGGAACAATATCTCCCGTAATCTTTGGCTTTGACCAGCGGAAGTTTGTGGTATCCAATACGTACACATCATTATAATACGCTGGGCCATCACCACCGCCAAAGACCACCAACTTCTTTCCAACAGCTGTACACGTCATGGCACGTAGAGGGATAGGGATTGTCCCAACGACATGTGGCTTTGACCAATGGAATGAGTCGGCGTCTAAAACATACAAATCGTTAAAACACGTATTCGCATCGCACCCCGCAAATACATAGACATTTGATCCGATCAATGCCGTCGTGTGAGCGCGCACTGGGGCCATAGGGATCCCAGAAACCTGCGCTTTCGAATAGTACATCCCCGATGCAGGGGCAACTGGTACGTTAGCTCCGTCATTATGCGTCAGCAGTGCCGGTTGCGGAGTGTAGTCCGCCAACCGCGTATTAGAACTTTGCCCTCGAGTCAACCCTGATAAATGCCCCGAAGACGACGAAGCAGATGGATTCTGTGCTGTCAACTGTGCCCTGCTCTGTCCCTGGGTCCCCGACGACCCCGCAGCAGCGGCGGCGGCTGCTGCTGCTGCTGCTGCAGTCGACGGAAGGGGCCGCCCGGCCACGGAACTATTGCTGCGTGCAGGAGCCGCAGGCCGCCTTTTGGGATCCTCGGGAGCTGCTGTAGAGGCAGATCGCCCAGATACTGCCGAGACTGCAGAGGTCGCAGCGGACGGAAGGATGTCGTCGTTACCGCCAGGGAGATTCCTTGGATCGAAAGAACGCGGGAGCGAAGGGTACATTGTGGGATTTTGCGTGATGGGTTTCGAGGAGACACTAGGGTTAATGGGGATGGCAGATGAGGATGAAGATGGGAGAGGAGATGTTGAGGAGGTGACAAGAGAATGGGCGCGGGAGCGGAGAGCAAGTTCAGGTTGAGAAGTTTTCCGACGGGAGCGGGCGGTTATGTGACCTGGGGTATGGGAGCGGGGAAGAGTCCCGGCGCTGGCGATCGAGGAGGCATTATGGCCATGGAGATTCGAATTCGAGGTGGCAGAGTGGAGACGAGGAGAAGTCACGGTTACCATAGATGGAGAGGGCGTAGAGAATGTAGTGGATGTTGCAGAGGCGGGAGTTGGGGCACCAGAAGATGGGTATGGATCGTCCATGGAAGGGGAGATTGCCGAAGCGTGTTGGGCATTGAGGGCTTTGGCGGAACGCATAGATTTCATACGGTGGTGGGGGGATCGGGGCGGGGGTTGGGTTCCGGGGGGATACTGATATTCGGACATGGAGAGAATGTGAGAAGGAAGGCAGGCGAGGGTATAAGTGTATCAGTCGGAAGGGTGTTTGGGTGGCGGCGGGCCAGTTATCGTGGGTGAGATCGAGTGTAATTGAGCGTAATTGGATATGATCGGTCGGTCGTGTTATATTTGTCGAAGGCGTATCACGAGTTAAAGATAATCGCCAGGAGTAATAGACCGCTATCGCTTTCGGCCGTGCAGGCACTTTGCGCAGCTACTGTCCAGCCTGTGGCCGTAATGGTATAACAGATGAAAAGATAAAGTATATCAGGATGGTAATTTAATAATTACCTCTTGATCTGATAATTAGTCTAACAAGGCACTTTCAGGTAACCTTGAATCTAAGCTCCCAACACAACCTGGCTCGTGAGTACTTAGCGTCGTGAAGCTCCCGGGCAATTGCTGACTAAGACACGGATCTTTGAAGGAAGACACCAAAGGAATCGAAGGTCATAAGGCAGGTGTATAGAAAGGAAGGCCTAAAGACAAGAGAGACAAATTATGGAAAGTTCCCACAGGGAGAAAGACTAAATAAATATGTATCAAGATCACAATGTCTAACTATTTGTGAAACAGAATCGAAGAATAATGGTCGTTGAGGCTGGTTAGGGCTGATTTAGTAGTTAATGGTTGATGGGCCCTAGCAAGGGCGGTGAGTATGGACTTGTGTTAGGTGGAAGAGAGGAGCGTTGTTGGTTGATGTGGTTGATAGGTCGACTGAGGCTGGGTGTGATTCTTTGGTGAGCGCAGGTACGGAGAGATCCAGACCTACAGTAATAGGATTCGGGCTGGATATGTTTGTGTCTAGGGTCTATTGGGTGGTTGGGGGAGATTCATACAAGTGAGCGTGTGTTGTCCATCTACATAGCGATATACAAAGGGCGTTAATGAATATGCCAATTTGGCGTCTAGTCGTGGAATTCGGCACAGCGAAGTGACAATCTACTCTACCAGATCTTCATAACCAAGGATCTTGACAAAATCAATACCTGTTAAACCTGATAGCCGCCGCCTATATGCACCTAATCTGACCCCCAGCCCTAACAACCCTCACATCATCACTGAACGAGATCGACGCTGCTTCAGATATGCTTAAACGGCAGCTCGACAAACTCTCTCGTATTCGGCCGTTTCCGCAGCATCATGCCTTTGTCAACTCGGTGTTCAATTCTCCATGAAGCTATTTCCATTCTCATCGGTACTAATTGTCCATTGGATTCCGCATTGTAACAATCCTCCGCTATTGGAACTCAGGGGTAGTTTAACACGATATCACCCTAGTATTAACCCTAGTAATAATGCATGCATAAATAACCGGCTTATCGTACACAACATTGATAAAGAAGTGGTTTCACAAGGTGGTATTTCATCAGTTTCGATTAACTAAGGAACTTGGCAAGACTATGTACCAATTGCAATGTGACCATATGCACCAGGTGCGTAATAACTCGACCTTTCAATCCAGCAACTGTCACATATACCATCTATCGGAATTACAGCGCCCGATACCTTGAATCAAGCTCTAATAACATCCCAACAGCCCCTCATTCAGCTCTCCTCGTCTCTCCACCCCCATCTTCCCCACCCCAATGTACCCACCTTCCAAACCCAGTGACAAACAACCTCAAATTAAAAACAGCAACCGTAAACGAACCCCGGCACCTGTCTCCCCCACCATTCAGCTTCCCAAGCGAGGCCGCCCAAACATCCTACAACCCCTCATCATGCTACCTAACAGCCATACAAATAACATTCGAGGTAGGCACATAGAAGCTCATAGGTAACCAAGGAAACTTAGGAAGCTAAGAAGCTAGGAAGCGAGTACACTAGGAAGCTAGTACACTAGGAAACCAGAAAACTAGGAAGCAACTAAGCATACGTACAATGCCCTTATATAACCCGCGACTGTCCCTTCCGTAGTTCACAATTAGGTCCTTCCTTTCTTTATTTATTCCTGCTCATCGTTGGACCCCATCTTCTTGATACCCAAATCTCACGACATTGTCGTCATAGTATTCACTGCCACTTGTTTGCTTGTATTGAACTTTGATAGTTCGATAATTTGTTATTTGCTAGTTGTATCCTAAACACATCAATTTCACAATGGACTTCCTCAAGAACGCCGCTCTCGAGTACGGGAAACAGCAATTGTCTGGAAACCACTCCGAACAAAAGCAAGAACAGCAACACCAGCCTCAGCAAACCTCTAACGCTGACCTCCCCGGCAACTTGAGTAAGCGCTCCCACAAGTTTTTCTCTGCCCTTACAAACAACTTGCTAACCAATTTACGTCACCAGGCGGTCTTTCCGGCAACCTTCTTAGCTCCTCTTCCATCCTCGACCTCCTTCACTCTCCCTCCTCCAAGGACCAAATTGCCAACCACGCCGCTTCCGCCACCCCCCAAGCTGATCCCTCCCTCTTCCTTTCCGTCCTCTCCTCCGTTGCCTCCAAACAGTCCTCTCCCGCTCAAACTGCCCCCCACGTCGACGAGAACATCGCCCTTACCATGTTCAAGAAGTTCGTTGAGAAGAAGGAAGATACCCCGCCCGCCCCCGCTAGCTCGGATAACCTTGGTGCCGCTGCCGCCATGCAGGCCATTAAGCTTTTCAACAACTCGAATGCCAGCGGTGGGTCTGGCGGCCAGGCTGCCCTGCTGGGTTTGGCCATGTCCGAGGGTTCTAAGCTCTTTGACAATGCCGAGAAGGATGGTAAGGTTGCTGAGGGCACTACCAAGAAGAGCGTCATGGAGCAGGCTGTCCAGTTTGCCCTCAAGTTCTTCCTCAAAAGCCAGTCTGGTGGCAATGCTGGCGGTAGCTCCAACGCTCAACTTCTTCAGCTTGCTTCCAAGTTCCTGTAGATATGCAGATACCAGAATCAGGGCGAACTTGAGCATACTGGAGTTGGTCTTCACGATGACGTAATGAACAAATAAAACATTAATCAAATAATTACAAAGATAACCAATAACCATACAAGAAAGAAATATACGTGACAGACGCCATAACCTAGCCACCTCAAAGAATATTATACCCGAAAAAGAACCCTGGAAACCCATTCTCATGCTATTTGTTCAGTCTTACAGTCCAGTATACTGTTCACCTGGCCACAGTGAGGACCGAATAAAAGCTCTGAACCCCTTTCTCGCCCCTTTCTAAGAAGACGACGATGACTCCGAGCCCGACCTTCCGGCTGCTTCCTTACTCGCAGCCGGAACGTCAGCCAGAGTCTCGGGGTTCCCGTTTTCAGCTCGCTCTTTAGTGTAGGCAATGACGTCAACCCAAGCGACTGGGGCATTGCGTCCAGTGTCATACTCTTGGTGGAGATATATCTCCGTTTCCTTGGCCCATGCAAGAAGAGTTTCTTCCGATCCCCATTCTCCCATGGCCATCATGCCGATAGGAAGTTGACCAATACCTTGATCAGGATCCACAAAACCGATGGGAGCAGTCAACGCAGGGCAACCGGTCATATTGGCGAGGAAGACATAGATCATGTTCCGAAGCGAAATGTTAGCATCATTGAGACCATAAATCTCATCGCCCGGGTCACGGGCCCAACCCTTCTGCGGGGACGTAGGGCTCATGATGAGAATACCCGGATACTTCTTGAATATCCAAGCCATGTGTTCCATAAGTACCGCACGCATCTGGTTGTACTTTAGGTAGTCTAAACCACTGGTTTGCGAGCCGACACCAAGCATAATCTTGGTGGCACTGTTAACAGTGTTCAACCATGGGGCATCGCTACCAATGCGGGACCGGTGCTGCTCTGCCATCTCAGTCAAGCACGCTGCACCATGGGCCAGTTGGCATTGTTTCAAGTTCGGAATAGTGATGTCCACAATGGTGTAGCCGTGCTTCTCAACCAAGTATTTGATACCAGCATCAAATTCTTTGATTACCTCGTCATCCGCCCGTTCAATCCAAGCTCGATCGATGCCCAGATAGCGAGGCGCATTAGGGTCACGGAGGTGGGATGGTACAAATGAAGATGTGATAGGATCTTCGGGATCTGGCTGAGAGATGACGCGATAGGCAAGGGTAAGATCAGCAACAGTGGCAGCCATAGGGCAAACAACACACATTGTGTGATTGACTGCCATAGTGCGGTTATGGGTTGTCTTCAGGCCGTAGACACCATTGAAGCAAGGTGGAATACGAGTGCTACCGCCGGCATCGGTACCGAGTGCAAAGGGAACGATTCCAGCTCCCAGAGATGAGCCAGCACCGGAGGATGAACCACCAGGGTAGTATGACTTGTTGTGCCAGTTAACGGGCGTTCCCCAGGAAGGCTACATAAACAACTGTTAGTATTTTTGTGGTCATATATTGATGGTGCTGATTGTTTCAGGCTAAAATCGAACTCACGTTGCAGCCGGTGGTATCTGTCAGACGCATCACACGCATTAGTAAAGTCCAAAAGGGGCATGATTATCAGTCGAATGCGAGATCATATAATACAGCTTCTGACATTGCCGAGATAGAGGAAACAACATAGTCACTTACCGCACCCCAATTCATGCATCGCATTTTTGGCAATCATAACGGCCCCAAGGTCCTCCAGCATCCGTACTGGGTGGATAGTCTTCTCAGCTGGTTTCTGGTAGCTGAGGTTTGGCTGATACGCAAGACCAATATGAGAAACATATCCCTTGACGTTAAGGTCATCTTTTACGGCAAAAGGAACACCGTCAAGAAGACCGAGCTGTTTCCCTTGCTTCCAGCGTTCTGTTGATCTCCGAGCAGAATCAATGGCAATGTGGTCGGCACCGTGAGAATCGACAAAGGCACTTTCGTACTTGGCTTGAGGTTGTTGGCCACGAAGAATCAGTGTATGCAAAGCCTCGGCAACTTGGAGAGGTGTCACCTCGCCGGACTTGTAGGCTTGATGGTAGTCGGCGGCCGAATGGTACCGGCCGATGATGTTTTTGGCAGCCTGTACATACAGATCCGAACCAAAATCGGTAGCTGTAGGGACGACAGCATTGGAAGGGTTGGTGGTGGGAATGACAAGAGGCTTCATGCCCAGTTAGCTACATGAGATATGGCACTATTAAGTGAAAACAAATATTCAATATTGCTTACCAAAAAGCGTGGGTTCACACCGGACAACGCTTCGTTATCTCTCAAAGAGCCAAAGCCAGCATTCGACCACAGGTAAGTCTGAAGAGGCGATATCCTGGCAACACTGTGTTCATATAGTCAGATACTACATTCTAATATCTAATGAGTTCATGATCTTCAGGTACGATGTAAGACTATCCTCAGCCATTCCAACTCTGGAAAGGAATGCGCTTGAGGATCATGGGATGCAACCACTTGTCATTTCACCCCACCGAATCCATATCATGCATCTATAAACAAGGGCCACAGCCAACAACTCAACACGATAGCTACGCCATGGCCATAAACCTGCCGAAAAAAAAAAGGAAGCAGAAACGAAAGATAAGAAAAAACTTACAGAGCTCCGGCGATAACCAAAGACCTACCGCGCAAGATAGGATTCTGGTCCTCGGTTGACTGAGAGTTGGGCCACTCCTTAGCCTGCTTTACCTTGGGGTAATCTACAAATTTACCCTCAGTAGCCATGATTGCGACGCGACAAAAGAGTAAAACGGCGGTAGGAAACAAGGAAAGGGGATCTTGTCCTGGAAATGTATGGTCACGATAACTTGGTTGCAAGTCGTGAAGAACAAGACAAAGCGTCGATCAGGAGGATAACAAGCCAGCAGGCAATGATAATGTTCAGCAGTCAATACGACAGGGTAGGAGCGGACTGTCGGAGTTGAAATTGTCACGAGGGGATAAAGAGATCGTTTAATGGACAACGATAGAAAACAAGGAGTATTGATGAGTTGATGTTATGAGGACAAAAACTCGGGTGTATGAATTCCACAAGGAAGAAAAATTATTCAATTAATTCGAAATGTGAAAAAGGTTAAATAGTAATCTAGAAATGAAGGTAGGCAGGCACCCGCGGTATCAAAGCAAGAAGGTGGTCGCGGGTTCTTTCCCTCTTAAAATGAGATGCTATATCGCCCGGGTTCAGGATGTCCGGGGATATGCAGTGGTGACATTAATGTATAATATATAACAATATATATATAGAAGGCCATGAGTTTACAGAAGCAGGGCTCCTGTGTTTAATCCATCATTGTTTTGTTTGGTGGTGAGTAATGGTGGTGTCCATTTTTGTCCTTCTACATTCCACAAGCAAGTATTCGGCTATAGTGGTGGCTTTGTAAGTTAGCCATTCAAAGGAGCCTCTGAGTTCTGTTTAGGAATTCCAATCTTTTTCTTATCTACGGGTAAGATGGCCGCGTTGGACATCCCGATGAAGCCTGAGGATCATATATTGAAAGCCTATAGTCTGAGCTCTCCCAAAAGAGGTTATATGATACAGAAGTGGCTCAATGTAAGCTCCGGATATGTACAAGCGTTGTCACCTGGCCCGAAGACCATCTTGCCTGGTTTGTTTACAAAGCAAAATGCATATTAAGTACAGTCTATATATAAATCACACTCTCTAGGTCTCAGCCCTCAATGGTCTGCTTCCCAGGCCTCGTCCACCATGACTCCTCTCCCATACAAAACTTCACAAACCGCCCCCAACGGAATATCCATCACAGCATCGGTCCCCACACTCCAAATCTCTGCCAAATCGCCCTCTCCCCTCATCGCCTCTACCTGAGGCTCTGTCTCTCTCCGCCCGTCCCTCAACCTCCCCAACCCATCCACAGTCGCCACCTGCGCTGCCTCATCCGTCACCGTCTCAATCTTGTCCATAGCCACCGTCAATATCTCCGTGTTGTACGCTGACAACGCCACAAATATGTAAACAAAAGTCATCGTAGCAAACGCCGGCACCGCCAACGCCCACCAGCGATCTGGATAATACGTAATCCCTAAGGCATGCAAAAACGGTGACGGGAGATACGCCCACAACAAATATATTCCAAAGCATAGCGACGAGAACAAATACAGGACAAACCCGTAATACTCATATGTTGGAACCCTCGGGGCCGCCCTCGGTACTGGCTCCAATTCATCATCCGAGGCGTCCGGCGTCGTCGGACGACTAGGCCTCAATAACGACGTGATGCTCGGTGACGGTGGTAGCGGGGTTGGTGGACGGCCGTAAAATGGCGGGGCAATTTCACTTGGGTTCTGTGGCCACACCATTGTCTTGTCAAGGTCGGAGTCCGAGGACTCATCTTCGCTTTCTTCCGCGCCGCCTAGGATGAATGGGTGGGTGGATGTTTGGAATGTAGGTGGCGAAGATGTTGTGAGATCTTCATCGGGAGAGGAAGGGTATCCAGGAATCGGGGTGGTGCGGCGGCGGCGAGGAGGCGTTGTGCCGGTCGAGAGGGTGCGGTTGGGCATTGCTAATTGAGTATGGTGTGTTATGAGTGGTGTGTGTAGTACTTTGTCATTTTGATACACTAGGGAAAGGGTAACCGCCACAGGGCGCGATTGTCATCCGAAGCAGAGGTGTCTGTGAAGTGAAGTCGCTTATACAAGGTCTCGATGTTGCGTGAAAGAATGCGACCAAAAAATCCCAAGCTAAGCTGTCCTTGCTACCTGGGCGTTATATAGGGTTAATAACCCTATATTCTTTTGCTTGGTGGAATTCGAGGTGGAATTCAAAGTCATGATAATTCTTAAGAGCAGTGAAGAAACATAATTACCATTACTTTAGGGTATCTAAATCACCAAACATTCCGTAACAAATCTACCGATCCTTCCCCTTTACCTTTTTCGGTGCCAACTCGTCTTCCAACTCATCAGCCCCCCTCTTACTTCCCGTCTCCACCCCATCCATCTCATCGTCTTCCAACGCGCGACTCTCCACATCATTGTCATCTTTGTCATCCGCCAAATCCGGAATTGCCGCCGTCCCATATGTATTTTTCTGTGGTCCCAGGTCCGCCGCGCCAATCTTTGCCGGCCCACGCATATGCTCTGTCTCTTCGTCCTCCTCGTCCTCCTTGTCATTGCTGTCCCCTTCCTTGTCCTTCCCATACTCTGAACTCGTCGAACGCATCGCCGGCTGCCCGTTGTTCCCATGCAAACTAATTGTCACCGTCTCGATCCTCCCCACTCCGTTCGGCCCATCAATCGTCTCTGTACTTGCCGTGCGAATCTCTGGTTTCCTGACCCCGTCGTCATCATCCTCGTCGTCATCTTCCCTCTGCGCTGCCACATCCATATCAAAGTCCTCCTCATCCCCCTCTGCATCTTCTGACCCTGGAACCAACCATGGAATCGTGGTCAATAATGCGCCACCCAACGCCTCGTCACTCCCAGGGTTAATTGCCGCTGAATTCTCCATCCACGGGAACAACGACGCTGCCATAGTATCCTTTGGAACTGTCGTCGGATGATCGCCCTCGGCAGCTGGAAACGGCACAGCCAATACTGGAGGCAATGGATATGTGGAGAAGCCTGAGGTGACGTGGACGATCCTATCGATGGCGTGGAGCCAGGGCACCAGATTAACATAGTAGGCGCGGGGTTCAAGGACGAGCTCGGCGAGGCGTTGGACTGTGTGTGGGGGTTCATCTTCGAAGGTGAGAAGAAGGTCACGGATTTCCGCCAGTTGAGAGATGATTGGGGTCGGGAGAAGGTGAGTGGAGAGGCGGAGGGGAGATGATGGGCCGGTTGAAGAAGCGAAGGTGGGAAGAGGGTGGAGGAGGTCGCGAACGGGCGCTTTGTCGCCGGGAAGAAACGGGACTGTGAATTCGGTGATCGCGGTCTATAAAGTGGTTAGTGGACGGTGAGGTTGTTGCTAAGGTTTTACGGCCGGTGTCTTACGGTAAGGATATGCTCGAACATTGTGTCGCGGAAGAGAACCCAATCAGCTGGTGTCGGGAAGATCGATCTTCTGGTAAAAGTTAATACCGAGTTTTCAGTGCAAAGATGCTTCATTAGTATCCGTACATATTGATGTTCTTTTCGGTAGCCAGCCGGCGCAAAGTGAGAGTCCGGGCCTCATCGGCGTCAGAGGGAGTTGGCTTCATGGCCGCAACTGAATAAAGTATCTGGCTGTTTCGCTAATATATGGAATGGAGTGAACCAGATATTGTCAAAAGAAAAATCGGGCAATTGAAGCGATGGTACTGGCGAATTCTTAGGATATGACGGTCTCTTGATTACTTGATTAATGGTTGTCCTTGTTATTAGATCAATGTCTCGATTTTCGCATTGCCTGCGCGCAAGGCTGCTGGGCTGCTAAATATCAGTGGTGGGGCACAATTTACAGGGGAGTATGATGGCGGATTTTACCCCAAGAGCCCTGTAATCCTATAATAGCATCCTGCAATAATGATGTCACAGGCTCAATACCACAATCAAAGAACAAACGTGAGCTTCAAATAATGCTGATATTTCTTTTTTTTAAATCTAAGTCTGCTAATATCTAACCCAAATATTTTAACCTTGAACCTCATACGCATGACTCTTATGCTTCGGCGTAAACCGGAACCCCTCTGGTGCTTTGCCCAGATACATCTCCGAAATCTTCACCCAGTCGTTTGAGTCTCCACTGGCCAACAAAGTCTCCAGCTCATTTCTGCCCTTGAACGGCGGCGGCCGGTCATTCAAGCTGGGAGGTAAGGTCTCCAAAATACCAATCGGAATATATCTCTGAGTAAATGATAGCCACTCAAGCAGGAAGCGTCTAGTGTAGTTGACACCGTGCTCATCAGAGCCCCAGGCATCAAGACCAAACTTGACGAACTTTTCAATGTAAGTAAGACGCTCCGAAGCGGACTTATCAAGGTATTGACCCGAGGTGATTTCCTCGAAGAGCCACGGCTTGATTAAAGCGCCACGTCCAATCATGACTGAGTCGACCTTGCCGTTCTGAATGTGATCAAAGTATTCCTCGTGAGAATAGCAATCACCGTTACCCAAGAAGAATAATCTCCCCTTGTTGCCATTCGGCAACGTCCGAGCATCAGGTTCCCGGATCGTATCCGTAAGATCTGCAGCCTGCTGGTTGTACTGCTCAACAATCTCACCGCACTCCTTAATATAATTCCAATCAGCCCTCTTCAGGTATCTCTGCTCACGTGATCTACCATGCAAAGTGACTGCCGCACATCCGGGAGCACCTAACCTCTCTCTATGCTCCTCCCCACCAAACGCCATCCTTGTTAGAATCTGCGGCGCCGTTGGCTTCCCGCTCTTCACGCCCATGCGAATCTTGACGGAGATCGGAATCTCACCCGAAACCGCGTTCATGCCTCTAATCATCCGCTCAATCTTCGCCGGCGCATCAAGCAGAGCAGCACCACATCCATTCTGATACTGAGAGTCAACAGGGCACCCACAGTTGAGATCAATGACACGCAGGCGCTCGCAAAAACGGTTGAGGGCAAACGACGCCTTGATGACTTGCCACGGGGCATTCCCTGAAATCTGAGCACCAAACCGGCTGTCGCGGGCATTATCGTAGTCAAAGACAATGTTCTTGAAGTCAGGGCGGACCTTGGGAGGAGCAGCTTCAGTCTCATGGGCACGCATGAGAGTCCAGTCGGCCTTGACACCTTGAACTAGGGGCCTAGACAAAGCCATTTCGGAATAGGTGAATTCGGCTCCTAGCTCCACAGCCAGTCTGCGGAACGGAAGGTTACCCTGGGTGGTCAGAGGGGCAACAGTAGGGGTCTCGGCACCGAAGTACAAGCGACGCTTCTCAGAAGGAAGTAGAGGAGGCTCGACGTATTGAGCAGAAAGATCTTTCTGGATCTCAGCTTCAGATTCATTCTTGCGGCGGCGGTTGGCAAAGGTATTGTTAAGGCGGCCTTCGTTGTCGATCCACTTGACGTATCTTTCAATATCGTCCATCGGAACTCTCCGGCGCGCAAGATCGATTTTGTCCTTAGCGGATACAACGTTGACAACGCCCCTCCGAACATCCTCGTTATCAGCATTATGCGTGTTATCAATAGGGATATCCTTCCCCTCGGCATCTCTTCTCAAAAGCGTCAACTCCTTCCGGCCATCTTCCAGAGTAAGTTCCGTTGAGTGACTATTAGCGAATCGACACTTCCATCCTGATGTACACTCATTATACTGCTCATAAATCGGGCACTTCCCGCCAAAGGACTCCAGATCAGCCCGTCTGTTTTCTGCCATATACTTGCGCAGATCGTGCTCACGCTTGCACTTGTCACCAAAGCGGCACTCGCGAGGCGAAAACTCAGAGTAGAAAGCACGACTGTTGCAAAGAGGGTTCAGATCACCAGTCGCACCAAAGAAGCGATCAGTGTTCTGGCCAGTGTTCTTCTTGCGCTTGTCCTTGCCCTTGCGGTTGTCGTTCTCAGCAGGAGCATCATCACGTCCTTCAGCAGCGTCATAGTCGATGGTATCAGCGGCGGCACGGTTGGCTTCCTCGCCCGTCAATAAGTATCTATGATAGATATGAGTTAGCACAAGGCCTAGGCACGAATGTGAAAATCTACAAGATTAAACGTACTCAGCCTTGATGGGGGCAACTCCGGTGTCACGGGCATCCTGCTGGCGACCATTGACGTGAGTAACCACTTTAGGCGCAGCCTCAGAAGCAGCCTCGGGAGCAGCCTCGGGAGCGGCGACGGGAGCGGGAATGGATTCAGTCGGCGCAGGCGCAAAAGTGGCGGGGGCATCAGTGGTAGAAGCCTCAGTTCTAATGCGCTTGGCAGCGGGGCCATCGGTATTGTCAATAGGATCCATGATGTATATCGTGGCGTTTTGAGCAATCCGGAGAGTTTGGAAGGCTCGTAAAAGTTGGTGGGGTTTGAGGAGTGGAGAGCGCTATGGCTGGAGTGAGAGATTGGTTTGCGAAAGTGGAAATATATTTTTTTTATAACTTCGGTGAGGACGGTCTGGGGAAATAGTGGGGCTTTACCGATGGTTGCAGGGATTAGGCTTGGGTCTCTCAATGCCTATTTCATAAGCTTGTTGGTTTTAGTACCTTGTAAATGATTTCGTATGAAGATTGTTTAAAAATATTAGTGCATTTTGTCTTCAAACTAGCATAGTTAGCATTGAAGAATGTCATGTTTTCTTAAGACTGACTACTCACAAGAACTCAATATGGAATGGGGTTTGGCTTCGATAAATAGGATATGTGTTGTTTACAATGGTAGGGTTATAACAAAATATTGGTCGAGAACCTAGCATTACCTGCAACCAGAAAGTTAATATAAGAACATTACTCTGTAAATTTATGTATTTATGTTTGTAGCTTAATACATGACTTATATACATCACTGATAACTAATAGAAATATACACTTCTGTTCCAAGATTCATATTTTCTACCTGATCTCTTACTTCAGATTGTTTTGGAGCCTCGTTGGTAACGGTGTTAGACTTAACCACAAAGAAACTTGATATACTTGAAAATGGACACACCATTCACGTTGAAGCTACTGCGTTAGTATTATGGGTGAAATGAGGTATCATTAAATTGTGATTACGTAGAAAGGCAAGACAATAGCTAGTCATTTAGAGGCTGGAGGTAAGTAAATGAGGTCTTGGTCTATCAGATGGATATTGATTTGATTTGATTTGAGTAGGAAAAGTGAGTGAAAATGAGATGACTATATAGGAAGTATTTCGTTGTATTAGACTATTGTTCAAGATTAGGCTGTTTTCAAACAAAGAGCATCTAACTAGAACAATGGATTTCTTGATATAAACCAGAAGATAGATTATCACCAATATTGTTGTATTAAAAGAAAATTGAGCTAGGTACTAGAAGCCCATAAGAACAGTAGATTTCTACCATTGTTCGTCTTACATAACATTCGTAATACTCTCTCTCATAATCACACTATTCGCTCTATCATCCCTCTTCACTCTATAAAACACATCACAGAAATCACCACACTGCATACTTTTCAAAAACTCTTCATCATGCGTGATGATAACCAACTGGAAGTTTCTTTGCGCCTGCCTCCCCCGAATCAACTCATGCAAACTCATCGCCAGCGCCTTAATATTATCCGTATCCAGGTTCGTCGTTGGCTCATCTAACGTAATGATTCCACAGTTAAAACCAAAGGACTCTGCCAGGGCTAATCGGATAATAATCGATGCGAGGACTTTTTGGCCAGCGGAGCAGCGGCCGCGCATGTCCATCTGCGTTCCTTGTTTGGACATGACTATGCGGTAGTTATAAGTTCGGCGTCCAGGTGTGCTTTCGGCATCGGATCGGATCATGATGTGATCGATATCATCCCCCTTATACGTTGCCTTCCAGAGGTCAATTACCGTGTTGTTGATTTGCCTCATCTTTATGGTGTGAAACTGCATCAGTGCTTTATCCATAGCATCACAATAGCGTCCCAGATCCTCGATAGCAGCCTTAGTTGCCTCAACCTTGACATGACTTTCCCGGTAACGCTGAGCGGCATCCTTATATTCAAGAGCCCAAGTTTCCAGATGGCGACGGAGAGTCTCATCACGAGTTTTCATAGCACCCATAACGGCACCACGCTCAGCAATGAGCTTTGAAGCTTGGTTTTCGAGAATAGTGGCTTCGTGTTCAAGAGCCTCGTGATCGTCAGTGCCTCCCTTTGCCTCCAACTCCATAATTTCATGTCGAAGGGTTGCTAGTTTTCGCATGTTGCTCCTTAACAATAGGTTATCTGCAATGTTCTGCTTGACACGATCCGAGTTTGCCATTTCTTCCTTGAGAGCATCCGATTTCCGCGTGAGGTCAGCAAGTTCCGAATCAAGACCAGCCATCCGTGCCTCAAGGGAGGCAATCGCTTGATGACATTCTGCCAGCTTCCTAGGGCCGTCAGCTTGTTCGTAGGCAGAGATATCCATCTCAACGGGACGAAGTTCATTCATAGATTGAACAACCGCATCGAGCTCCTCCTCTGCTACCCGTTCTTTGTCACGTCCAGATGTGACAACCTGATCTCTGAGTTTCGTAGCTTGCATTAGCTGATCTGCAATTGAAGATAGATCATCTTCCGCCTTCTCGATAACCATTTTATGTCCAGCAATCTCCTCCTTCATGGATACCAATTGCTTTTCCAATTCTCCTTTCCTCTCTAACAAGCTCTTGACCTCTAAAACCTTTGCCTGAATGTCCCGCACCTCCATCTCCGACGTCGACAATTGTTCACGATACCGCATCTTCTCCGCAACAAGTTCATCCTCCTTGGCCTTAATCGATGTCATCCGCGCTTCACAATCGGCGCGAGCCTCATTAATCTCCTCAGTTGTCCGTACAATAGTTGAGTTATCAGATTGGCTCTCGATTCTCTCAACCTGTCGCTCGGCCTCGGAAATCTCCCGGATCATCTGTCCAAACGTGCCGACTGTCTTTGAAAACCCTTTGAGAGTCCGAAGCTTTTCATCGTGCTCAGAAACGGCTACCTCAACCTCCATAACCTGCGATTCTAGTTCTTCCATTTCAGCTTCTAGCGCCTCAAGCTGTGTTTTGAGCCCCGGAATTTCATCACGAAGACGTCCCCAGGTTTCATAGTCTGTACGGACACTCTTGAGACCGTCAAGGACCTGAACAGCCTCAACTAACTCCTTTTCACTTTCTTCCTTATCCCGGGGGTCTAGCTTATCCAAAATCTTCTTTTGCATCCGGGCGCGCGCCGCCGCCTGGGAATCATCGAATGGCCGCTCGCAAAGCTTACAACTGTTTTTGGACGATAAATATTTGTTGCATTGCCCATAATATTTGGCAAGGGCATCCCACAAGCCAAGCTCCGCCTTGCAGTCCTCAACTTTTTCCTCGTAGTGTAGGAATTCTCCAGGGAAATCGGCAGGACCATTAGCTTGAGAGTTCACCGAGAGCAGAAAGTCTGTGACCTTCTTTTCGGCTGCCTCTACAGATGCTACAGTCGTGTTTAAAGCAGCCCGAATACTCTTCGTTCTGACATCAAGTTTGGTCTGTTGAGCGGCGACCTGATCCTTCTTCGCCCGAACCTCGTCCATATTTCCCTCCTGCTTTGAAACAGCCAATCCGAACAACTCATCCAAAGTTTCTGGTGTCCATTCCGATCCAATTGCCGTTGACAATTTCTCCTTCCAAGTCGTCGTAAGTGAAGCTAATGTTCTTTTCTTGCCCGCAAGCTCTTCCTTCCTCAAGTTCAACTGCGCCCGGTCCTGGGCCAGCCTCGAAGACTCGGCCAATTCAATACCTAACCGTTTATTTTCAATAGATAAAGTTTCCAGAGCCTCTCGTTCTTTACGGATACGTCCGTCATAGTCGGTATCCTTCAGGTGTGATCGGAGGCTCTTAAGGCGACTTTCAGCGTCTTGTGATTTCTCGTTGAGGACAATCAGAGAGCTTTCATCACAATCGATCATCCTGAGACGGTTTGTAAGATCAAGAGATTGTCGGTCGATCCGGTCGATCTGTGTCTTGGAAGAGTGCTTAGTGTGTTCTATCGAGGCATGCTGCCGTTCCAAGTCACTAATGGTGGTCCGGGCGCTATCGACTTCGGAAGAAACTAATGATTTGACTTTTTCGAGATTGCGCTTCTTGTCAGCATGCAGTCTTTGAAGTCGATCGCGGAAAGAGAGGACTTGGGATTGACTCAGTAAGGAGTCGTCATCGGTGTCAAACCCAATAAAGTGATGTTGTAGGGCAGCAGCCTGAATTAAAGCAGTGCGTTGCGCAAGTGAACTTTCATATCTATCTTTATCGGAGGCCAAGCGGCCTTGGAGTGCAAGCTTTCGAGAATGTTCAGCCCGGGCGTCGTTGCTATCGTCTTTTAAATTTTGGTACAGCCTTTTGTAATCCTCCTGCTGTCTGACAAAATCGGCGACTCGAGCTTCGTAATTTGAAAGAACTTCCCTTAGGTTCTCATCTGAATCTGGTAGTTCCTCCAAGTTCTTTCGTAGCTGGATATTGTGTTCCTCGTTCAACTTCAGCTCTTGGCGTTTATTCCCCAAATCATAAACTAAAGTCAAGAATCCAGCAGCTTCTGTTCTTAACTCTTTGGCCTTCATTTGGGTTTCCTGAACTTGTTCGGTAAGCTCTTGACACCTGACCCTATCTTCCTCAATTTGTGTTTGCAACTCCCGGGACTCTTTCTCTGTTCTTTCGCCCTTCTCTTTGTTGATCTTGTCATGATCTTCCCTTTGCTTGAGAGATCTGAGATCTTCACCTTTCTTCTTTCGTAAGGTCTTCAAGTTGTCAATTGCTTTGGAGAACTTTTGTGTCTCAAAGATCTCGTCAAAGCGCTTCTTCAATATTGCAGGTTCACTTAATGGCCACAGAGACTCATCCTGGTGACAAAAGATAACGGAATCGAGAACGGCAGGAGATACTCTTAGGTAGGCCGGGATAGCCTCGTCCAGCTGGGCAACACGAGTCGAGACGACTGAGCGTTCGCCATTCTGTAACACGAGTAGGGAGCCTTCAAGAGTCTTCATGGACCGGGTGGTCTTTTTAACTGTGAGCTGAAGATTGCGGTTGACAACATATTTTGTCTGATTCGCTGTGACAAAAGATAATTTGACTTGAGCGAGGACTTCTTTGGCTTGAGCAAGCTGAATGTGCATTAGTATAAAATGCCATGGGATTGATATTGAAGGACGAACACACCTCTGGATCATGAATAAAGGCACCGCCTTTACTGTTGGGCGGTAATTCACCAGTAGTGGCATATTTCAAACATTCGATAATAGTCGTCTTTCCAGAACCGTTGTACCCGACGATGAGTGTAAGAGGCGTATTGAATTGGATTGTTTCACGAGTTCCCGGGGCAAATGAGCGGATACCCTGAATAGACAACTTGTCGATTTTCGACATGATTGCAAATTTCAATTTGTGATTTCTGATATGTTCAAATTGGAAATACGCTGCGATTGTGATCCGGATTCAGTGGCAATCGTTGAATTGTTAGTGCGGATAACTATGTATAACTAAATTATTGAAGGTGTAGGTGCAATTATCGGGATATTGTGCCTTATTATTGGAGGAAATGAAGCTGGAAATGCCCAAAACTTCCAATGATAATTCAAGAGAATTCTGATAATGGCTCCTTCACTTTATATCAGGTCGCGCAACTACATGCCTTTTTCTTCGTTCTCATCATGGCCATAAATTAGGCAGCACGGGTCGCGCCCATTAGTGTCCAGAGTATTACGTAATCATATACGCATCCCGGCCTGCCCCTAACCCTCGTGTAACTCTCAATCATTGCTGGAACTTTTCATTGTGCCAAACTACGACGTGTATATGTTAGAATAAACCCAATGATAAATTATTTGCTTGGACTAGCCACGATTTCCATTACATCTTCACTTCCTATATACTTTACCATTGTGTCCACACTTGTGCGTTACTCTTTATTCTCTCGGATCCGGGTTCCATCTTTGCCGTCCCAACAACCAAGGAACCCCCTAACTCGGTTTTCCTTTGTGTAGAACTCACACTAGTGACGCTGGTGGACTGAACCACAAATCCGACTAGGTAGAACCGTGGTTGTAACGTGATGTTGTGCTGCAGGCCAGGTGCCGAGTATATGGTGGTGGCAATGCGGGGAGGGTGGGATGGAGGGTGGACTAGCAGGATTTCCCAGTTTTGGTACTTTGGGCGACAGGACAATCGTTGTAGGATGGGTAAAGTAGACTTTCTTAAGAAGAGAGAATACCTACACATGTATTACTGTTTGAACCGATTGGCCACGGTGGCAGCCGTATGGATATCATGGACAGGATTTGTATTGAAAAGAATGTAAAGAACAGTTTCATGGGCGGGTACTGGCCATAGTAAGGGAGGTGATGATTATGGGTAGATATTGTGGGTGCGCAATTGGATGTGTGAGCACGGGAGCTTCGTCCCAACTTCAGGAGATACGGGTAGGTGTCGGATCAAGTGGTGGTGTCAGGTGGCTGTGGCCGTGCAAGGTATTGACACATGAGGATCACTGGCCAATACTAAGTTGATCACCTAGTCTGGATACACTAAGGCCAGTAATATGAATTTGTGACAGGCTATTTGGGTCATAGATCCTACGGACACGAAATATCCAGCCGCTTGGTGAGGAAGCCGACATGGGCGAGTCAGCAAAGGGGGTAGATATTGTTAGATTGACGGTGGTGGGCCTTTTGTCAGTGGCGCGTAAGTGCAGATGTATGTCTTTTCCTCTGAGAATGTCTCTTCCTGAGCTGGTGACACAACTCTCACAGGGCAATGCTCCATTTCCCGCCATATGACACTTACTGGAATCTCCTAGTGATAAGCTGCATGCTTGCCATTCGCTATGGCCGAACGCGAGCTGCTTCCCGTGAACGGTTGAAAGCCAAGAATAACTGCTTTGACAAAAATGTTTATACGGGAAATAGATGTAGAGAATGCAATCAATTGTGTCTAAGAAATGACGAGGCCTTCTTATCCGATCCCATGTGGGGCTTATTATGCCATATAATGGAGAAAGGTCTGGCATGAGTAATGCATATATTCTCATCACATATACCAAATTAGAAATAAGGCCATTTTTACAGCAAAGCCTCATCATGACCAATGAAGATGGACGGCCGAAGTGGGGCTGGAAAGTTCTTGTGGATGAGGCTGCAATCACCGGTCAAGCATTATTTGGGTTTGAAGATCGTGATGATATCGGCTCACCGTCAGCATGTTTATTCTGCGAGAAACTCTCTTATAATTTCCAAAAAAAAAAAAAAAAAACCTTTTTATTTAGGCTTTTCCGTCCTCCCTTCATCGTCAGTAAGATTTAATCCACAAAAGGTACCCAGAGAACACTTTATACAAGTTAGTCCATAACACCACGATCTTGCAGTCTTCGTTTTCGAAGTGCGTCTATTTTGCTACTGCCCCGAATACCATGCCCATCACCACAAGCCATAAGATAGCCCCCTGTAGATACTATTTCATGACTTCACAATACCTTTCGTTTGAATTTTGTTGTATGTGTCCATCTAGACAGTCGGATAGGGTCGCATGTGTGTTTCCGTGCCGCAGCTATGAGGTGTCTCGTCTTTTGCCGTTTGCTTGTGATTCGTGTTCCGAGACACAACAGATTATATTGTTTGCACATATTTACTGGTCCATTCTTCTTTTTCTTTTAGGAAGCACCGCTGTAGAGATCTTGCTTGAAGTCCCTGGAGTGTGCGGGGACGACATAGCGCGCATACATAGCCGAAAGGTCACTGAGCACAAAGGGTCTGGTTAGGTTTGTCAGTAACTGGGTAGTCCGGTGTATCCAGTGACTGATGGTTTTAGTATATCAAAGCACTCTGGTAACGTATAGATGCAAGCAGATATCCTTGACATTAGATGATAGTTGGATGATGACGCATAGGAGCGGTGACTATAGGTTAGACTACGTAGGTCGACAGGCTTATTCGTGGCTCCTTCGTGAAGAGCAATAATCAAGGATCGCCAGGCGAGATGTTAGATAGCCCTGACGCCCATGTCAGGTAGGATACCTTGTATGTCTTTCGATTGTGAGGTTACACAGCCCCTACCTACATAGCTGGTAGTTTACAGCGTCGTTTGCGTTCTGACTATTTCAATATAGAGTGTGAGTAGATGCCAACGGATATATTGACGCATTTATATTGTTGGTGGTTTTTATAGTATTTGGTGTCAGTTGGATATGGTTACCATGTGTTGATGACTGAGGCAGAGTACATGTTACCAGAAGTTAGGCAAGGTCTGCAAATCATGACATGCACACAGCCAACACCTGCTGGTATTAAGACTGGTACATTAGTCTCTAAGGTATTGTGTAAACCTAAGTACAATAGTGGCAAGATGACAATGCAGGGTGAATTGAGGTCTCCCACGCGGTAGTTAATTGGGTCGCGAGCCAGTTGCTAAGTCCATATGAGGGAGATACAAACCCAGAGTATTAGCCAGATCTGTATGAGCCAATAACGGTCAACATTTTGCGACGGTTAAAGCTGCCGTCTACTTTTGTTTTGTCATCTCGACCTATGACCGACTCTACTTCCGAGCCACCTGACCCGATGTCTTAGTGTGGAACGGCATCTCACCGGCCGTTCGCTCACCCAGGATTTATGTGAACCCACAGCGGCTAGGGAAGCTCAGAAAGACTATGATCAGGTTGGGCTAAAGGCGTTTCATCTTTGCAGAATTTGGCTGGAACTTCCAGTGGTCATATGGGTAGTTGCAGAAACATGCTGTATATCATAGAGCCCGCTATAAAAGATGCACAGTTTGGCCAGGGAGTAGCAAGGGTTGGGACTGGAAGAGGATAGGAGTAAAGCCGATAAGATGGGTCTCATGATGATGTTTGCACGGGGGATTTGGTGTGAGGGGTAGGTAAATAGAAGAGTGACTATGTCTGCCTACGAGGAGAATCCTGTAAAGACAGACACAGCTTTGTGGCTATACTGTATTATGATAAGAATGGCTCTGTATTAGTTTAGCTGTGCTTTGTGGCTAGTATCTAAACATAGTATCCGCTACTTTGCCATCTGGCTCTTGGAAGGATCGTCACTGGCTTCACAGGCGGGGCGCTCCCGGTGCACAAGAGGCAAAATGCCAAGCTGGGCTTCTGTGATGTCGAACCGCGGATGACCCTCTGGAGTGTATATATCATGCGGATAGCCCACGCCGGCGTCAACCTTCCCGATCAAATGAGAGTCTAGATCCCAAGCTTGTGTCGCCAGTATATGGATTTGAATGTAATGCGATGGCGCCGACGCTGACGCTGACGGGACACAGTGGAGGCCAGAGTCTCCTTGTTGTATGTGACGGGGGCAAAAAATTACCGAGGGAATACAGAGGAATTGGGGATATTGATGCATGTTTATGGGATTGTGAACGCAGAACTGGCCGTGAGCGAGGATAGAGGTTCCCGGTTGGTTGGTGCGTGCACGAGCGATGACGAAGGAGAGGGAGGTGTGTAGGATGGACATGGACGGGACCGACTAGATTGATCAAACATCTGGTTGACCAAGTGACTAGCTGCCCGACTGACCGACATGAGAGACAGGTATATAGACTGTCATTTGCTGCTACCCTACTTCAGGGAGGTTCTAACCTACACTTCCCGTTTCTTATCTTTATGAGCTCTCCTCCCAGTTTTTGTTGACGGCCGTGTAGTCGTCGGCTTCTACTTCATTCCTTGTTTCTTTCATCATCTTAAACAAATTGGTGGTATTCATCTGTTATTTCTGTTTTGCCTGTTCCTCAATCCGTATATGTACACTTACTATCGACCATTTATCCTTCAGAAACTCTCCTCGAGACAAACGCCGTGTCTCTCTATCACCAGTTTGAGCCCGAACAGAACACAACCGCTGCTTTCGGCCTATTGTTCAACAGCCCCGAACGTATTGTCCAGCACGCACAAGGCTGCCGTGCTGCACTTTCTGCATCAGGCTATTTATCCGCCTTCACCATCGCATCAAGGGTTGCCTCGCGGTGTTATTTCGTGGGTCTATCTTCACGCAGCATCAATATTTGCCAGAAATCGACTTTGTCTTGGGTTTTGTTGCTAGTGGGCAAGGAGGTGTATTAACTCTCTTCTGACGTGTCGGTAGAGAAGTGAAACCTCTAATGCCACAATAGAACTATTCTCAATGGCATTTACATATAACCTAGACCCTCTGCAGGTATGAATTCCAATTCCCAGCGGTAAGAGTAAGATGATCATACATGAACATGTTATCCGCTTACAAGCGAGCCCGATTCCCTCTATTCATCTTCATGCTTGATCTGCTCAAAGCCCTTTACTAACTTGATATGCTCTTTATTTCGTAGCCTGCAGATCCATATCTAGCCAGCCAGTTAGAACAAGGCCTTTATTGTCACCCAGAAAATGATTCCATTTTCTATCCTCATTTCATCAATTCCACGTCACCATCTCTAGGCTTTGATGTATTCCAGACAGCACCACCCGCTGGAACTCCGATAACTTCCGATTTTCGCCTCTCCCATGGTCCCTATGCTCCCCCACCGCCGCCTCCGCCGCCCCAGCCTCCGCAACATATGTACCTGCAGCCCTCTCATCATTGCATGGCCCCAGTAGGGGCATCTCCCATACAAGCAATGTTCCGTCGCAAGGACTTTATCCCAGGAATACTGAAATCCCTTCCTGAAATCAGTTTCATGGTCACACAGGATCGTAAGATTATTTTTGTGTCTTCTTCAATCACCAATATCCTTGGATACCCACCTGAAGCCATGCTCAACCTCTGCATTCTGGACATCATGCACACCGATGACATCAAGAACTTTGATATTGAGTTTGTCAATGCTATCAATAATGCTGACAGTCTTGCTACGTTTGTACGCTTCCTCTCTAAGAGTGGACACTACGTGTCTTTTGAGCTCCATGGAAGCCTACAGGCCCAGAACCCTCTTGAAGCTTTGTCGGCGTCTCGTCAAATGTATGGTGTACAAGTTCAGCCCACGCAATATACAGCTTCTCAGGTTGTGTTTGGACGGCAACATACTGACGGCTTGGCGGGAGTTCTTATGATTTCGGCGATGGTATGTCCCAATGGCGAAGGTACTCAGATGGATTCCTTTATTGAGGCTGTTGGAGAGAACTTAAGGCTGAGAGAAGAATGCATGCGGATCAAGAGGGAATCTCACGATGAAAGCATGTTCGATTTAGCGACAGATGGGGCTGCCCATATAGGGCACTACCCTCGTGGTATACTTGGTCAGTTATTTTCATACATTGTAATAGATTATATGACTAATTGGTTGCAGGCCTTGATGATGCGGAGCTGCTTAAGCTCTACACTGATCTTGATATTTCTACAGGCGAACGCGCAATCGGTGTATCTACTGGTCGGCCCATCGGCTCGATTGACAACATTAATGTTTCCCCACAGCATATGCCATTTGCCTCAAGTGCCATGCCCGGGATATCACCATACGACCGAGGCACTACCAACGAAAAAAGGAAACGCCAGAAGGCTGCCGAGGCATATCATTGCCAATTCTGTGGTCAGTTTCTAAGCTCAGCCTTTGTTCCCTGTATGAATTGTCTTATCTGTGGCTGTATAAACTAATCATCCATTAAAACTAGGAACCAGAGAGTCTCCCGAGTGGCGTAAGGGTCCAGGCGGCCCCAAGACTCTTTGCAACGCCTGTGGTCTACGCTGGACCAAGAAATGTAAGAAAAAGGAAGTTAACGGGAACTCGGGAAGTATTGGGGTACAGACTGGCCTGGGACATCTGGTACCTCATCAGGGAAATGTGCATACTGCTAGTGGCGGGCCCGGCGGTTACGAATTCTTTGGGGGGGAGGGAATGGGGGGCTTCTGATCTAGCTATTATAATCAGAGCGGATGATAAGGGATATGAACCTGGCGGATTCTGTGGGTATTTCTGGGAGGATGTTTGTGTGTTCATCTTTATGTTTATATTGTTTGTATTGTTGGCTGATTTGATTTTAGTCTTAGTTGCATTTGCATGTTGGTCTTTTGTTTTATTCTTGCTTTTTGGCCAGGTCGGCAGTGTGTTTGGATTAACGTCCTTTGATTAATGTTCCTATTATTGTTAGTTCCCATGTTCAATTTCTAGTGCAATTGGCCATATTCAGATACCATAAATTCATATTGACTATTCGCGAATATGAAGTCATAGTAATGATGTAATTTCTGCCTGTTTTTTTCGTCACTTTGCAGTATCCAAGACGGCGATATCTCGGTCCAGGACAAGTTGGCAGATTATGATATTTCATGTAAGACGTGATGGGTCATGGGACTGACGAGGTTAACAGTGACCCATGATTATAGTTACACAAGGTGCAAGAAATCAACTCTGTGTAGTCAAGTGACCACATAAGTGTTATATCATGGGATAAAAAGACCTTTTCAGATTTATTGCATTTCTCACTCATCGTCAGACGTATGAGGCTGCCAAAGATAGTCATTGTTGCTTGAAGCCATTTAACTCGTGACTGTGTAACGCCAATGAGCAACCCACCCCCATCTACCTATGTACCCTAATGTGGTGATCTTTCTTATTCTTGGAGTCTGACAAGTGTCGACCTGGCCAGAAAAGTGCTGACTGGTAGCAAAAGGTTGCTGAAAATAGATAAGGTTATTTTGGTTGTGGTGTTGTAGTAGAATATTAAATGTACAGTGAGTAAAAGCTTTATAGGGGCGCTATATATTGGATTTATGGACTAGTGTGGGAGTTATGAACCACTGCAAGATCATAATCGCAATGTGTGGTCTGTCTGGAAATCAACATATTTCTTTGGTTTCCAGTTTTTTCGATCAGGAATATTTTATTTGCTATCTATGATATACCTTATTTACCACATTATCTTTCACAATCAGTAACATAATGCCCACTCCCTACATGAATCACATGGAGGACCTCATAAATACACTCAACTAGAAGCCTTGCGAGCTCGAAGAGCACAATATACATGACCAAACTAGTTCTTATGATACAAAATTACATCCCAGATACTTGGTTGATCACTTATAGGTAAAATTTGTTAGTCACCCCAATGCTATCAACTTTTACATAGTCTCCTTACTGTTTATTATTCCTATCAACCTGGTTTTCATAATACAAAGAGGTAAACTAATTGGCTGAAGAATGAGCCTTGAAACAAAGATGTTATCTAACTTGAATAAATTCAAAGACATATTACCAGATACTACCGGCAGCATCTATTGTGACTCGATATCGAATGCAATTTCGGGAGAGCTCCCCCTAAGCCTGGCTATTGGAACCTGAGAAGATAGGGTCTAATACGAATCAGCAGTGCCTCATTTGAAATGGTGCCCATCATGTGATTGGATTCCTGCCATAGTCTGTTAGGATTCACTCTCCATTATCACGCTTGATTGATCGATTGTTCGTTTGTTTGATTTTGGTATTCTATGCTACTGGGGAGACATATAACGCCGTAGTGAATGATGCTGGGGCGTCCACCGCGTTCATTGATTTATTAAGTTACTTCAGTTAATCACGTTCAGACGACTCGACGCCGGATTGGTTACCGGACAGAGTGTAAAGCCGTCTATACTGCGTAAGTCCGCCGCATTCACCTGATTAATTGATTTTATTGGTTTCCGCCGCATTCACCCTTTTTTGATTTGATTTTATTGGTTTACGTCTACATATGGTCTAGATCTAGCCACAATACGACGGCCTATACGCCACAAACCATGGCGCATATGCATGCA
>LXGU01000038.1:0-162161 GCA_001640685.1 Catunica adiposa
GGCGGGCGGGCGGGGTGATGGATCGTCTTGACTGAATGACTGAGTTATCGGTTGCCTGGCTAGCTGTATTGACGGAGATCCGACACTCTGGTTCGCCATGTCAATGCGTGGGATACAGAAGCCAGGGGATCCCGTGGGTGTTTGTGGGTTGAACAATGATGGAAGATGTTAAACAGGAGACCGCCAGTACAAGTAAGCAGCAGACTTTGTTGCATGAGGTGGGGATTAGCGCTTTGATTGTTCCTTGGAAAAGTCATAGCAATTGTGGAATATTCGCGATGAGTCGGTTAATCCTCTGTTCTCCTTCGTTCTCCTCAGTTGAGCAATCCTCAATGCCCAGCGGAGGAGAAACCTTGCGCCCCCACACACTGCAATACCTCGTCACTGGCTGGGATAGACTTGCCCAATGTGAAGTCCCCTATTGAACCAATTCATTTAGTCTCACCGCCGAGCCAGCCAGTCGGTACAAACAAAAGAAACAACTTGTGGGTCATGACATCTAGACAGGGAAAAGACAGGCATTAGGTAAGATTTATCTTTTAACAGCACGAGCAGATTCATACCCTCAAGCCCTCATGCGCAATAATGCTACTCGCTTACCTCTTTAGGCGTTAGTCATTGTGACAGAGCTGATGCGAGCTAGCCCTAAGTAGCCATCGAATATATCGGAACTGACACCGGCTCCTGACCATGCATCTCATATTAGTTCTCCGAATATAATGGACCAAAAATTCATCGCTGATTGACATCATCTTACCTGGTCCTGCAAGCATTTCTTGACCTAGCACTCATCTTAGTCAGCACTTTAACGGCAAGGGCAGGCACAAAATTAGAGTTCCCGATCAGGATGTTGCCCTCCCAAAATGCATTCCACGCACCTTCCCTAAAGCCATTCCACGACGGAGTACCCACAATAGTCCCGCAATACATGACCTCCGCCACGCCGATATAAAGAAGGACACCCGCAACCTGCCATTTCCGTTCCGATCACCCCGGCCGTCTAGGGTTACCATTTTAACCCAGAGTGGATCAACGCACGGCTACTCTCGATCAGATGGTCATTCACGGAAGCGGTGTAAGCATCCGTTCATCATGTCTCTTCTGGAAACGTGGTCGTGATGACATGTGTATGGCGGTTGACCCCTTGAAATTTGGAGTTGCATAGTATTAGCTAAATATATTGTATACATTCCTCACAAGCCAGACAATTTGGCGATCAGTTAGAAGGTTAGAGTCTATATAAGAGCGCCTTGAGCATCTGCTTTCCTCAGTCTTATAACTTTGATCAGACCATCTCCCATTTGGCACCACCAAGTCCGCCATGAGACCTCCAGTGAAACTGTCGTCGCTCCTCTTCTCCGCCACCATGGCGGTGGCCACTCCTCTCATGAACGTCATGTACCTCACTGGGTAAGCCAAGCGTCCTCCCCATTGTCCGCCCCACATCCCAATCCCACTAACGCCTAGCTAGCCAACATCCCAATCTCCCCGCAGCCGATCAACTCCAATCCATTACCCACGTGAACATCGCCTTCCTCCCCTCCAACCTCTTCAACGAACCTCCCCCAACCACTTACCCCCTCAACCCATCCATTTCCGACCTCCGGTCAAAGTTCCCGTCGTCTACCAAGTTCCTTGTGGCTGTCGGTGGCTGGAGCGACACCGCAGGGTTTGATGTCGGGGCCCGGGACGGAGATTCCCGGAAGACTTGGGCTGCCAATATCGCCAAAATGATCGACGCCACCGGAGCTGACGGTGTCGACATAGATTGGGAGTACCCTGGAGGCAACGGTGAAGACTACAAAAAAGTCCCCAACTCTGAAAAGAAATGGGAGATCGAGGCATACCCTCATCTTCTTGAGGAGGTCCGCGCCGCCATTGGGCCTAATAAGTTACTTTCGGCTGCCGTCCCTGGGTTAGAGAGAGATATGATCGCCTTCACTAACGACACAGTCCCCCGTATTGTGAAGAGTCTGGATTATTTCAATGTTATGACGTATGATTTGATGAACCGGCGGGACACAAAAGTTAAGCATCACACCGGGATTGCCGGATCAAAGGCGGCTCTGGATGCTTATATTTCCCGAGGTGTCCCGGCTAAGAAGTTGAACCTGGGATTTGCCTTTTACGCCAAGTGGTTCCAAGTTCATGGTTGTAACCAAGAGGACCCGATCGGCTGTCCTGTGGGCGGCCTTGAGGACCCAACAACCGGCGAAGGTCTCCCTGGGTCTGGTGCATTCAGCTGGGTTGACGAAACACCCTCTGATCTTAAGGATTCGCTGGACCGCGCCTTTGAGCACGGGCATTACTATGAATCCGGTGGTGGTGGCTACGGCTATTGGGATCCGGAGCAGAGTATTTGGTGGACCTTTGACGTTCCGGGCGTTATTGAGGCCAAGTTTGAGGATATCATCGACAAGGGAGAGTATGGTGGTGTCTTTGCTTGGGGATTGGGTGAGGATGGGCCGGACTATTTGCATTTAGCGGAGGTAAACAAACAGTTGTCTAAGCGTCGGGGTCTGGAGCATGATGAGCTGTAGGAAAGCGCTTCGTCTTAGGCCTGATTTGTCGATAGTTCGCGTTTGTGATTCTCGACCTGCCTGGGGATGAATATTTAACAGAAAGGACTATAGTTGGCCATTTCTCTTTATAATCGCCATGATTGAAATATCAAGATGAATATCAAAGTCCCCATACAAGCAATTAATCTATCGCATGTGTATCTTTGAAAGAGTAATTAGGAAATTGCGGTCATCACCTCAATAAGACTCAGTTGTCTATATTCTCTGGTGTTCAGCACATCTCATAGTCCAGTCATTAAAATATATGCTTGCATACCTTCAACCATTTAATTGTCCTTCTGCCAACACAACGCCCGTTGTTATATCACTCACATCCAGCCGAACCTTCATGTATATCCCACCCAGGAAATACTACACGAGCCAACACAACGTACGATCTAGATATTAGTCGTCTGTCGCCCACCTTTCCAAAAGTAGTCACAAACTATCACCATGTTACCCTCGGTGACGCCGACCTCGTCATATAACTAAACTTCCAAAAACAACATGTTCAATAACAACTCAAATATGTCCTCATCGGAGCCCGCCGTCATATGCCATCCTCCCATGTTTTCTTCCAGGGTCATCGTTTTCTTACCGAATCCTGAAATACTATAAGCTACTGCATATACACCTGATTGATATAGATACGGGTTGCTCAATCACATAATGGTGGCACACTGATAGCGTTCTCTGATTTTGTAGGCAATTCAGGGCAACTGGCCTTCAGCTCTTATCTTGTAACATGGAAGCGGCCGGCCACGAACGAACAGATGTTGTGAGTTAAGGGTGCATATTCCCCGCGTAGAGAAATCAAAGCCAAGGAGGACGTCGATTTCAATCTTTGTAAATGTCTTGTGACAATGTGCTGCATTCAATAATCGCCTTTTTTTTCATTTGAGTATAGAGCACTCTTGGCGTTGAGGGCTCTTATCAAAAAGATGATAATCTCGGTAATATGTCGCCCGACCCATGTTCGATTACTACCAATTGCCAAGGCCTGGGACGTTCACACTTCCTTGTTTAGTGCCTGATCAGATGTCGCAGGCTACAATATTCGAGCTCTCTTACTCGATGACATTTGTTAAGTGAGTGAGAATGCTGTCCGAAGCTATGATAAGGATTCTCGGAGAGTGAAATGTAACAATGGAAGCTATCGGGGACTTGTAGAATCCGGTAGCGCGGGATCCTGGAGGGACGACACTAGTTTCAAGTCAATGGATGATTTCGGATGATGCTATTTCTTAGCGTTGGGTATAGGGATTAATTTTAGAGAATAGTGTAGTGATGCTAGGTTTTACCACCAACATTGGTAAACCAGCGAGATGCTATTGTCGTGATTGTGCTTCTGAAAAAAAAGAAACCATATGCTCAAAGCATAGCAGTTATTTTTCTAATCTCAGTTATTAAAATATATATCAAAATGGCTTTTGACATATCTGATTGTCGACTGAGGTTGTCTGGGTTTGGCAGTGATGATTTTGTGACACGCGACTCCTTGTTTCTATTACGTACTTGAATTGAAGAGGGACAATATAGTTTATGCAGCAAGCGAATTGAGCCTCCGCGATTGTATAATGTAGCCAATATGGGTAATGGGAGGTCAAAGATATTTGAACTCGAGTTTAGCGCCACAAATTAAGATTTATGTTGTGAGCTGTGTCTTGGATACTGAATTATCTGATCTTCTTACTAGGTAGACAAGCATGTAGCAGTATCTCACGATATAATGAATAGGACAGGAGCTAGCATGAGGCAGGAGCCAGCGGCAGATGTCTGGTGAAATTGAACTTTCACAACGATCCGAATTAATTGCCAAACTCTCTGCTAGTCGTTTGCACAGAAAATCATGGCCTATCTCATATTCATTCAAGGAACCTCTTGGCCGCATCAGATACAGAAAACATGCATTCCTAACTCCGGCCTGTACCGACCGACATCGCCACTCTACGTGATTTACCATAGGAAATTCCAGCAGGGTGTGCGCTTCCATCCGGTCATCCAGTCCTTTAGCTGAATATAGGCCCTGTTGGGACTACATTGTTCTTGCTATTCCGGCCGTGACAGCATAAATGTGACAATGTCATGAATAATCCTCAACCAAGGTCTTGGGCGGTCACATCCAAATGACCATTTTTTTTTCGAATTGGGCGGAATCCGCCCGCTGCCTGACGGTGGTTGGCGAAGAGTAATATGGACGATGATCGGCAGGTAAGTTTTGAAACTGGAGCCACTAAGAGATTCATCTTTATAGTGGGAGGCGAGTGGCGGATTACATTTTGTATGCACAACAGTGTGTAATTGTTTTACCATCAAAAAGCATCTACTGATCGTTGCCATCACCAATGTAAACATGATGATGTACGTCTAGAGCCATCATAGCGATAAGATCAATATTGCCATTGATTACGACTAGTAACACCTTGCTCATCTAGCGGCTACCCAGCCCGAACGCACCTCTAGCTTGACAATGCGCTTACGCCAAACATGATGTTTATCTTCACTATCAATGCCATGCCTGATAGCGATCCCATGGCCTCTCCATATTCCCATTCCCTCCCCCACTCGCTACTGCACTGGCATCTCTAGCCAGCCTTTGAATCCCTGTCGGATGCAGGCAAAGAGTTATATCCAGTCGCATGGCATGAATGGATTCATGACACTGATGACAGCCAAAGTGTTGCATGTCTATGAAAGTATGAGCAAGAACTTACTGCTATCAATTTTGGATAATGAGCTCTATTATACCGAAGGGCGCGGCATGGTAGAACAAGAAAGCTGTGGTGGCTGATGCCGATAGCGGGGGGCTTGCCAATTCTAGAACGCCGAGAAACGCTACTTTCTTTGCGATTAGTGCGTTGAATAATTGGCTATCTATGGCAAATATATCTTTATTACGAATAATTTGCCTGGGTGGATGCTTCTTGCAGGGTGAAAAGCCAACCAGCACAATCCTGTATACCTTCTCGTAGTGGGACTTATTGCGATGGCGGGATTCGGCCATTAGAGATTAGAGATCTGGGCTGGGGGTGGGATGGATAAAGCTAGGGATTGATATGTACCTGTTTTCAAAATTGGCCACGACGCTGGCCTATTTTTCTTTCCATTGATATGCTAATCCTCTTATAAAAGCCATTAGTTTCGCACTTCCGATTGTTTACGATGTTTGTGTGACTCTCGATATCCACACTTCACCATCTCTTCATACTTTGCTTGACCTTTGGAGCTTGGAACCACCACTAATTTCAGGTGCTTGATTTCCGAGTTGGCTTTTTATTCTCATAATCTTCCTATAGCCGAAGCACAACTCGTCACCTGCTCACTGCATCTCTTACCTTCACATTAAACGATTGCCAACCATGGATGAGGATCAAGGACCCTCTAACATTGCCCGTTTCGAGGAAAAGGACCGTAACTGGTCTCCCTCCAACTTTGTGCGCGGCTTCAGGCGTATGTTTTTCACTCGCGATGGCCTCATTGGTGATTACAACTATGGCCACCTCTTCCGCCCCAACCTACCCTTCATGAAGAAGAGCACACACGTTGCTCCTTTCTTCGGCCTCAATGACCGCATGCCGGTAGTCTTAGCTCTTATTCTTGGCCTTCAGCATTCTCTGGCTATGCTTGCTGGTGTTATTACACCACCGTTAATTATGGCGGGTGCCTCGGGAGTTAACATGTCACCAACGGATCAGCAATATCTGGTTTCAACGGCACTGATTGTTTCGGGGACGCTTTCTTTGATTCAGATTACGAGGTTCCGAATTATGGGGACTCCTTATTATCTTGGAACTGGTCTCTTGTCTGTCGTTGGTATCTCATTTGCTATTATTCCTGTTGCTAGTGGGTGAGTACGATACAAAGCCAGATTTTATTATGCTGATACTAACCTGTGAATCAGTGCATTCTCACAAATGTATCAAAATGGATTTTGTGAGCTTGACGCTGAAGGTAACCGCCTTCCCTGCCCGAAGGCCTATGGAGCTGGTATGTTGTCCAAGTATAAAATAGCTTTGTCCTATCCCGTGTCTGACCAATCTTAGTTCTTGGTACCGCTGCACTCTGTGCTCTGATTGAAGTCCTTATGGCCTTTGTCCCCCCTAGAATTCTTCTCAAAGTCTTCCCACCGATCGTTACCGGCCCCACTGTTACTCTTATTGGTGTCTCTCTGATTCAGTCCGCTTTCCAGAACTGGGCTGGTGGCTCTGGTGGCTGCATGAGCCGCCCCGAGACTGGCTTCTTTTCCATGTGCCCTAACATCAATGCTCCACACCCGCTCCCCTGGGGCTCAGCAGAATTCTTAGGTCTTGGTTTCAGTGTCTTTGCTACTATCATTATCTGCGAGCGTTTTGGTGCCCCGATTATGAAGTCCTGCAGTGTCATCTGCGGTCTTCTTGTTGGCTGCATCATTGCGGCTGCTTGCAACTACTTCGACCGCACCGGTATTGATGCTGCCCCTGCTGTTTCTTACATTTGGGTTCACACCTTTCCGCTGTCACTTTATGGCCCTCTCGTCTTGCCTTGTCTAACGGTGTACATTATTTGCGCCTGTGAGGCCATTGGCGATATTACCGCCACTTGCGACGTCTCTCGCCTTGAGGTTACTGGCGAGACCTATGAAAGCCGCATCCAGGGTGGTGTCCTTGCTGATGGCATCAATGGGGTTCTCGCTGCTCTTATGACTATTACCCCCGTTACCACATTTGCTCAGAATAACGGTGTTATTGCCCTGACGCGCTGTGCTAACCGGACGGCCGGCTACTTCTGCTGCTTCTTCCTTATTATCATGGGTATCTTTGCCAAGTTTGCCGCCGCCTTGGTTGCTATTCCTTCTGCTGTGCTGGGCGGTATGACGTCGTTCCTGTTTGCGTCGGTCGCTGTGTCCGGTATCGCTATCATTGCTCGTAGCGTCCCTTTTACTCGTCGCAACCGCTTTATTTTGACTGCGGGTATGTCGATGGGTTACGGAGCTACTCTGCAGTCTGACTACTTTTCATACTTCTTCACTTATGTTGGGCCGAACCATGCATTGTCTGGGTTCTTGAGTGCAATTGATATCATTATGGAGTCGGGCTTTGTTGTAGCGGCGCTCGTTTGCACTTTCTTGAACTTGGTGTTGCCGGAGGAGAGAGAAGAGACGGAAGAAGAGATTGTGGGGGAGGTTACAGGTGGGCCGGTGGTGATGGTGGCTACTAAGGGGGTTTCCTCCGTCGGCAGTGGGAGAGCTGGAAGTAGCGAGGAAAAGGCTTAGAGGGTGTATAATGGGTAAGATTATTACGATAGTGGTTAGCTTGTTGTTTAGTTGTTGTTATAATACCAGTTTGTATGTATGCTGCATGCATGAAGAGTGGATCCAGGCCAGGAAATCAGTCCTAATGCAATATTTTATTATTTGATCAACTCTTTCTATTCATCTTATTGCTCATCGTGTATTATAAGCCTCAACCTCTTATTATATTCTATATACCACTTTGTAGTTACATGACGCTACCCAAATCACATGTCGTCGACTTACACCCGAATTTCTCAATTCCCAAACGTAATAAATACGCCCAGTCCGCATTCCCCAGATTGTGGATCTGACCCCTTGATTCCCATTACTCGATAAAATCTGCAAAGATCTGGGGCAATCGGATCGTCTACCGAGCTATCAGCCACAAGATGGCTGTTTTGGTGGTTTCGGCGACCTCCGATGTGTGGGCCCACTTTAATTATATGAGTGTTTGCGGGGGGGGATGTTTGATAGGCGATTTTTGTGATGATATGTTAATTATGATTGCGATAGAGGATGAGATGAGGGATTGGAGGGTGGTTGGAATTATTGGGGTTTGATAACGGTGTGTATGGTAAGTGCCGGTCCCGCTTCGTTTAGAAATAGGAGGACCCGGTATGGCGAAGGGAGCCGATATATATACGTCATACATGAGTGATACATTTATCTTGTGTAAGACAGCATGGTTGTATAATGTCCTGGAAGAAACACATACAAGTTAGAACACAAAAACAAAATATGTATCTACTATGATAACAATTTCTTACAAACTAGCTTAAGGTACAAATCCAATACGAATGGATAATAACCCTACAGACGTCAACAAATAAGGGTCTGTAATATAAGTCGCATGCTTACCGAACCTTGTTCCTTACACGTGAAGAGCCCCACTAAAAAGTTTCGAGCTATGATTTTTCCAAAGAAAGTATCGAGAAATCTCATAACCACGTGCAAGCAGCAGTTTTGTCACCTATCTACAACCGATCGCACAGGTTCACAGTGCCTAATATTAAAAAACCCATACGCACTAGAATTATACAATATACCACCCATACCTCTTATCCCATTAATACTACAAATACCAGCCCACCCACAACGACCTAAGCTTCCCGGAGCGCCCACCTCAACATGTTCGAAAGCACTTGTTCCCTCCCCACAACCTCCGACGTTTTCACTGTCGCCCTCCACCCCTCTAAGCCCCTCCTTACCGTCGGTCTCGCCTCCGGCCACGTTGAAACCTTCCAACTTCCCGCCCCCGCCTCTGCTTCCGCCTCGACCACCACCAAGAAACCTGCCTTCATCAACTCCCTCTGGCGCACCAAGAGACACCAGGGCTCCTGTCGGGCCCTCGCCTATCAAGAGGGCGGCGCCATATTGTATTCGGCGGGAACGGATGGCCTAATTAAGGGGTTTGCGCCGGAAGACGGCAAGGTGACGAAGAAGATTACTGTCGAGACGCCGGATGGGGCGAAGGATTTCCCGGCGAGTTTGCTGGTGTTGAATCCGACGACTGTTGTCGTTGCAGCAGATTCGGCGTGGGTGACTCTGTGGAATGTCGAGAGTGGGAAGAGGGTTTGCGATCCGCTGCAGCCACATGGTGACTTTACTACGGGGTTTGCCGCGTTGCCGCCGTCGGAAGAGAGCACGTCGGGCGTTTCGAAGCAGTGGGTGTCGGTTGGTGAGAACACAGTGGCGATTTCCGATATGCGGAAAGGCGTCATGGATGATTCAGGGGAGCAGGATGACTTGCTGACGGCGATGGTGTTTGTGGAGGGGATTCGCGCGCGCAAGAGCTCGAAGAAGGATGGCGTTGTGGTTTCGGGAAGCGACCAAGGTGTTGTTAAGATTTGGGACCCGGCGAATTTGGAGAAACCTGTGCATAAAATCAAGGTGTTTGAGGGCGAGAGTATCGATTCCATGGTACAGATTCCTGAGAGCTTGGGGCTAGGCATGTTGGTGGCATGTGGGTTTGGCGATGGGATTATTCGTGTTGTCGATTTGAGGGCGCGGAAGGTTGTGGAGGAGATGAACATGGCGCATGATAATCTGCAGGGTGAACCAGTTGTTGCCTTGGGTGTAGACAGCTACGGGCGGTTGATCTCTGGAGGTGGTCAGATTGTGAAGATTTGGGAGGAGTTGTCGGAACTACAAGAGGGTGGTGAGAAGGAGGGCGAGGGCGAGGGCGAGGACGAGGACGAGGATGAGAACGATGATAATGAAGAGGGTTCAGATAGTGATTCTGAAAATGAAGAGGACTCTGACAAGGACGAGCCCAAGTCAAACAAAAGGGCTCGTGAGGACTCAGATAAAGAAGAGGGCTCAGATGAAGAGGAGGATGAAGATGATTCCGATGGTGACTCCGATGATGATTCCGAGTCTGACGGTGAGCGCAGCAAACGAGAAGAACAGCGGGAGGCCGCCAAGAAGCGCAAGTTGGGTCCCATGGGCGCTCATGGTATTCTCAAGTTCGACGGTCTCGATTAAAAAGCATAACATAGAAATCACTATGCATATCAAAGTTAGAATGAATATAACTGAAGGTGATGTATGGGTATCTGAATTCATTAGTTGAATGAATCTTCTTGGATCACAAAACAAAATCTATCTCATCATATCTTGCCATGCAAAATAAAACACCCAGAGAGGCCATGAAAGCAACAAAAGAAAATAAGATAGCAGAATAAACGTAACATAATCAAAACAAAACGCCACCAACCGACACACCGATAATACCGCCCGCCTTCTAACATGATGTAACTGATAATCGAAACTAACACAATGATGATGACTAAGAAACTACCGCTCGTGTTTTATAACAACGAAGAATATGAAAAGAAAACCGGGAAATAAATCAAAACATTGAAACAAAGATGATCTGGAGGCTAATATCACCTAACGATGTCACTCGGATTCTGAGCCAACATGCGAATGTTCTCGACGAAGCCTTCAATTAAAGCCTGATATCCATGAGGCTGGCCTTCCATGATGGCATGACCTTGGTCGAGGATAGCATGGGCGTTCAGCTCCACCTCGAGCTCATGATCTTTCTTGTCGGTTTGGCGGTTTCCCTGATTGATGTTAGTAAATTGTACCAGATGCATGCGTGATCCACGATGAATACTTACTTGTGAAGAGATGACCTGTGTAAGATCGATTTGATAAGGACCTTGAGTATAACTCAACCGATCTTTTGACCGCTGCATGTCACCGGCGACTAAAGGCTGTGAGGACTCAAGACCAAGGTCCTCCATGGACCCGGGAAGGCTGATTTCAAGATTGATACTAAGGCGACAATCCAATGGGCTGTTGGGAAACCATATCGATCTATCTTGAATGCGGACCTTGACAATCTTTGCCAAAACCTTGGAAGGGTCTTTCTGATCAAAGGTAACGCGGACCTTGGGGCGGAACTTCTGTTGCTGAATGATATCGCGAACTCCAGGATGTATCCGCTCCATGATTCGATCAGAAAGAGGGAAATAACGATCAACCTCTCTCCGATGCTTATAGACAACCGGGACACGTCTACCCTTTGCATTGCACGACTTGGTTGTGATATCATTCAATACTGTATTGTAGGCACGATGGTGTCCCTCATTCATCTCACTGCGAAACGCGATCCGAGGGCTCTCATGAAGCACACACTCAGAAGCAACCAGTGGATTTACTCGCTCGTTTGTGTCTTTGTCGATCAAAGTTCCCAACTTGGCTTCAACCTCGAACAAGATACCATGTTGCACCATGTCGTATGCATTGGGGAACTTGATCACGTTGTCGAAGATGAAGTCTGCAACAACACTAGCAATGCCAGAGATACGTCTAACGTTGGACATGCATGGCTCCCAAGGACCCAGGTGTTGTTGACCTGGAATCGTGGAGGGGACAAGCCCAGAGCCTGCTGGTGGAGGAGCATGATGTGATACAGATTGCCTTTGTCTTTCAGGCGAATGACGACCGTTGGACGATGGCACAGGCGCCAGCTTCTTATGTTTTCTCAGCTGGTAGTTGGGATGGGCTAGATTTTGATCTCTGCCATGTGGAAATGAGCGGGCCCAGGTCGGGGGCTCAGTGTGGCGAACTTTCTGCTTTTTGTTCCGGATGGGGGATGCACCTGGAATCGATTCCCGGGCAGTCTTTCGCGGGTTGCCGCCATTTATGGTGACTTGACGCTCTGGAGTATGTCTAACGTCCCGTCTCTTGGTGGTATCGACATCCATCATTGTGTCTTCAGAGCTCTTGCGTTTGGCTGGGGTCACAGCACTTTCAAGCACTGGGGTATTCACTTTACTCGAGGCAGACCGGTTTGTTGGGACAGCCGTTGGGGCAGCAGCGGGTGCCGTGGTATTGGGCTCGGAGGTTGTTATAGTGGTTTCGGGCGTAAGCTTTGTTTGCGATGTTGCGGAAGATCTGACCGAAACTGATGGTGGACGAGGGGCAGCTGGAGACGAGATGGGGAGAGATTCTTCTTTTTTGAGTGGTGGAGGTGGCCCGCCACTAGGAAGAGGGAGAGGTATCAATGTCGCAGAGGGTAGAGCTCTATCGGCGCCCGTGTTTACTTTTGGGAGTAAGACTTCAGCCGTAGGTTTCTGTTGTTCGGATGCGAGCTCACGTTCAAAGTCGGCTTCAATATCCAGTTCAATAGGATCAACACTACGTCTAGGGCCAGTAGACTCAGAACGACGACATGAATCAAGAGTTGATACAGGAGTAGCTTGAGGGGCAGAGTCTGTTGGGTGACGGGAGGGTGGACGACTTGGTGAAGGCTGAGGCTGAAGTCCCTGATTTTGCGCGTAAGGTGGTGGTACAGCAGTACTATGCTGGGATAATGGTGATGATTTCTGAGCAGGGTCCCTGCTGATGTTTGAAGGAGCTGGCGAAGCTTTAGGCTTGGGCGAGCCTTGCGGACGAGGCGGCCCACTAACTAGTGGCTGGGACAGAGGAGGTCCTTGTTGTGACAAGGGTTGCTGATGATGTTGATTTGGAGGCGTCTGGGATGGCGGCTGCTGGGGCTGCTGCTGCTGTACCTGGGGATGAGGATATTGTGGGTGCTGAGGTGTCTGTTGCTGTTGCTGTATCTGTGCAGGTGGTTGGGGTGGATGTTGAGCCATTCCGCGACCAGGGGGATTATTAGATTCACGATACATTGGCTGCTGCTCAATTGGCTGTACTCCAGCCATGGGATTATTTGGTGATTGAGGTGGATACTGTTTTTGTGCTTGCATGTGCTGCGCTTCAAATTGCGCATAATGGTGCTGGCGCTCGGCTTGTTGTCGCTCAGCTTGCTGCTGTAAGCTCATATGCTGTTGATGTGGTGGAGCGGAATGCGAAGGGGAGGGCGATGGACCCGCATAGCCAGGCCTAGGACCGACTCCAGCTGTAGGCGGCCCAGACATAGCAGGGCCTGGAGGAGGACGACTTGAGTAAGGACTAGAGGGGTGGGCATATGATGCTGAGCGAGCATCAATTCCAGGGCTAGATCCTATAGGTCCCGGAGGCCCGGAGCCAGGGCCGTGTTGAAGCGGACCCGGATGCGACATGGTTCTAGGATATGCCGAAGGCGGACCCTGATTCACGACGCTAACTGGGCTTCCCTGCTGGGGAAAACCATAACCTGGGTGTTGACTATGTGCCGATGTGGGAGTTCCAGTCTGAGAAGAATGTGTGCGTTGATGTTGGGAGAAATGCGAAGGATGGGGCCCTGACTGTTGTGGTCCCGTTCCAGCACTAGATGGCGTTTGAGGGGAGGGATGGCCGTAGCTCCCGTGATGTGGCGGACCAGCCGGGATTGAGAGCGATGGCACAGGAGCAGCATATGAGCTCCGTGGGGGAAATGCTGGTTGCGGTGGTCCGGGCTTGTGTTGCGTATGAGGCGAGGGATGTTGTGGATGATTATTTGGGTAGGCTGTATGGGGATGGACGGCCGGAGGTTGCGCATAATAGCCATCGGGTACACCGCGGGGATCTGGGTTGTATGATGAGGTTGGCGGGTGCCCACCGCCGGGTACAGGCGCATTCCGAGAATCTCTCGGATCCCGAGGGCCACGGGCATCGTGCGATTCATATCCTCCAGGGCCGGGTGGCATTTGTCGCGTGGGGTACTGTGTCGGTACTTGGCTAGAGTGTGGGGAATATGGGCCAGGTGGGCGACTGCCATAATCGCGAGGTGGACCCGGCATTCCCGGTGGAGGCGCGGAGTGTGTCGGTGGGCCATAATCGGCGTATGATGATTGAGGGTGGTTGGGATTACCGGAGGCAGTCGGAGCCCCATAGTAGGGAATTCCAGGTCGAGAGGCTCGGGGATCGGTATTGGGAGGGCGTTGCGATGGCGGTGGTTGTTGGGGTTGCTGGGCTGGATTCGGGGGAGGTCGACCGGAACCTCGGTCACCACCTTCGCCGTTAAGCATGCGCGTAAGATCCATGGCGAGGTAATTTCGATGTAAGGCAGACGACTATAAGAATCGCATAATATTGCGCGCGACGATATCCAAGGTGAATAAAGAAGCTACACAGATGAGACAAGAAGAAAGTTTTGGATACCGGTTGGAACTCTCCGAGGCTGATTGGAATTGAGCAGAGGTTGCGGAGTCAATTGATTGGGTGACGGTTAGGGCCGAGATGAAATCAAACAGCGCGGTTGTAGTTGTATGCCTCTTTGACGAATCGCGACACAAGAAGAACGAGTATGGTATGGATGTTGGTAACAGGAATGCAGACACAAGCCAAAGACAATTGGAAAGAGGGTACAAAGTAACTGGTTCTGTCGCGATCAAAGTCCTGCAAAGATCAGACCAAAGTGTCGCAAAAGAGGTTGATATGGCAGGTAAAACAGGTTGGCAACGGATGCGATCGCGTATTTGGTCAAGCCTTACTGGTGATTTAATCCTGGACAGAAATTTAGACCCTTCTTGATGGCCACGATAGGCATATAGCGCAAACTACAGTATCTGCCGATTACTAGAAGCAAACGCTGTCGCAATCACAAACAGATTAGTGGTGGTGAGAGATGCAGTTGAGGTTTTATGATAGAGCTAGAATATGAGACGCCGAAAGATGGACGGCGTGGTTGCACCAGAAAAAAAAAAGACGGTTCCTGACGCGAACCAAGCGATGACAGGTGGTGATGAGAGATATCAACAAGCACTGATACACTGCTGGTGAGGGCTGTCTTTAGACTCAGTGCGCTACAAGGACGATGCGTGCGCAAGACTAGAACAATGTTGATGCGCAAGTCGATGACTATGAATCAAATGAATGGAATGCTCAGCCTGGCTGAGAGGAATATGTATGCCTGTTGTCAAAGGACAGCTTGTGAACTTGACTGTATAAACTGGAGTATGACGCTGGCCACAAGGTCACGCTCACGCTCACGCTCACGTAAGGCAGGTGCTGATGACTTAAAAACCCAAGTTGCAGCTTCCTATTCAAACTATTCAAATTGAAGTTGCACGCTAGGGATTAAATCAAACAGGCGTAGCTGCCGTTCGCGAAAAAAGAAGAAAAAAAGCCAAGGGAAAAAGCACTATAGCGACCAGTTTATGCTCTGTTTATGCTGACTAGAAATGGAAAACAGCTATGAGCTGCTAGTGCACAGCTTCTAATTCTGAAGGATTACTGCCCTGGTTCCACTGAACACTAAGCCATGCTGCAACCTGCAGTAATCCTGGCACAAAAATCTGCAGTTACTCGCTTTTTTTTGCGCCCAAAGTCAAACCAGTGCAAAGGCCTGCAAAGGCCTGCAACGTCCTGCAGCCGTCCTGCAATCAATCTCTGGTTGCCTTGGCCAAAGCCTGCTGCACCATGCACATACTTTCTATGTCAGAAGAAGCTTGGACCGCGAACTTTGCGATGAGCATTTCCAGGGTCAAAGGGGAAGGTAGCCTGGCGAGGGTTTGATTTATGGCGGGGCGCAGGAAGATGAGATCTATGAGTTACATGTAAGATTACGGCGTGAAATGGTCGTCATGAGCTTGTGATGCGCGTCTTGGAATATGTGGAAGTGGGCCGAGATTTAAGGTTAGAAGGTTGGAAGTAAACGCCACATGTAACTAGTATATCAATTGGGAGTAAGCAAGACGAGCTTCTGATGTTCTGATGTTCTGATGTTTAAACTAAAAGACAGATATCTAATTTGGTAAATTTGACAAATGATTACATCCTGGTATTAAGGAAACAAGATTTAAATTTCCAAACATCACACATTCTCAAATAATAAGAGACCAATCAAAATGAAGTCTATCCTCAATTGTTGTGCTACTATAAAGCTTCATACAGCTAACCACATAACCCGCTGACTCAGCAAGGAACTGGAGCTCTACCTAACAGTTCGTATATCCCTGGTATAAGTGGGGCAAATTCAATGCAAGTTGCCACTATTTGGTGCCATGTTAGGCAAGCCAGCCTGACGTAGTCCCAAGCTTTATGGATCTGGCGTTCAACCACAGCTCATCCCTCCTGTCCTCTTCACGGCTCTAATCGACAGCCTTAACCGCCACGCCGTGACGCATTCACAACAATTGTCACTTCGCGTTTCCATCCACCTTTATTGCCTTGAGCTTCTGTGTCGCTCTTCTTAATTCATATTTCTTTATTCCTGCTCCGTTTACCCGCACGTCTCCATTGATCTTCTTGATCGGATAAATCGTTTGCCAGCCATCATCCGAAAACACTCATCACCAGCTGTTCGCCCGCATCTCATCATGTCCGCCGCTATTAACAGCCTTCCGGCGCTGTCCGAAGGCCAATTCTCGGCGAAGGGTGTCCTGGCCCTTCTCCAAGACGATGATACCGACCTCAAGACCTACGCACTTGAAACTCTCAATGAAGAAATGTCCACCATGTGGACTGAGGTCGCTAGCCACGTCGACGAACTGTAGGGGAATCCCACTTATAACACTCCAATCGCTTATCCGAACTATACCCAAGGATAACTTTTGACATTATAAAACGAACACTTAACTAATGATGTTTTGTATGCAGTGAACTCATGTTCGAGGAGGCACCGTACCCCCAAACAGAGCTCATTGCTCTAGTTCTCTCCAAGCTCTACTACCACCTGCAAGCCTACCAGCAGTCACTCATCTTCTCATTGTCAGCGGGAAACCTTTTCGACATGGCCAACCCCAGCGAATATGAAGAAACCATCATTGCCCAATCTGTCGACCAATGGGTCTCCCATTGTAATCTCAAGTACCGCCAAACGCAGAAGACCCAATCCGACAAGCCTGTAGGCTCAGGCTCTCTTGCTGAGAACTCCCTTCTGTCGCCTACTACTCCATTCTCTGCGCAAAACATGCCCTCAAAATCTCTACTCTCCCGTGTTAGCACCGATAACATCGTTCCTCCAGGTTCTGTGTTGGACGCCAAGACTCAGGGTAGATTGAATGAGAGAGTGATTACGATCTTCGAGCTCTGTATCAAAGAGCGCAAATACCGCCAGGTTTTGGGTATGATTATCGAGGCCAAGCGTCTGGATCTTTACACTATTGTGATCAACAAAGCTTATAAGGATGTCCCTGAAGATGACGCAACATTTGTCAAGGACTTGATTGATTACTCCCTGGCTATGTGCCTCGATGTTGTGCAGGAGCATGGATTCAGATCTCAGTTCTTACAAGCTATTCTTAGCGCGTTGGACGAGCTTGAGAACCCCGACTACTCTTCTGTTGCCAAGTGCGCCGTGTATCTGGGCGCCCACGAGAAGGCATCTGTGATTCTGTCCAGCTTAGTTGAAAAGGATACCAAACTTTCTATCGCTAGCGCTTACCAGATCGCTTTTGATCTGTATGACAACAGTACCCAGGAGTTCTTGGGGAAGGTTATATCCCATCTTCCTGCCGGGGTTCCCGTGCCAGAGGCCACTACCGACGCCGAAAACAAGGCTACCGAGTCAAGCGCCGAGGGTGACGAAAAGATTTCCTCCGATGGGTTGGCTGAAACTCAACGTGTCGCCTACAAGAACATCAGATCTATCCTTGATGGCAGCAAGACTATTAAGCTCAACATCGAGTTCCTTTACCGCAACAACAAGACTGATATGGCCATCTTGAATAAGGTCAGGGACAGTGTTGAGGGCCGTAATTCTATTTTCCATACAGCACTTACTTTCTGCAACGCCTTCATGAACCACGGAACTACTAATGATAAGTTCTTCCGGGACAACCTGGATTGGCTCGGCAAGGCCGTTAACTGGAGTAAATTTACTGCTACGGCATCTCTCGGTGTCATCCACCGTGGAAACATCGGACAAGCTCGCAAGCTGCTGGAACCCTACCTACCTAAGGAATCTAGCAACGGGTCCATCTACAGCCAAGGTGGTGCGCTTTATGCCTACGGTCTGATTCACGCCAACCACGGTGCGGGGGCTCTAGACTACCTTACCACGCAGTTCTCAGACGCTGTTGAAGAGGTCATTCTGCACGGAGGCGCTCTGGGTCTGGGTATCGCTGGTATGGCTACTGGATCGGAGGAAATTTTTGAGAAGCTCAAGAGTGTTCTTTATTCCGACTCTGCTCTCAATGGAGAGGCTGTCGGTCTTGCTATGGGTTTGATTATGCTTGGCACTGGCAACGAGCGTGCTCTTGAGGACATGATGTCATACTCGCACGAGACTAGCCATGAGAAGACTGTCCGTGGTCTGGCTCTTGGTATGGCCCTCATCATGTATGGTCGTCAAGAGGGTGCTGACTCGCTGGTTGAGACTCTTCTGAGTGACCCCAACCCGGCCCTCCGGTATGGTGGTATTCTCATGGTCGCCATGGCCTACTGTGGCACTAGCAGCAACAAGGCTGTTCGTAAGCTTTTACACACTGCTGTCAGTGATGTTAGCGATGACGTCCGCCGCGTTGCTGTAATGAGTTTGGGTTTCGTCCTGTTCCGCAAGCCCAGCAGCGTCCCCCGGATGGTCGAGCTCCTTGCGGAATCATACAACCCCCACGTCCGGTACGGTGCTGCTATGGCTCTTGGTATCAGCTGTGCCGGAACTGGTTTGGACCAGGCTATTGATCTTCTTGAGCCTATGATCAAGGATCCTACCGACTTTGTCCGCCAGGGTGCCCTTATCTCCCTTGCGATGATTATGGTCCAGCAAAATGAGGCTATGAACCCCAAAGCTGCTTCGATTCGCAAGACTTTGAAGAAGGTGGTGTCTACTCGCCATGAAGATGCTATGAGCAGATTCGGAGCTTCCCTTGCCCTAGGTATCATTGATGCTGGTGGTCGCAACTGCACAATTGGTCTGCAGACTCAGACTGGCAACCTTAACATGTCAGGCATTGTCGGTATGGCTGTATTCACTCAGTACTGGTACTGGTTCCCCTTCACTCACTTCTTGTCGCTCTCGTTCTCGCCTACATCCATCATTGGTCTTGACCAGGACTTGGAGATCCCGGCCTTCAAGTTCCACTGCTCAGCCCGCCCCAGCTTATTCGACTACCCGCCTAAGCAGGAAGTCAAGGCCGAGGAGGGTCCTGCTCTGGTTGCTACTGCTATCTTGTCTACCACTGCACAGGCCAAGCGTCGTGCTCAAAGAAAGGAGCGTGCCAGACGTCGCGAGTCGATGGATATCGATGCTCCCGAGGGCAAAACCCCAGCTCCGGAAGCCGAAGACAAGATGGACGTCGACGAGGATAAGGAGAAGGCTGAGGGCGATGCTTCCAAGAGTGAGAAGAAACCCAGCGACGTGGCCCCAACTGAGGGCAAGAAGCGTGAAAAGGCCGGGTTCGATATGGAGAACATGTCGCGTGTTCTTCCGAGCCAGTTCAAGTACATCAGCTTCCCTGACTCTCGCTACAAGCCCGTCAAGGCTCCCACCGGCGGTCCTCTCCTGCTGATTGATACCAAGGATAGCGAGCCCAAGGCCCTTCTGGAGGAAAAGCTTAAGAAGGTTACAACCGAGAAGGCTCCCGTCAGCAATGGATCTTCGTCTAGACCTCTGGATATCATTAACAGTGGAGATCATCGCACCCAGACTTCCATCAGAGAGCTGCAGGAGCTGCTTCGTTACAGCAACGAGAGTCAAAATACCAACGCCGATCTTGCCACGTCGGACGATATCCAGTTGACGGATGCATGCGAGGGTGAAGAGGCGCCGATGCCTGAGCCGTTTGACTTTATTAATGAGGACGGTGATGAGGAGAACGAGGAGAACGAGGAATAGATATAGATCGATGGTGGATTGGTTGTTGGATTGCCGCTGCAATCGGGGTTAGGTTTAGTTTATAGGTTGGGCTTGTACCACGCCGCATCATGACTTTAAGGTTCAAACTTTTAAATAATCAGCATTGTTTTTAGAGTACATTTTGTATACTAGGATATTGTGTCTTCGTGAATTCATAAACTATCTCAATACTAAACTATATCAGGATTTACTAAACCCATGGGCTATCTATCTGTGTCCGGTCTTGCCCTGCCCCAAACATTTCTCACAGGCCCTCACCCGATGCCACGCCGTTGCCAAATTCCCTCTCGTATTGTAAATCCCCGCTTGCTTCTCCGGCTGCGTATTATACGCCTCATCCGTTGCCTTCACCACGATATCCGGCGAACACAGATAATTACCACTATCACCAGTCCGTATCAAATCATCCCGCGTCGTCGAAGGCTCCGTAGTGGCCGTCTCGGACACCACGACATCCCCCGAATACTCCCATCGTTTCCAGGCCCAAGTGCGGCCGAGCCCGGGGGTATTCTGAGTGGTATTGGGGCACCGGTCGTCATCTAGCAACGTTGCTTGCTTCCAGGATTTGCCGCCGTCGAGACTGACGTCGACACGGGTGATTGCACGACCACCGCCGGAATAAGCGTAGCCCTTGACGTCGACTTTGCGGTCATTGGCCCCTTGGGATGCCGGCAGGAGATTAGCCGAGGTGATGGCGGACGTCACGGGCATTTCCTGGATTGACGGGGCATCCGACCAATTAGGCTTCGTCTCGTTGGGACCGAAACATTTATAATCTTTACGTTGCCACTGGCTGGGAGATTCCTCGTCGGATAACGTGATTTTGTTAAGCCATTTTACTGACCTGGCCGCAACGTGTCCAGGGACAAGCGCGCGCAATGGGAATCCGTGGTCCCGGGGGAGCGGGGCATCGTTCATGGAATAGGCAAGGAGGACATCGGCGCGGGGGTCAATGGCGACTGCAGTGGGGATTGAAGCCCCGTAAGCCTCCAAGGCGGAAAAGTGGATGTGACGGGAGTCAGGAGGGGGCTCTTGTTGGCCGGTTAGGACAGAGAGGACAGGGTAGCCGGCATCTGCTAGCACATCGGATAGGCGGACGCCGGTCCAGGTAGCTGTGGAGATACCACCAGTGGTCCATTGAAGGCCATTTGTTGGTTTTGTCTCTTTAGTCATGTGATTGCGGCGATTACCTGAGCACTGAAGGGTTGCAGTAACTGTGTGTGGGGGAAACCGCTCTTGTAATTCAGCAAGTGTGTATGTTCTTGATTCGCCATCGGGGAGCTCGATGGTTAGGGTGTGCGCGTCGGGAGAGTTGACGACGGGAACCCAGAAATGATTACGGACATAAAAGAGGGATGACGGGGTGGTGAAGCTGGCGGAGAGGGCCTCTGGTGGAGTCTCGGCGTTACGGGGAGTTGCGGTGAGGGTCTTGAGAGCGGGGTCCCGGATGGGGTCGCGGGAGAAAGGGTTTTCAATGGAACTAATGGGTATTTTACCATTGATGAGGTCGTCAGAATGAACGTACCCAATAGCGTACTGTTCCAGAATATCATAGACATGGGGAGCTTTATGAATGGAAAAGATATCCCAAAAGGGTTCCACTGGTCCTCCTGCTGCCTGCAAAATAACTTCACCACCCGGATGTCCAGCGATCCATTCAGTTATGTCGTAGACCTTATCATTATAAGTCAACCACGGGTTCTTGTGGTTCCCATTATGTTTCCGAACCTCAGACAAATGGATACGTGGAAAGTCAATCGGCTCTCTAGTATCATGTGTCTCGTGATGATTAGGCTCCGACAACGAAAAACTCAAAGTAGCGGCCGCGATCCCACCTGATGCCAAAAGGGTTAGGGTTGCAGCAGCGGGACGAGGCACTTTTCTCGCCGACGACAATTTCGTTTTCGGCGCTTCAGACAATTGTTGATATGGGTGTCGGGAAGTAGAGAATTGAGCAAATCGAACAAATCTGGAAGAATTAGACAAATTTATGAGATGTCGTTGGAATGGTGACACGATTTGCCTTGGGAGCGGGCCCAAACGAGACAGGGACGATGTTGCCATCGTTGGTGTGCCGGGGTTGAGGGGATAAGCGATGTTGTAATTCAGTGAGAGAGATGGCGTTTTGGCAGTGTGTGACGGTGGAGGATGAGGTTTGCGAATAAGAGGGCTATATGGCAACAAAAATACAAATAGCCAAGTTGATAATCACAAACTTGGAGGAAATTGATGGTCGTGATGATGATTTAAGCAAAGGGAACTTGGAGATTGTCGGGTTGGAGGTTGATCTCGGATAGAAAGGGGGCCAAGTTCGCTGGTGATACCATGCACCCACCGGAGACATACATTTTTTTTTTCCCTTCCTCCTCATAGTTGCCTGATTTCTTGCCCTTCTACCAGCCACGGTGTCACGCTGGTATCAACCCGCCCTCATATCGTGGCGCTATTGAGTGGGAACCAACCATTGCTTGTGCAGATATCTCCTCCTTTTTAGCGGCTGATCCATGTCTTCTATGTCTGGCGGTCTGCATCCATGAGTTTTATTGAGTCTCGGGAGTGATAACAGCGGCCAGTGATTGGGGGAATAGCCGTCACGTGAAGGTTTTGGCTAGGCTGTATTGGAGGCTTCATTGTTGGAGTTTGGGGGTGTGTGTGGTGTCTACTACTACTCCTAACTAAGGTTGGCACAATAGCCAAGAGTCCAACTATCACGACATGTCTAATTTGCAACCATCAATTTCGCATCGCCAGAGGGAATATTTAAATGCTAGAAACTCCACCGCAAATTTCTCCCCTCCCCCAAAATAAATCTCACGATACTCATCGCGTCCGAAATCTTCTCCGAAAATTCCTCTGATCCTCAAAAGGGCTTCTACACTCTCGCTAAATTCGGTTTAGTATTGGTTGAGCTATCAGTGGATGTGGTCATGGTCCAGATAAAGCAGGTCAATCCTGAGGCCGGCAATGTGACTAGAGGTTGCTTGCATGTGGATGAATCATGATAACGGGAATCAGAAAGTGCTAGCGAAGGGATGGAAGAGCTCTTATTGGTGGAAAGAATCCGGAACATGCTTGGAAATTTTGTGGATTAAACAATAATAATATTTTAATTTTGTAAATTGGAGTTTTTTGTGATATCTTCGTGTCTATTTATTCGTATTGTATTGCCTTCATGTGTAAGCCTCTTCCCATAAATAACCTAACCCTGAATCTTCACCTAACATGCGTTAACCCTACCATTCGTTTACATCCTCAAGGAAAAATCCGAGTTCCTCGTCACAGCGTCCACCTGCTCGGTTGCTGTATGAACCAACTTGAGTAAAATCCCTTCTGTAGAATACCCCTTCTTCTTGAAATCCTCCGACTGATACTCCGGATTACTCGCATTTACATACACCGGAATTTGCCCCCCCGCATTATGGCAATCCACCAAAACCGGCTTCCCATCTTTATCCCTCGGCTTCCACTGGCCCCAATCACCCGTAATACCGTCAAGAGAATAGGCAATATCATCGTACAGGACACTGGCGTTCCGGTGGCTGTCGAGACGGGCCAGAAGCATGACAGTGCCGCGGGTGATCACTGTCCATTCCATACAAGTTTCGGCAGCCGGAATCTGAGTAGATGTGATCGAATCAGGCGTGGCAAAAGTCTTGTTAGAGACGGGGGCAGCTAGCCCGGTGCCAGTAGGGAAATTCGCAGTAGCGGCAGTGACACCGGTGGCAGCAGAACCCGTGGACTTTGTCCCGTTGTTGAAGCTGAATGGAGCAACAGTCCCATTGACAGAACAAGCAGTGAAGTTGGAGAGCCCGGTTGTTCCTACGAATCCAGTGGCAGTTCCTGAGGGAACCACAGGGATGGCAGCAGTGGTGTTTTGGTAAGGAGACGTAGCATTGACACCAGTAGTAGAGTTTGAACTAACCGGCACGGGGACCGGAAGAGTGTAGTTGAGCGGAGTGGGAGTGGTGGTCTCGTTGTTGGCGTTATACATGGTCCAAAAGCGCGGGTTGCCCTGGGTATGTGAGTACCAGCGGAGATACCACGAAATGGTGCGGACGTCATCGATATCAAGGTTTTGCGTGATGGCGCCCGGATAGTCGTAACAAAGGAGGGCAGTCGAGCCGCCGTCACATTGGGCTGAGACTACGGGGCTGAGAGTGGTTGAGATAATCAAAGAGACAGTGGAGAACCTCATTATGGGCAATTGGCACAGTGAAACTCAAATAAAAGAAAGATTCTTGTTGATGAAAAGGGTAAGAATAGGAGAAATGATCTAATGAAGTCATACGGAGATCTATCTTTATATCACCTGTATCTTTAGGGATCCTAGACACCAGCCAAGGACCGGAATCTTAGACTGTGCCATAGGCGATTTTGTTTGCTATTAAAGTTTGAGGACAACAATACCTACACTCCTCTCGCCACGTACGATGACAACCAAAGATGATTCTCCCGGCACGTACTACCGGTATCCGGGCCCAGAAGCGAGCCGGTGCAACCATCATGAAATCAAACTGAAATACTGTTAGAGAGCGATATGGTATTGATAATAAATCCGATTTTGAAACTGAAACAAACAAAACAGATTTATGCAAGTACAAAAGTTCAGCCTTTCAAGACTCAAAGAGAAGCAAACACTCATATGATGAAGCATGGTTTCTTCTGGAATCTTCACGGTCCCTGTAATCTCGGGTTCCAGCAGAAGTTCATAGTCGTCATCTTGTCCACCACACAAACCACTTATAACTTGACGCCACCACCCTGCATCTTCTCCCAGTCTGACCGCTTGAAGGGAATATAGGTGCCCCCATTCAACCAGTACATCTTGCCGGAATCTACCAAATCTGGATCTACACCCTGAGTCCGCAAGTTATGTTTCATCTGCTTGAAGGTTCCCGTTGCCTCCATCTCTGGCATAACCCGCAAGAAGATGGGCCGAGCAAACCGCGGAAGGGTAGCTCCTACATGGTCAGCTATACTTTGAAGAAGTTCCTCCGATGGCTCGCCCTTGACAGTATCCGCAAAGACTACAGCAGCGCACCCGCACCGGCCGTCGTGTCTGGGCAGCTCGACACCGTAGACGTTGGCTTCATGAATTGCCGGGTGTTGCCCAACCGCTTGACTGACCTCGGCCGTGGACACATTCTCACTCTTCCACCGGAACGTATCGCCAATGCGGTCCGAGAAATACACACGCCCCTGGGCATCCCACACCACCATGTCACCAGTGCGGAACCATGCATCGCCTTTGTTGATCACGTTACGCAAGATCTTAGAATTAGTGGCCCCCTCATTTCCGTAGTAACCCTGAAATCTTGACTCAATATCCTCAGCCGGCACCTTGAACATCAGCTCACCAGGCTCTCCTGGTTTGACTTTGCGGCAGAGGCCCGTCTTGGGGTGACGCCAAGGCTGATCGGCAATGGGGTCTACCTCAACAACTTGCACGTTCATAGACATAAGCATGTTGTACAGTGTGCCGTTGCGACCCATGGCACCTTCCGTATAGTCATTCCGTGATAAGTTCCAGGTAGCAAACGGCCCTTCTGTTGAGGCATACCATTCAGCGATACAGTCAATATTGAACCGATCCTTGAACTTGCGCCAGACGTCTGGACGTAAGCCGTTGCCAAACGCAGCACGGACACGGTGCTTCTTATCCAAGTCTTCCCCAGTCTCAGGGTCGATCTCTACAGGAGCTGCTAAGAGGTAGCGACAGGTCTCACCAACGTAGTGAATAATGGTGGCGTTGGTCTCACGAACATCATGCCAAAATGTCTTGGTAGAGAACTTGCGGCTCAGAGCAACGGTGGCACCAGCTTCCAGGACGTTCAGGAAGCCCAGGAGTGATGCTGAACTGTGGTACAGAGGCATGGCCTATGCGTGGGTGGAAGGTTAGCAATCTGCAGAATCTAGTTCATGCAAGTGCAACAGATAAAGCGGCAGAGAGTGTGATCGGTTTGCTGCATTCGTTCTATCACGTTACCAAATGTAAAGCATATGGTGATACCGCGTGTAGGTGCAGTGCAATGTCAGATCCCAATTAATATGGGTATAACATGACGCCTGATTCAACCCACAATCAAGGGTAAACTTACAGTAAAGAAGACATCATCACGGGTCACTTGTAACCATCGCGCGACGAAATTACTAGAGACGGTGGCTTTACCCCAGGATACAATGGCAGGTTTTGGAAGGCCGGTGGTGCCCGATGTATAAATAAGCATGGCAATGTTTTTGATATCATCCTCATTCCTGATTTCATCGGGATACCGTGTGCTTTTGGCTGACCGGATCTGGGCATCTAGCTGCGGAGTAATAGTCACCAATCTGGTTCCGGCCAGGGCAGACGTTACCGGCTCAGTGAAGTTCGGCGCAACGTTAGGATCGACTAGTACAAGTTTGCTCTTGCAGACTTGGATACAATGGACTAGAGGATCACTTGTGAGGTTGTAGTTGATGAACGAAGGCTTTGCACCAATGGACCACAACCCAAACCAAATAAAAATGAATATGTCGCTGTTTTGGAAGTCAATGGCAACAATTTCCCCAGGCTGGACCTGCTGGACCTCCTTCAACCATGTTCCGTAGCAGAGAACAGCAGCATATGTTTGCGCATATGACCAAGTCTTGCCTTCAAACCTGATCAGAGGCCGCTTTGCATGAGAAGCTGACCGGGCATACCGCTCAAGGACATAGAACTGATTGAGGCCGTTGGTTTTGGAGCGGATAAAGGACCGCAATGCCGACGGGATAACTGATTTGATCATGTGATAGTCATACCATACGCCGGAAGTTGCATTGATATAGGCGGCCACGCCGGCCAATCCAAGGGCAGTGAGAGCTGAAGCTAGGGTTAGCCATGAGGCTCGAGGGTTGATCACTTGGGGCTGAACAACTTACTTTCTGTTGACATTGTGTGAAGTTTTGTTTGAAGTTTAGTTTAATGCTTTTTGACAGAAATTAGAGAGATCAGGTGAACCCGCGGTTGGTATCAAGAGAAACGATATATAGCGAGGCCAATTATCTCAAATTCCAGCCCAAAGAATTTACCACTACTAGATCATCTGGGGCCTTGCCTGCTCACACCACGCTAAGATATGCAGCAATAAACCCCAATAGCTGGCTGATCGAGGAGGATGAGGACCTAGAGAAAGCTCGTGCCACAGCAAGTGAGTGAACAAGCGATATGATCTTCCAGTTTAGGAGTCGACCGGTTGATAAGGCGAGTTTTGATCGGATGGTATAACTCGGAAACTTGACGTAGGAAGTATATTGAAGACGGCCAGCGAGAGGTCTTGAGACAAGCAGTGATTGTGGAATAGAACGACAAGACACAGTAGGATGCACGGACGGGGCTGAACGAGATAGAGTGTAGAATGGGAATAATTGATTAAGATCGTTTCTATATGGAATCGCGTGATATTTTTAGGAGATTGTAACGAACAAAGACAGGGACAATGATGAAAGAAAGGAAAACTATATTCGTGACGATGCGCGGACATAAAAATTGCTATTCAATCCATGAGGCGCCTAGTCTCTAAAAGGTAATTACGCGCACTTTCCAGTTCACCAGATTGGCTTCCACAGAAACTACTTTCCTTGGTTGGCCCTCGGCTATCACCAATTAGTACTGGCTAGTTAACGACAGAATACACGTCAAGGAAGCGTATTAGAGACGCTTAATGCACAGCCCATCCATATGATTTGTTATTAATTAGACCTGCGGCGCCTTGTTATACACGTCAGTTATTCCCATTCCAACTCCATACGATAGATTCTGGGAACGTCTCAGGCGGACTTCGGGGATTCATAGGGAACCAGCCCCAACAGTGTTCCACTACTTGCCGCTTCAGGTCTCATTCGATGACGCTGGCACGTAGTATGAAAATGGATATATTAAGCCGTCATTACAAGTACTTATGCACGTTCATAGGCCTGGGATCTGGGCACATGCCGGTGACCTTGCCAGTTAACCTCGGTGACAGGTTGCATTTGAATCGCGAGTTGCACCTTTACCGGAGCATTTATGGATAGCCTAACAAGACATCGGAGGAAAAGTCATGCCAGATTTGGCCCCGACTCGCGTGTTTGACAGGTTTGAGGTTTAGGCCCGAAAATCTGGTGGTGGTTCCCGATATGAAAAGACTGCCCAAGGAGCTTCTATAAGTGCCACCACCACATTGAGGAGCGATTAAATATAAACGCCACACTTAGAAATTAACGCCACTGAATGAGCATTCCGATCGGGGAAAACTCCGTGTGGCGTTTGCGATCCCTCTATTGCTTGATGTTAATTGATCCTTGGCAGAGCGCTGTTAGCTACGGTTATCGTGTCCATCCAACTCAGGTACCGAATTGCAACATACAAGCAGCGAGCGCCATTGTCGCATTCATCATTGGGTCTTCATATTTGAAATCGGAAGGAGCCAATTTGTTTCCCTATATGTAATTTTGATAATCGGCCATCTTACTTCTCCATTCCGACTTGTACTCCTGCCATCTTACTCAACTCAACCGCGTCATGCCCTCATCAGAGGCCCCGGCCGCATCCAAGCCGGCCCGGACAACTGTCCATGAACCGGAGTCCGACACCTCGAAACAATTACAGCCCCCACCCGAGTCCCCAACTGATTTGCAACGAAGGTTATGGGTTGTCTTCTCTTTTTGGGTAGTCGTCATCTGTTTAGGTGTGCCGCTGTGGTGGAAACTCACAACCATTAACCGGGTTCCATTACCAGTGGAGGATATGTTGAGATGGGCAGACGGACAGGTGAGTTCCACAGTCTTTTCTTTCGGGCCGGGTAGACCCGCGCAATCATGCAAGCCATTGATACTGACATATGTTAATTCTCTAGGCATGCCAACCAGTCTTCCCTCTTCAAATCAACGTCCGCGCCCCCGCCATCCCCGCCGACCAAGCCAGGACCCTCGTCGAACAGGCGCAACAATCTCTCAACAAGATTAACGATTTCCCCGGCCATATCCTAAACCTCGAGCTTGAGTCTGGTCCCTCTTCTAATGCCGCTCTTACTGTTGAGCTCAAGAGCGGCGACGGAATTGGAGCCAGTCTCGACGCGCATGCTCCCGTCCTTTCCATAACATACCCTTCTAGTGCGCTTACAGCGCAAGCGTCCGGTGACTCAGCTCTTGCTAACTACATTGCCTCCGAACTTTATGCTACCTTTGCAGAGGAGCGCGCGACTCTCTCGTACTTGACTTCCGGGAACAAAAACCATGACTTGTCGCCAGAGCTTCTGCAGGCTTTGGATAAGAGGTCGACCCGGTCGCTGCAGTATGCGCCGACCTACCATTTGACATTCTCTTTGTTTACATCCGGTGCGACACCCAATAACTGGGATGCCGATGAGGCTATTCAGGAGTTTGTGCAACCTATGCTCGAGATCTTGAAGCCTATTCATAACTTTACTGTCGATACGCAGGTTCAGTTGTACTCTGCGCCTGGGGTTAACTCACCCGTTCTGCGCAAGGATGAGCTGTCTTCCTTCATTAATGGTGCTGAATGGTCTTTGTCGCCTTCTATTGGCGAAGCGCCGACTATCAACTTTATCATTTATGTTGGTAACCAGACAATTCAGGTCGGCGAAGATTCCGAGCAGACCTCACAGTCCTGGCTGATTCCAAAGTGGGGTTCAGTTTACCTCCTTCCCCTTTCCAATGACGTTGCCCAAGTGACGACACAAGATCTTAGAGACCCAATGCTGACCTTTACTGGCCATCTTTTGTCCCTGATCGGAACCCCACAGAGCGGATCTCTCCCCTCGAGACTGTCAACTCTCTCCCGCGTTCGCTCTGCCGGTCTGATTGCCCACGCATCGTCCAGCTTGGGATCTCTCGCTCGCCTTACTCAGTCTCTCACTTCGATATCCATCCCCCAGAACGTCGCCGATGGTGTCTCTAAGAGTCTGTACCACCTCGAGCAAGCGTGCGCCAATCTAGGCTCTATCAAGGCCCTCGAGCACGCTCGTATTGCTGACGCGGAGGCTGAACGTGCTTTCTTTGAGAAAAGCATGGTGGGACAACTTTACTTCCCGGATGAACATAAAGTCGCTGTGTATCTTCCGCTTCTGGGTCCCATTGGTACTGCATTAGTTATGGGCTTAGTAGCAGAACTGAAGGCATGGAAGAAGCGGAAGGCGGAGGCGAAGAAGTTGAAAGCAGAGAAATCGCAATAAGGATTGGGGGCTGGTTTTTGTTTGCCAGATTGCTGGCTTTGGGTAAGGCGTATATAATTATTGAGACATTAGCATTTAGATGGCTGTTTATTAAATGGAGTTTTGGGTTTCCTTTTTATACATATCATTGGGTCTTCAAGGTCACATGATGCCTATATAATATTGGTGAGTGAAGCAAATATTGTGTACATTTAAATCAGTGCATGTTATGAACTGGCAACATTGAATATTACCACAATAATAACCCTCTGATGCTAGATTGAAGCACAAGAGCAAAACTTTCAAAAGACAATGAAAATAAATACAAACTAAAACCCCCAATATAAAAATCTATGATTATTATCATTGATAGAGTATCACCACCCATCCTGTGCGCCAAACACCGTAGAACCCACTGAGTCATGAACCTGTAAACCGTTAAGCAACAACTTACAGCTCAAAAGTCCACATCCTGAGCTTCATCATCAATGAAACTATCCCGATCATCGTACTCATCATTGGATTGATAACAAAGTACATCCCATTCGCACTCAGGTATCTGGTAACTAATCGCCGACCTCCCATCAACTAACATGGTCTTGAGGGAAACCATATCTTCCTGCTCCCCGGAAGTCTTTTCCTGATCGACATCCTCAGCTAGTGCCTCATTTATATCAAAGTCAGTATCGGGGGCGGCATCGTGTTCGTTCTCGAAAGCACTGTTAATGTCATCAACATCCTCCTCAATATCTTCAGCGCTGATGCGACCACTATCAGGGGTAGCCTCAATGCCAATAGGTAGAGGTCCCTCTCCCTTATATGGAGGCCACGGCATAGTCCAGTTTCCCGACCACTGGGGGTGATTAGGATCGTTGGCCCAGAGGGCTTGGGTAGAAGCGGAGCCGTTGGCGGGGAACACGGTGTGAGTGTACAAAGGGTATTCCTTAACAAACTTTTGCTGTATCTGGCGGGCGCTCTGGGGGAGCTTCTTGCCGTTATACTTCTTGCTCCAATCAATCCAGCCGCTACGGTTGGGAAGACCGACACCGTCGATATCGGGATTGCCAAGGCGGTGGGGAATCCCGCAGCCCTTATGGGGGTCTTCGTGAGCAGCTACCTGATCGGCATAGCTGGGGTCGCCAGGTTTGGCAGCACCCTTCAGCTTACCACTGGGTATCTTGGGGATGCGACGGAGGCAGCGGGAGCAGAACATAGTATCTACCGGGACGAAGGTCTCTGGGGTGGTGGGCCATGTAGGAGAGGCAGCGCGCCACTTTTCATCTTCGGTGTCGATGGCGGTGGTAGTGGGGAGGATAAACGTAGTTTTCCGGACAGCTGGCTTCTTGGTAGTATTATGAGTGGTGGTCTTCGTGGCAGTAGTGGGTTTAGCTGGAGAAGGAGTCTTGGAACGAGCAGGATCTTTGGGGAGGGGCGGGGTATGAAGACGGCGGCCAATTATGGAAGGTGAACTCTGGCCAGGCACAACCTGGCCGTGATGAGGGGAAAAGAGAAGGACATGGTGGTCCCTCTTCCTGGGCTTTTCGGCACCAATTATAAGGCTAGCGGTCTTCCCCGTTCCTTCATGATCTACAGTAGCGTTGTTACCAACAGCCTTAGCAACAGTCTTCCCACGCTGACGAGCAACATGCTCGGCAATCTTGACTTGCGTTTCGTGCTCGGGATTAGTTGGATCAGTAATGAGGTTAAGAGCTTCGTCGTCAAAGGGAACCTCATACTCGTAAATGCTCCCCTGGTTATCATTGGAGACAGCAGTTTCCACATCAGAGTCGTAGCGGAACTGGACGGGCGTAGAGGGGGCTGCCTCGATCACTACAGGGGAAATGTCTTTATCGAAGCCGATCTTGGAACTAGAATAGGCTTGGGTGTTTTGGTCAGAGCTGATGGTAGAATCAAAGGTAGACTTGGTAGGAGTGATTGTAAGAAGGCTATCAAGCTTGCTCATGTATTGCTTCCTCTCATCCTTAGTGAAAGGGCTCCTGGGACTTTCAGGTTCATCATTGAGGTCAAATTGGAAGATCTTGTTGGGAATGTTCATAACGGAATGCGCCATGTTGACGATGAAGTCGATTCGGTAGCGGCTATCGGTATTAGTGCTACCATCTCCACTATTCCCTTTGGGCTTGTAAGGTTCTGAGTGGGGAAGAGGCTCCCACCATGTACCAATGGCCGCCTCGTTAACTAAAACAGAGTCTCCAAAATTTTGGGAGTATTGGCGGGCCATTTTATGGTCCATAACATCATTGCCGTTGTCACCGTTATCCTGGGAGCCCTCGCCCATTTCGACATCCTCAATGGAAAGAAGGGAAGCATCGGTAATCTTGGGAGGAGTGTTCGGAGGAGTGTCGATTATAGGGGCTAGACGGGCACGCTTAATAGGGCGAATAATAGACTCGGTTATGTCGTCCCCGGCACCAGTCTCAGCCGTGCGCTTGCGGCTGGTCATTTCAACGGAGCTAGGGTAAAGGTCATATGGTGTACGACCGAGCGATAGGGCGGGTCTTCTGAAGCAAGTTCTAATATGACCATCACGAACATGATGGGGCCAGAAGGCAGTAAATGACAGACAGCAATACGGGCAATAGTTGCAAAGGAGACCAGAGTAACCTCTGCAGTGCTTGCCATGAATCTTGATCTGTTTCTTGTAGCCTCCAAGACCGCACTTAGTGCAGTGATATCCGGGTTGTCTCTGGCAGCGATGTGTCTCACTAATGACCTCGCCGCAACCACCACAGAATGTATTAGCTTCAATGACACCGGGGCGGCAAAGAAGATCATGATGATTGCGATCAACCTCACCAGTCAACTTGGTATGATCACGGCCACAACGGTCACAAAAGGTCCAGTGGATCTCCAGGGCATGGGCACACGCTTGTTGAGACTGAGAAGGAGCACGGTTGACGAAGATGTTCGAGTCCGTAGGGCGAGAAACAGGGAGAGCGGTACGACAAGGTTGAAGGGCAATCATAACGCTAGGAGAGTTCTCGGCACCAATGGCTGGAAGGGGGACGGGAATAAGTATCTCCTTAGCTTTAATAGCATCTTCTGCAAGTCTAATGAGCTCCTGCTGATCTTCATTGGCACCGCCCTTGAGACCGACGTGGGCTGTAGGACGGACATCAGAACAGCGCCCGGCGAGAAGAGACAGGCGGCTGACCTCGGGGTGGCACATCTCAACGTGCTTGCAGCATTCAATGGGATTCATGTAAGCGTAAGAATGGTCTCCACAGTAAAGACCCGACTCCATAGGGTAAACCGAGTTAATTTGGCTACACATATCTACCTGGGGATCAACACCAGTAGTGAAGCTACTATTCTTCTCGGGGCATTGTATCTTAGCCTTGGTCCAGATAGTGGCCTTGTTGACATCTTTGATCGGTCTAATGGCTCTCTTCTTGACAGGAGTACCCTTGGTACTGTAATCAACATGCGTAGAGGGGCCGAGGAAAGAAGTGGAGTGCGTGCGGATGGCAGTCCTCCATTTGGCATGCTTCACGGGGATGTTGTCGGTCTTGGAGTCGAGGACTGTGCTGGAGTTAACTGTCAGGGGCCCACCGAGAAGGTCGGGGCTAGGGTGATATATAAAATAAGAGGGAATGTTGTGGGTGGGGGACGTCAAGATTGGGGCCTGGTTCTTGGCAAGAATATCTGCTAAGGCGCGCTGAGTAGCGCGGGAGATATTCCACTTGTCTATACTTAGGTGTTAGTTGCGCAGTTTCTAATATGATGTATCTTTTGACATTATGTTCACCACACACCTCCTTTCTTCTTCCTGAAAAGTTTGTTAGAAAGTTTCTGGATAATATCGAGGTCCATCTCGACCAGTTAGTTTGTTTGTCGTAATTGAAAAGAGATGACCAAATGTTAAAATGAAAACCGAGTCTCGATCAACGAGAACTATCAAGGCAGAATAGTAAATCAAAGGTTTCAATATTAAAGAGAGCGACAAATGGTTTCAATGAAGCAAACCCAGAAACAAAAATAAAATACAAGACAAATATTCCGGTTTTCAAGAGTCCAGTGGGCCGGCGAAAGCATGGTTTTTATTATTTTTGTTTCTTTGATAGTCGTGTCAATCGACATCTTGACACTGATTGCATGAGGAGCGATGGTCCACACGCTCTTTGATAAAGAGCCACTCATCGGTGGCAGCGATATACCCAGTCTGAAATTTATATTACGTCAAACAGCGTCTAACATAAAGAACCTTTTCGTATGGAGCGCATTCAATAATCTCACATACACCAATTCTTTGTTCCGTACCTGACACAAAGAGACAAAGGATTTCCAGAAGTAGGACCCATTTCCTCTGAATGCCAAAAACCCAAAAGAAAAGTGAATAATATTGGAAATTTTGTGGCATTCGTAGATATGAATTGATTATTTGACTTTAACGTCATGATTTCCTTGGCATATCTTCATATCTTGTCAATTAGTATCGTAGCTTCCACCATTCCAACGTTGCACAAAGGTTGACAACGGCTTTTATAATTCTCGAGTCCAAGTTTGTACGACATAGACCAACTAACAGTGTTATTTCCAAATCCAGAATACAAATGGGACTCGACCAACGACCAATACTGGTATGCTCCTTGATAATGTAATAAAATAAATTTCTGTTGCATCCTAGGATATAGCTTTTCTTGTACTTACTTGGCAATATTTCATTTTTCTATCACCATTTTAATATATGAACCCCCTCCCAAACCAATTTTAGCGATACTGCATGCTGTCGCCCACTAAGACCTAACCCTGACCTGTAGTAACAGCTTAATATTATCCTTATTTCTAGTTCATAATATTCAACAGACAGCTGATGAATGCCCATATATTCACATGTAACACTAGAGTCTACTGACAACGTGGTAGGTGTATGTGCACTAGGCTACATCCTCTACATTTTAGCTACCAGTAGCTCTAGGAATCTTCAAGTCTTATCGTTCATTTGCAAGCACATGTGTAGCTGCAGCCAATTTACATGGCTTCTTTATAAGACTACCGTCAATACATTACCCGCCAACTAACATACAACAATTTGTTTTTCACTTGCAGATTAGTCGCGATTTCAGAGGGATGAGCCGATCACCCTATGAATGCTTAAGCCTCAGTATACATATTCAGCGACTTCAGAATGTTATTGCACATATTCAAAGCGTCACTCTAATATGTACCTTTAACAAATTGGCCTTAATATCAGCAAATATTTACCATGTATTAACATGTGAGATTAAGTCTACTGTAGAATATACCACTATTTCTTGCGCCAGTTATTCGAATAGCAGAATATAATATACACCCACAATACGTAGCTCAACCAGATTTTTTTCGCCCACCTCTGAGGCTACGCATATTTAAGACCATGTAAGACAAGATTGGTGTCTTCCCCTGGCTATTATTACTATAATGCAGTTCTGTAGACATAAACATGGAAGTATTCTCTTGTCAAGTGAGACAAAACTATGCAGACCATTTCAGGCTCAAGTCTTACATGTTTTAATCAGAGTCAGAAGCATACCCATATTTCCCCAGGAGATATCCATGAATCCCAGCATATGGTCGGTCGTAGAGTACACACAATGGCTTTATGGCCAGATTATCGGTACCACCTGTCAATTCCATACTTGGTGATATTCTGCTAGCTGCAGGGTACAGGGAACAGCCATTTTCTTCACTTGTCTCTCTATACGATCTTGCAATAGTCAGGTCCAGATATTGTCTGGTAGGGTCCCCTCTTGATGGGATCACATGCTTTATCTGTGGCTTGGGGATGGGAGACTCTACCAAAAATACACACACACACCAGGCCAACGGCCAGCCGCATTTATTCATTATTACGTTATGTGATATGGGGCAAGGAGACAGCTACCTTACCAGTATATTCCCCATCAGTAGATCACTTTGGCAGTTGGATACCCTGTCTTCCTTCCCTCCATTGTAATACTTCTAGAATCAGCATGTCTCTTTGCCAGGGCACTTTTTATTAGCTTGTCAATGAAACTTGTTTCTTCTATTTAGATGGTAACATTATAAATTAGGTAAACCATGCAATGACATTGAGATGCTGGCCACAACATCTGCATATCATACTTTTTTGCCGTCGAAGTAATCCTAGTTACCCTGAGTCCTTGTGTCCTGGAGGGTTATACTAGGCCCTTTGAATCTTATATTTATATTTTCTAATTTCGAATTTTAGGTTTTCTTAGCACCATCGCAACTTCACATTTGATGATGAGGCTAACATTAGTATGGCAATATTATTATGTTAAAATGCAATATCTAATGCGGTCTTTTCATGTATCATCGCCCATCAAGGAGACCGTAATAATAAAGAACTCAGGTATCGCACATCCTTTCTTGAGAAGATATGAGGTTGCGAGTATGTGCGTGTTTCTTGGCATCTGAACTTCCTCATCCAAACATACACAATTACATCAAACATAAATACGTTCCACGAATGACTTGTAAGTGTAATCTGGTATATGGATAAACCCTGTAACAACGCACAGACACTAGCCCAGTCCTAATGGATCAAGTTGCCCTGCTTCCTGGTTGTGTAGCACAAGATATCTCAATTATGGACAGTCTGTCTTGGTTATACTGTAAGTCAAGAAGCCTGCAAATTAATAAACGCAATAGTTTATAACAATTTCAACTGTAAAATAATAATAAAAAAAGACGGAATTATCAGAATAATGAGACTTTGTATAGCGTCTTATCTTTTGGGATTATTATGCCACGAGAATTCCTATAGCAATTTAATATGGGCCTTCTTTAGGGTTTAGGTCATATCCTGGCATACCTGGTCCAAAACATCTTCATTCCTAATCCTCCAAACGCCAATGTCCCACCAGAGATAGTTGCCGATCATTTATTCTGTGCCAAGAGGACATCCCCATAATCATACACCTCCCCGGATCCAGCAGTACCATGAATATCTGTCTTGTGGCCCACCCATCCCGGTAAACGTCCAAAGTCTTTGGCTTAGCTATGCGCGTAATGGTGAATTGTGCCAGAAGTCCGTGTACATAGAGCCCGAAATCCAACATCTGACATCGGGGTGAAACAGAACTAGTCTGAATGCAGCGAAATAGAAAAAAGGAAAAAGGGGAGCCTCAAAGCTGTTTGGCTGAGGATAGTATTTACACCTTCATGGGTTCGCACATATCGTGAAATTGAGCATCGGCTCGCATAATAATACAACCATGTATAAAATAAGCTAGTAGACGCGGTGGCATAATGGCTAATGTTTTCCCCAAAAGACCATTGATATCAACATTTTATATATCGATTAGCACGAGGGAGACATGCAAGACTAGATTATGAACTTTATGCATAATATGCCAAGTCCGCAATGGGAAGTACATGATTTGCATATATTATGTATGCAACAGGCATCGGTCACTACTCTGCATTATCGTTGCAATGCCAAAATAGTCAAAATAAGGTAATGATATTAACCTGAAAATGATGTATGTTTATTACGGCATACTGGGCTTGTTTCCGCTCCATGTCATCAAACCCGCAACGCAACCAATTATTATCAACTATGTAACCTGTTTGATTACTGCTCATCAGGCCTCGTCATCGGTAGGTCCATCGACCAATCTGGAGGAAAGGGCGATCCTACAGCATTTGCCATGTCATAATCAATTTGCGACGCCTCCACTGACTCTGGCAGCTGATAGATGCTAGACATGTACTGCCCAGGAACATGTGACTGGGACATACCTTGTTCACCCCACAACCCAGTAGCAGGCGGATAAGCACTATCAGTTGTCTGTTGAACATGTGCAGCCTGTGTAGGCCCCTGATGTTCAGGTACCTGGCTAGGAGAGAGCCCTGCTGGCTGGATAATAGAGGGGTGAATAGCAGACCCGGCGGCGTGCGTGGCATGAGCAGCAGTTACCTGATACGCGAGATGTGAAAGATCTGTGGTGTGAGCGGAGGAGTAGCCGGTCATGTGTTCGTTCTCGGTGTGATAGACAGGCTCAGCGACCGATGGGCGTTCCGAGTTTCGTTCGTCGATCAACTCGCATACCATGTTAGGGACGGCCGAAGAAAGATGCTCAAGGATATCAGGATCAAAATTTGAGAATCGATGGCGAATCATTATTGGAAGGTCTGTTCTGAACATCCGTCGTAGCTGAAATTGGTAGCATTTCAACCGATCAGTCATCGTGGTACTGTAGTCTACAGGATAAGGGGTTATAGAGTTAGCTGACGTTACACAAAGTTTTGGAAGTAGGATCGATAACTCGATGATCCTGAAATGGGCTCAGGAAGTAGCATGTTCTTGGGTCAGGCGCCAGCAAGGAATATTAACCTTGCATAACACCCTAAACTAATGGCCTGCAGTTGTACCAGAACGAGGCGAGGACATATATCGTGACTTACACGGTGATGGCATCTCGATGTCACGCGGAAAAAGGATTCTGTAAACATCTTCCCACTGCATATTTCTTTTCTTCGCTCGTAGAAGGCGCTCCTCTGCTTTACCAAAGCCATTCTGAGCGTCAGCAAAGGCAATGTTGGTGCCACAGTCTCCCTGCTCCTGTGTATGGGCATCAAGTTCCACTTTCTTGTAAAACTGACGGTGGCATCCCCCACAGACGAAGCACATGTGCCGTCGGTAGAGATGCTCTCTGTATACGTGTTAGTGGTCTTAAATAAATGGCCGGTACAGTATCAACCTACTTCAGGCGGGGAATTGTGGGGAAGCCAGGCCCGGCACATGAGCGTTCTAGACGGGGATGCGTAGGGTTCCTCTGGTAATACGGACAAGCCAACTTGGGTCCACTAGGGTCATCCTCCATTCCGGTCGCTTTTTCCTTCTGTTTTTGGTTGCGATTGCCCCCAGGAGGTTCAAAGCTAGAGTAATCACCTTGAAGCCGGCCACCGCTACTGCTACTACCAGTATCCCGGCGACTAATGGCTCTAAATGGCCCATTTCCGGCAGCTCGACTGCTATTGCCCGCACTATTACTCCCGGCTCTCGAACGATAGTTCGGTGAAGAATGGGGCACAGTATTGATGTACCCAAATCCCGCGTATTCGGGGTAGACTGTGGAGGTGTGGGCTGACGTTTTGATGTGACTAGTTTCGGGCAGGTAGATACCGTGGTATTCGTCATCATTATTATGGAGGTCTTCGTAAGATCCACCACGAAAATAACTCTCAAAGTCTGCCATAGTGGTCATGGACATCAAAGCAGACGAGGGCGACACAGTATAGATTATGTTGCCTTGACCATCATCAATCCAGGTCGTAGCATTGATAATATCAGCAATAATTCGTAGAAGATGTTGTTGCTGGGCCATTCTAAGTTTTGGATGATTAATGATAGAAGACCAAATATCCGAAGTGCCAAAAGAGGATGTGACCCATGAAGAAGAGGCAGGACTTGACTTTTTAAACCCAAATTGAGGAGATGGCAAGACTTCGCGCTTTGGCAAGACTATCATCTTGGATTATAGTGCCACAGGCTAGTAGACTGAATAATAGTCAACCAAAAACAATAGACAACGACGTAAACCTAACTTGGTAGTATTTACTCCGTAATTGTGTGTTAACCCGTCGAGCTGCACCTAGCAGAGGCAGGCCGGTGGTAGGGTGTTGACGAATACGTCAAGAATGTGATATCTGCAAAGCTGCGTGGAGAAAGTAAGACTATCTCAACGACACAAGGACGACAAGCAGATAGGTAAAGACCGGGAAGGAGCAGAAGTGATGATTTCACACACCAATGATACGCAGGAAGCAAACAGATACCAACCCAACAAGTCACTAAACCAAATAGATGATGATATACGTGGGGTGTCTAATCAGAATCTGTGATAGTGCGACACAGGGGAGTCTGTGGGCGAGAGAGTAAGCGTAACTGGTCACAAAGATGGGCCTTGATTGTAAGGTTACCGTACTTTGTATACTGATATATCGGGTGGGATATCGATAACACAAGTATAAAGGCCCCGTGTATTCTCGAACTGGTGGATCATACAATAGATATGTAGACTAGAACGTGATATCACGCGTATTGAATAAAGGACCAAGTATCATGAACGGCAAGGGCGTGATAGAGGGTTAGTATGTCCGAAAGTGGTTTGTCTCCCGGAAGCTCACAGATTGATCGACCAAACGTGTCACCGTATGTCTTGCAATATCTCAACAGCTCAATACTTCCAACTGATTTCCTTTTATCTAACCGCCTTCGTCCTTATTACGACTAAAGCAAGTAGCTGAGGTCAATAATGGCTCCTACTCTTTCAGGGAAATCAATTCATCAAAGCGGAACTTGCAGCTAGGTAATCCAAAAGCTTCCACTTATCTCTTAGTCTGGCGAGAGGTTTATGGCTTTTCTAGGCCCAAGGGATCATCCTCTTGGATTGATACCGGTTCTGGTGGTATAGAAGCCAATATCACGAGTATGAAGTGGGTCGTGTGGAAAAGGATATAACAAATGCAGGCTTAATCTGGGGTCCGCTCGGCAGTGTATGCCTGTCAGATATGCAGAGTATGCTAATCCTGTTGATCAAATAGAGCTATTGATGGACACATGTATCCTCTAGCATTTCTATGGGGTTATGGTTGTGCTAGAGTGTGGATATGGTCCACGTAGGGGTGTCTAAGTTCAGACTCTGGTATCTTGACGGGTTGTCAAGCAAAGGGTGGTGCGAACTTAGAATCAGAACTCTGTGGTCTAATATTGTGGCTTGAGGGCTAAACTAACACCAACATATGTTAGTCTGAGAACAGTTTGTGGCCAGTGAAGTAGAGTATGGGTATGGGCATGATGTGTTTCGAGTGCCCCTAAAATGGACAGAGATATTGGACAACCGATTTTCGTTGAGACCTAAACTCAGAATCAAAGAATGGTTTTTAGACTGTCATAGCAAACAGGAACTAGAGAGGAGGCTGGCAGTTGAAGAAAAGACCAAACGAGCAAGGCAGCCATAAGGAATCTGAGTTGGCAATGATTGTATATGTCGCCATCTACTAGCCCACAATGCATGGGGACAGGTTACAGAGCAACACGCTTGTTATTCCTTCCGTGGCCCTTTGATAGATACTATATCTGTTGTAGATTGTTATTCTGGAGGGTAGGAATTACAAATGGTATCTTAGTGGTTCTAATACAAGATACTGTATTTTTTGATAGTCTGACAGATGCCTATATTGCGGTATGTCCCATTTTGATGGGGGAGGGGGGACGTGAACATGATTAAAATCTTGTGATAGCTGACGCTTGAGAGTCAAAGTCAAAATATTCAGAAATATTCAGGGGCAGAGAGTTAAGGTCACCGCTGTGACTAGAGTCGTATATTATACCAGGTTTAAGGTATATTTCATGACTCAAATCTGTATTACGCTTGTAATGTGTAGTATCTACCATATGGATCCAGGTCTCCAATCATATTAGCCCAGTATGATCATCAAAACCGCTACTGGGCGTCTTACCGTTACTTTAAAGTGATAACCTTAATATATAGTCCATGCGACTGCCGGAGACAGTGTTGCTGACACATGATAGCTCATTTAGCTTATTTTATAGAGTGGGATACTGCAACGTGCCATTGAACCTCAACTTCTCACCTGCTTTAACTTGGCAAAACTCTCCCGTTTTGCCAAAGAGAAAGATATGTCAGGGTGGAGGATTTTAGGTTGTATCAGGCCATCAAATAGAAGTTTGAGATCAGAGGGCGGAGAACAGTCTAATAGAATGAGTGTCCATATTTGAAGGACACAGGCATTTTATCTTCGCCCCTGGATTCTATCATCTAGCTTCTGAAGCCCTTGTGTTTTGGTACTTGTGGGTATCAGGTGACAGCATACACGTTTGTGTCCTGGGGCGATGGAGAAGGGTCGAGGATCGTGCTTTGATCTAACGATCAGTTGACAGAATAACGGTGGGGATCCTATAGGAAAATCATGATTGAGGTTTTGCGAGACAACATACCGCACAGATCCACTTCCATGCTGATACCCGGCCTTGAGTGAACCAGCTATACAGCCTCAAAGCTCAAGTCACTCGACCATGAAGGTGCCATAACGCAGCAGTTCCAACAGCCTCAATCATGAAGCTATATTATCACAGTTTCCTGACTTAAAGGCGATGGGATATTCACTTGAATATATCTACAGAGTCCTCGCAATAAACACTGTTTTAAACCGCTGCGCTTTGTATCTCACACTTCATGCAACATTGATGTTACGCCACTGAATCTTGGGGTACCTGTCAACCTATCATGATTGAAGGAAGCAGGAGATACCACGGAGCAATGATCAAATTCAAACGCGCGCCTGGCAATTAATGTCCAATAAAAGAAAGCATATCAACAAAATGAGACACGGCTGCAACTTACCTTTAACAACGGAAATACAAGTCGGTTCCCAATGTTATCGAGACTGGGACTGAATGGAACTGGATGGACTAGAGTGGGATACTCAACAAAACGGTCCGTGAGATATGACGGTTGTATGTATAAACAAAAGCATCAGATACTAAAATGAGGATATTTGTGAACAAGTTTCTGCTTGTCTGGCGGTAGTTCCAAGAGCCACGTTCAACTCGTTAACCAACGGACGGAGAGTTGTGTGAGCAGAGAGTTAGCAAGCCACATTCACTCGTTCCAAGTTGGACTGTTTACGGAGCTACATTCAGAAAGAAGATGCGTATTTGTTGTTTCTGAAAGTGTGCGGGCGTCCAATACTCCTCTTTTCGTTTGGCCCTGAGCGATTCTAAATGCGCAGATGCGCATTTACAAAATTTCATCTGCTCCCGCTGCTATGTAGCTCCAAGGGTGTGTTGTCTAGGTATCCTATTTCCCTCATCTTGTTTCCTTCCGTGTTCACTCTCTTGTCCAGTATCTGACAGAAGGCTTTTCCCCCAAGTTTTGGGAGGTTTAATCCGAAGATCTGGTCGTGATACTTGATTTGAGACCAGCATTACATGGAGTCAACATCAGGTTGGTTTTCTATATTGTAGTTGTCAGTTGAGCGCCAAGTAATTAGGAATATAAGCGTACGACAAACCGCAGTTTTCATTTCCAGAATAAGATGTAATCATTTTGTTTGTTAGAGATACGATACCCTCTTACCATGACCATCTATACATCACAGCTCGTCGTCTTCTTGCCGACCCTAACTGGCTCCTACCCAGCTGACGTTCAGGCCTACCTAGAAAGGTATCATTGCCACCAACGGGTTAAAGTCCTTATACACCAGAATGGCAAGGAGACGTAAATCTAGGGTCTAACCCGAGTATCTTTATTCATCATGCTTACCAGCAGTGAATTGTAGTATATAAGCGTTATACATGACGTGTATTCAATCTCTGAAACAAAAAAAGAAAAAATCATAATTGTGATAAATGGTTTCTGCCCAAATGATATGGCCGTCAAAGCTGAAACCGTTATAGGAAGGTATAAGTGTAAGTCAGTTACTTAGCTGCGGTTGCCCGTTTGGCCCGTAGTCTGGGGATCCTTGATCACATAACTTCTGGGGGATGCTAGCGGTAGCTGGGTCCAAGATTGCACTTATCGCCCGACGGGTATTAAAATATATAAAATATTATTTTTCCTTTGCCTCCACTTCTAATCGGATAAATGATGCATTCCATAGTCTTTAGCTGACCTCTATCCTCTGCAGTCAATCCTAATTATTTCCACTGCTAAGCAATGCTATGAAGTTTGTCAGACCGGAAGTTTAACCCCTGACGTCTTCACCCTTTTTCCCACTAACCAGAGCCATCTATAGCTTGAATCCAGAGTCCTCTCCCATATTGATGCAAGCGACATGTACCTTGGCATCGGAATCCACACCGACCACGGCTAATGGCCTGAGCTTCATATCGGCATCTGCAGGGAACATGGTTGTTGACAGCCTGGACTGAGATGCACCCTAGTGTAACCATGTTGACAATCTATTTCAACCCAAGTTGGGTCAATGATATTAGAGTTGGAAATCATTACTTATAGCAAGTTTAGTATCTATGACGCAAATTTAATAATTATAGTATTAACTACAGCAATGGAGTCATTTCGAGAAGAAAAAAGAAGAAGAAAAGGGTAATCTATGCATTTGCTTGATCAATTTTCGCGGGGATTCTACATATATATTATCTCAATAATGCTCTCGTATTAATTATCATACATGATGCCTGAATAAACTTATATGAATTTTCGTTCTCTGTTTAACACATAAATGGATCAAGACAGTACCAATGACCCCAAAAGTCGTATAATCCGTTAGTATCAGGCAATGGCTTGCCTCCTTTTACATTTATCCCAAGTATAGAGCTATTAAGCCAGTCCCTTCTTGTCTATGTGGTGCATGTATATTTCTTAGTATCAGGTATTTGAAATTATGTACGCATGTGAATGCATTTTCTTTCCAATTTCTCTTCAATCGTCTCCATGCATAGCTAGATTGACAAGTATTATTGCAGGCTGCACAAAATGTCTGTACTACGCATATTTTATTGATACGTTAGCGTGCCTCTATCACTACTTTAGCGCCCAAAATGGCCATAACATAGATATATCAGTTTTGTGCATCCCCATTTAAATACGCTTACAACTGCTCTACTGTAGTACACCCGCTTTATTCTCCGAACACACTAAGTTATCGCCCAACTCAATGTAGCGTTAGATCCCTGCTTTCCTCAGCTCCCGACCCATATTTCGGTACGTAGGATTTTATAGGCACAAGTCTAGCTGTTTGCTTTTTTAAGATCTTGCTGCAAGGCAACTGGTTTCTTAACACTATATCCGATATTCCTAGCTTAGAAGTTTCTTGGCGGTAATACTTCGCGTATAATTGAGCATGATTGAAGTACCAATTCATACACTTCAGCAATCAGTATCATCCGTAATAGAAGCCCAGTATATGGTGGCTTCTTCCACATATGCTTCCTTGAAAGCGCCAGGGGTAATAATTCACAGATACTAATTGGAGATCAGTCAGGATAAAAATCATCAGAGGTCTAAAAGAGGCTTACGATGATGTTCTTTTTGCTCTGCTTCTTCTACTCTCTTGATATAGCTGCTATAGTACCCTCGCAGTGAAATACCGGGCGTCCTGTACTAAACATAAACATGTCACCCAATGATGTCTTGGCATATTCTGATTGGGCTGGAATCGCAACCCTGCTCCTTGAGTGCCTTGGAACATAACATGCCACGCTGTCAATCTTAAAGTGCCTAAGGCTTCTATAGCCACAGCAATAAAGGCAATCACCATCTACCTTGTGCCTAAAATTGACCCTTAAACCTAACACCATGCCCTCTTTTACGCCATGCGCTATCCTCTTTTCTCATCACCATATCCCAGTTGGATTTAACCCCTGATTAGCCACCCCTAGACATATGGTGTTCGATGCATCACGGCAAAGTTCATTACTAACTCTTAACACTATGATCACGAATTCGTTTTGACAGATTAGTTAAGGACTTTTCATGTTTCTTGTGTCTATGCCATCTTCTCATTGCGCTTAAGACTGTAAACCGAGTTCAAAGTTTCAAGTGTCGTATTATATCCTTGGATATAATAGAGTTTCGTCTCTACTCTTCTGGATATTATTCCAGGGATGTATGTCACTTTTGTTCTTACGAAAGGGCATAGAGCGACCTAAAATAGTTGTTGTAATCATTCCTTTCTTGTCTGATCGGCCAAGGACCCCCAAGTGCCGGGAATGTAAATTCTAGGAATCTATTTAAAATATAACTTTGTCATCTCTCAATCCAGGGTTTTAAGATCGTGCTGGCATATAATACGCCAACTCCAAGCCAGGGTGGCATATCAAGGATACGTCGCCTTCGTAGGATTTCATATCTTCCGGCCTGAGTATCCCACCTCTGCATTTTCAATCTTAGAAGCTACATCTCGAGCTTAATTCAAATAAGATATAAATGATGCAGACCATACCCTGTACCCTGCCATCACCATCTCCTTTCCGTCATTCAAATGCCAGGTCATTGCCCCAATTAAACCTCTGAGTTATCAGCCTTTCCTATAAGTTCCATCGATCCTCGACTTTTACACAATCAAGCCTCTTTCAGCTCTGCACTCCCGCCATCTAATCTTGTTCCGACCATGACTAGGCCACATGTACAAGTGATATATATATCATTCTGCTAGCAAGGTTAATAGTGACCCTTGCCTCTCCGTTCACCCACTGTGTTCCCATTAGTCGGCCTCTTACTCACCATGACACTGTCACTACCTCAAATAGTCACTAATATCCCCACTTTGTGTTCCCGGACATCTGCATCACAATCTAGATTTCTCGCATTATGTTATACAGCATCTAAAGAGGAATAGTTTGTTCCAAAGTGTCCCACCCCGTGGATCTAACAATACGCCCGGCAACTCCAACCGTGTCAGGAACCTCCCCATACATATTATTCGAGCGTCAAATCCTCTAACTAGCAGCAACTATTATCCGCCACCCTTAAATTCTCTGGCTTATAACACAACTCCCAAATGGTCTCAATAATGGCCCGACAATCCCCACCCATCCCGTCTATTCCGCATCACCCTCTAATCGATCGCCCCCACAGCCCCTTGCACGTTTTATGATTCCGTATATATGTATCCACAGCAATCGTGGCAATCTATTTCGATCATTATAGCACTGACGTTTCTTGGAAAACATCACGTGACGTTGGGCTTTCTACAAGACGGGCGAAAGCCTTGGCTCAAGCTTCCTCCTTCCTGATTTGCCCCAGGACAAGTAAACTATGACTGGGAGGGAGTGGCTACTATAACATGATATTTAGCACAGTGGGATAAACACGGAAAGAAAAAAATGAGATAATTTTATGTGAGGTATTGAAGAATACAGCGGATATCAACAAAGTGACATGGATGATTATCATAAACGAGTCTCGCACTACCTCAAAGTACGCAAACAAGCAATAAGTGACAAGAAACAAAGAAAATCTAAAACTATAAACAAGAAAATACCTCCGAAAGGCCCATTGATACCTCAAAGAACAACATTCTGGAACATGGTCAGGTATCCACCTCATGTTCTAATAATGCCCTAACTACTCACGGCTATAAAGGCCAGCAGCAGCAGGAGTGAAGGGTGCTGCCAGACACGACGCAGGCTATGCAGCACCAGGCCAGCTTTCCACTCGGCCAGCAACGCTAAATAAGAATCATTGCCATCGCCAGCCAATGTTCATCCACAAGATAGTCATCTCTCACCGTACTGCACTCCGGGACTTTACGATTAATCCTTCTCGGCTATCCTCTCTAGCCCGCCTTGTCCCACGGCTATACCTACATACAACTTGCTTCCACCCGCATTACGGGTCATGAGACTTAGGTAATCTACCTACCCCGCAGGAGATCTTCCTCGTCATTACCCCCAAAGGAAGCATTGTTTGGGTTCCCGGCCGTTCAGGGACCCGCAATCCCCAGTCCGACTCGTGCTTGTTGTTGTTGTTGTTGTTGTTGCTGTTGCATATACGTTCCCCCACTTGGCCCACTTATACTTGCATTAGTACCAGTCCTCTCACGCATGCGCCTTCCTTCCATAAGACCCCTGAGACCTCTCTTTTGAAGGCCAATGACACTGCTAAGCTCGCCAGTCCAGACCTCGTTCAATTCCCCAGCAAAGCCGCCGGCACTAGGATGATCTCCATCACCAAGCTCCGAGCTCCATTCGGAGCCGGAAACACTGGTTGTAGCACTGAGATTCTCCTGACTAGGCCACTTTGATGGTCCAGTGTTTACTGCTGTGTTGATACGGAGAGCACCAGAGCGGGCGGCATCACTATTATCATTGCTTGCTGGGTCAAACGACATCTTGTCAATCATCTGAGTGATCCCATTCATCCCATCAGCCACAGAAAGCTCGGAATCCAAGCCAGAGTAGTTGGGATTCAACGACCCGTCGATGCCACGACCACCCCCAGCTGCCATTGCCGTAGCGTTAAAGACAGCGGCAGCGTTGCGGGAATCAAGAACCATATGCAGCCGCTCAACCACAGCTTCTAGCAAACCATCGACTTTGTAAGGACGAGCAATTTGTAGCAATGAGCATAGAATCTGTGGTGTACAAATAGTAAGAGGAGGCGGAGGAAGCGATGATGTATACAGATAGTGAACCAAAGCCTGAACTGTGAGGGAAGTATGGGGGAGATACAGGCACCGAGGACGGGCAGTGGGAATCAAAGATCGGGGTGTTGGAGAATTGTGAGTAGTCTCCTCAACTCCAAATGCAGGGCTGCTGTTAGAAACACTCGAGGCGGAGGTACTCGGGGGATGACCAGATGAAGACATAGAGATAAAAGTGCTTTCTGAGGTCGTACTGCGGGAGGATGTCACAGCTGGACTTCTCATGGTTATCCCAGACATTCCAGAGCGCAATGTGACCGAATCACTAGTGTCTTGGGTGGTAGCTCCCTCCCGCAATAACTGGTTAAAGTATGGTCCCCAACGCCGTGAAACCAGACGAGAGTTGATAGGAATGCGTTCGCCCTCTATGCAAAGGATGTCCATATCGGCCACTTCCTTCATATTCAAAAGTTTCTCCCCCAGGTCATCAGCACCCTTTGAATTTTGCCGACCTCCTGCTGTGTATCCGGCCTTCCGGGCCAAGCTAAGGCTGGGAGTATTGTATGGACTACTAGCAGAGATAAACCCAGACATGGGCGAGACGTGGCGGGGGTTATCATAGAAACCGAAGGCCTCTAACTCAACCATACAAACATTGCTGAAGTTGATACGGCGGTGGTTATAGTCCTCAACTAAGCTACGCTTGCGGTTACCCAAGATAACAAAGGTGTTTCGGCGATTCCAAAGAATGCCCTTGTTCCAACTGCCGTGGCTGAAGACCGTACCTCCTGCATCAATCCGGGACCAAGTGAGGGTCCTTAAATTCAAAGCCCAAAGTGCATATTCTTGTTTGGATGATGTGAGATATGTTCCACTGACGACAAAGTGATGATCAATAACTCCACCGTTAGGGAAACGCAGGCCAGGGGGGGTGTGAGCTCCGGACATTATCTTCTCAGTCAGAGTACCATCTGGGGCTCTGATCTGAAGTTCTAGTTTGACATCCAGGAAGTTGTAGTTGGAGTAAATCAGCATGGATGAGGCGGAATCTTTAGGCATAGTATCGGGCCTCTGAGAGTTGTGAGGCCTACCAACCTTTGCAGATACTGCTGGAGGCAAAGCAGCAACCACACTACGGTAAGCCCCACAACTCTTCCCGAGAGGCTCTGTTGTTGTCCACTTGAGACTTCTAAGGTTGAAGACACTAATTTCTTCAATATAATGATTGTTTGCGTCCTGTCCACCTAGAATGACCATCTCTGCGCCTCCAGTACCATCGATGTTGATTCCTATCCGGCCCTCATTGGGGTTATTTGATGAAGAGACATTGTGTTGAAGGGCAGAGAGCGGTGCCTTGTGGGAGGTGAAGACAGCTGAAGAGTTAAGTACAGTGGCACAATGAGCATAGCGCCCTTGGGGAGAACCTTGAACTGGGATGAAGGTCCAGTGCTTGTTGGGAATGTCGAAGACATAAACATCTGACACCACAGTCGGTAGATCCTCACCATTGCCAGAAAGCGCAGCCATTCCACCATAGCATACCATTTTGGTGTCGCCCAAGGCGCACATAGAGTGAAAGTATCTTGGCGTCGGGACATCTCCAGTGGTTGTAAGTTTTGTCCAGTGACGACTAATCAAATCGAGCTCATACATAGCCGATGTAAGAGGTCCCTGTCTGTTTCTAGAGACATGGCGTCCGCCGAAAACATAGAGCTTGTCACCGACAATCGTGGTGGTGACACCGACCAGGGGATGGGGTTCCCGGCCGGTCGTCTTGTGAACATTGCACATTAACCCCGACAAATGAGCCGATGCAGCATTCTGTGAACCCTGCGCTTCTGCAGGCCCTGAGCCAGCCCCAGAGTTCGGCGTCCGGGAATTCTGCTGCTGAAATGACGGCGATTGACTAGGGCCGTGGTGACGCGACCCGGCGTCAAGATGGCCCTGGTTATCATACTGGGCGTCAGTGTGGCTCCCGTATACGCCACTAGACAAAGGCATTCCGGAATCCATGGTGAAGGAGCGCGGTCTCCCAGCTGATTCGGGGCGGTGGTCGTCGAGTAATTTGTCGAGGAGGGAGTCAATATCGGGCTCTGGGCTCGGTGCGCGGGTATGACGGGCAGGTTCGGGTAATGGGTGAACGAACACTCGCGCTTGGGAAATAGGGGTTAAAGTGTGAGAGAAAGACAATCGAGGTGGTGCAGGCAAAGGCTTATCGAGACTTTCCTGAAGACTTAAGCCACGGCGATGCAAGTATGAATGTGGCTGCAGTAGACTTGGAAGCGATGAATTAAACGAAGCAACAGTATTTGTTGACACGGGTGTTGTAGCGGCCGTAGCTGTGGTGGATTTAGTAGCGGTGTTGGTGGCGGTCGATGCAGTAGCCCCCGAGCTGCAGGTGGTGCTAGAGTTCCGCCTAGCGTCGTTGCTGTGTCTGCTGTGGGTGCTAGCGTTGCGATTGGTGGGAGCTAACCCTGGGCTTGTTGAGACTGCAACAGGCGCGTCTGAGTCTCCTCGTAGCTGGAGAAGGCTGGGCACTTTTATGGGAAAGCGCTGGGACTTTACAGCGGGGTCTTCGCGGCTATGTGCGTTAAATTTCGCTTTTAAGCCGCGATAAACGCCCGCAAAATGTGGTCTGTCTTGGGGGCTTCCTGCCATCTGTGCTGGGCTTCGATTTCCATCGCGAAATGTGCCACTTATTGGGGTTTGGACGAATGCGCTAGAATCATTGTTGTCGTAGCCAGGTTGCTGGTAGCTCAGAGTCATTCTTCAAGACAACGGTTCCAGTTGAGTATAGTAGAGGCCCTGGTTTTGTGGAGGTTGTTTCCTCTTGTAATTCCAGCGAAATAACGTCGTGTAATATTATTTTTTTTTTTCGCTGAATTAATCGTGTTTTATTCGAATGTTAGACAGCTGCATATCGTGAAAGATCCTATGCGCCTTTGTATCAATTTCCTAGAGGATCAAGCTATCTCGTCGTAGTAATATGTGTGACCAATATATGGATTCGATTCAATTAAACAATATCTTCTAGAAGAACAGCAAACAAGAAACACAAAGAGACAAACAAGCCAACAAACATTAAACCTCCCCTTCACTCGGGGCGACCAACTCTTTTATTCTTCCCTTTTGCTTGCATCTACTTCGCCATATATTCCGTCGATCCTTGATCAGGGGAAGATTGTGAAAAGGCAGTGTTTCCTTAAGTCTGCAACACCTCTTACACCTCCTGAGCATATCCGAATATTAAGCCTAGAATACTATCCCAAACCGAATAATCCGATGGGCCCATGTCCAACAGTCCTTGTCGCTCCCATTATTTCTCCTGTCACTGTTGAGAAAATACAATGTCAGCGATCGACCCGCAAACGAACTTGACATATATTGGATCATATATGACTAGTATATGAAACGATAGAACAGTTCCCTCCTTGTCTCCAATGTTTATCCCGATATCAAAACTCCGATGTTCATTAAAAGCAAGGTTGCATCATTACAACAGAAACACTAGAAGTAATTCCCAGCTGTAGTAGCCTAGTGATCTCCGTCATGATGGTATTGATGGTCCCGGGGATGCCACAGCTTCATCCGAACCAATATAATTCAGGTGACCAGCCTTGTGCAGATTCTAGAGGCTGGTCAATTAGACCTTGGTTCAATGATCATGGTTGTCCTGTCGGCAGGGTGGGCTCAGCCTCTAAACCTACAAAGTGCACAGTCGAGGTCGATCAACTTCCAGGCATCATCATCAAGTTTTCAAATCAAGAAGCACTGCAAATCAGAATTTGTCTCTCATGTTAGTTTCAACCATAACATCAGCCTATCGCTTACATTAGCCACATCGTCGCCACTACAAATTTAGGCTATCCAAACATATTAGCCACATATTAGTCAACTATGACAACCAAACATATTACATATATTTAGGGTATTGAACCCTAATACTGGGCTTGAGGGCATAACAATCATATTCATGCATATTAAGACACAAAGGAGAACATATTTAGGTTAGAAGAAATAAAATATTTTATTCAAATTTCCCAGGTCAAGTGAGAATTACTAGACCCATCTCCGGAGTGTCCATCTTTTGGGACTACTTTACCGGAGAATTATTCGTTAATAGTACAAAAAATAAGGCACAATGTCTTACACCGATGCAACACCTCAGGTGGTCCATGACTGGGGCATAGCAACAAGAGGGTCTCTACGATGATATGGTATCAAAAGGTGAGAACGGGAAAATTTAAGAGATGATCTTCTCCTTGGGGAGAGGAGTGAAGCGGAGGTAAGGCTTGACAATGCGGAACTCGGGGAAGAGAGTCTTGGCCTCCTCGTTCTTGACACCGGGGTGAACAATGACATCCTCACCGGGGGTCCAGTTGATGGGGGTGGTGATGCGGTACTTGTCACCGGTCTGGAGAGAGTCAACAATGCGGAGAACCTCAGCGGTGTTGCGGCCAGTAGAGGCGGGGTAAGAGAGGATAGTGCGGATGGTCTTCTTGGGGTCAATGATGAAGACGGAGCGGATGGTGAAAGCGACACCCTTCTCGTCAACGTTGGTGGCATCCTGCTCATCAATCCTGTAAAGATATGGCGGATTAGTGAGTGGTCTTAGTTTGATATTTTTCAAATAGAAAAATAACTTACATGTCGTAGGCCAGAGCAACCTTGCGCTCCTTGTCGGCAATGATGGGGAACTTGACGGAAGAGCCAGTGACCTCATCGATGTCCTTGATCCAGCCCTCGTGGGAGCCCAGGGTGTTGGCGGAGAGACCAATCAGCTTGACGTTGCGCTTGGTGAACTCGGGCTCGAGTTTGGCGAAAGCACCGAGCTCAGTGGTGCAGACGGGAGTGTAGTCCTCGGGGTGAGAGAACAGGATGGCCCAAGAGTCACCGATGAAGTTGTGGAAGTCAATGGGGCCGGCCGTAGTCTCGGCGGAGAAGTTGGGGGCGGTGTGACCAAGACGGAGACTGCAACAAAGGCACGCTGTTAGTGTATGGACATATGTGGTGGCGTCGATATATTAATTGATTATAAACCGAGGCTTCCATTATTGTGTACATGCAGGAAGCCGCATGTGTATAAGCGAGAAGGGCACGAAGACCCAGATAGAAAGAGATATTACATACGACATGGTGAAAGATTTTTGGTGGAGGTTGATGAAGATAATATAAAAAGAGCTGTTGGATGAAGAAGGAAAAGAAGAGATGTGAAGGCAGTAAGAAGAGGGGAACCAATTGACCTTATATAACAGGAGGAAGGCACGCCGTAGGTCTTCTCTGGTCGGATGGCGGAGCTCTGACTTAGAAGAGCTAGGAAGCGCTTAGAAATGAGGAATCAACTTATTCCTAAAGCGAAGCAGCATATAGCTGCCCTGAAATTGGGGCGATTAATTATCCTGTTCTCCTCACTACCGCCTAAAGCTGAGCTTTTCGCGTCCAGAAATCAGAGGCGGACAAGTATTGTGTTCTACGGGTGGAATGGCGGGGTGGATTGGACGACAAGCTCCTCCACCCTTGACGAGACAAGGCGTGCTCAAAAACAGAGCCCCGCTACCCTTTTGTCGCCATGGGTAGTCGCCGTTATCCTTGCCATCAAGTACCTTGTATATTCATGTGCCATATAAAAGGTACCTGGCCACAAGCTTCTCCCATGTGGGGTAGAGCGGGTGACAAAATGTATCGTCGCCGGTCAGCTATGCTGGATTGCGTGCTCGAGTTTCTCTCGAACCATGTGTACATCAATTACGCGGCATTTTATAGATTTTTGGTCAAGACGGTGGAGGTTAGAGGAGGCGGAGAATGTTGAGGCTCTAGGAAGACCATATCTTATTTCAGTAGCCCAGCCTGACGATCAAATTAAACAAGGCATGGCTCGATTTCGTGATATTGGGATTCAACATGAAATATCAATCAGCAGGGCTAAATGAGAGATATTTCAATGCTGACAAACTCTTGGAATATTACGACCACCATATGGCGTCACCCCACCATGTTGATGTTGTCACTGTCGAGCAAACATTGATACTGGAGTCCGGTTCTGGTATTTCAGGATTACAATTCAACCAATAGCCCGAGTCAATTCCGGCCGCATCCGGGGTTTCATTACATTTGAAATCAAGGCTTACACAGACGGCGATCAATGTTCGGCGATATATGTACGCCTGGATTGTGGGGTATCGAAGGCGACAAGAACGGTAATGGGTTCCGGAAATTACTACACAATCATATGGTCGTACTGAAGTTGTAATAAAAGATTTGCTATGATGAAGTGTAAGTGATCAGCCATGTGACATCCTGAATACAACAGCCTCTTCTCGCCACCCAATATACGACTCGGCAAACAAAGAATGCACGGAACAATTGGTAGACGTCGTTTAAGACAGTTATATTATACAGCGCATCCTCCTAGCATATAGTCTCATGTTATCATCTGCACGTTTGTGATGCCTGACCTTTTGTTTGTTTGTTTTTTTTTTTCCTACGAAAAGCTACCTCACGATTTTGATGTCTGGACCACTCCTTCGTTTTTCTCTGGTTACTTTTCTTTTCTCGGGAAACTTGTTCTCTCGATGACAGTCAGGGTCAAAATTTCCTGGATGGGAATAGCTGGTAATTGCGTGCTGCGCAGAGCTTTTGATTGGCTGAAGCTTTCTCAATTGGGAAAATTATGTCATCGCCCTCCATGCTTGCACCAACACCCCGGAAGGAAGGAATAGTTTCTTGGAGGTTCACGATCAATGAAAGATATCAAGGGGAGAAGTGTGAATGCTGGAATTGTTCATGAAGAAAACGGCTGATATTACCAGTATTCCATGATTGTATGATGTGTATGTACGAGAGAAGAACATGAGTTTGGCTGTGTTACCGGTTCACTTCTTTATCCATTAGTAAGTCTACCTTGGTCAGTATCAAGCTCCTCCCGACCAATGCCAATCCTCAAGAAGCACGATCCTGGAGCTACCCAAATATTCAACGTCACACAGGAGTCCTGGAATACAAGAGTATTCGTCAGCCAGTCGTCTACTTCTTCCGGCCCAGCATTGTATCTAAGGGACCGGTATCACCTTGAAAGTACTTATCGTGTCACTTATTAAAAAGGATCGATTCCCTTTCCGAGTCAGGAACATCTTCGAACCCCAAATCTCCATTTCCGTCAGTTAATCCCGCCGTGGTGGGTCTGGCAATTGAAGTTGTAGCTACGGTCACGATAAAATAGGGGACTTTAATGATAAGTAAAATGCATATATAAGTTGGAGGTTGCCCTCAGATGTCTCTTATTTATTATTTCTTCTAGTTACTGTTCCAAGTCTCAGACTCAGTGCTTCACCCAAGGACTCGGCTGGAACATGAAGCTATCAGGATCAACCTTTTCGTCGGGACACGCCGCAACCTTTACCTCCCCTCTGACAATTTCAACTACCGAGACAATAGGGAAGATCAACACAAGAATCGACAATAATTGGCCAAATGACCATTCAGTCTCTCCTTGATCTGAGAGCTTAACCGATGGTGTTCCAAATGCCTGTGAAGCCATCATCATCCGGATAGCTGCCGCCGTAGCGCTCGCTGTCATGATCAATATTCCAACAATTTGGACAATTCTATAAAATCTCTGACGCCTGTCATGGAGATACCAAGTAGCCAATAGGAACACAACAACATTAACAATGATGACCACGATAGTCCCGAAATACGAAACCCCGAGATTCTTAACGCCGTTGGCATTTTCAAGCTTGGTCACACAAGCAATTGGTAATGTCGAATTTGTCAACCCCTTCTCAACCGACTTCAACACGAAAATCCCCACAATACTCGACAGCGCCAAATTGGTCACCATTAGTACTCCTCTAAACCACCTCAATACCCAATCTCTCCTGAAATCCCGAACAAGCGCCAGCAGCGTGACGATGTGCACTGCCGTTGACAACAGCGAAACCATCCATATCAAAAAGAAATGATACGGGACCAGACTATCCATTTTTGCTAAGGCAACACTCTGGATGCCAATGCCGGTGAATATCTGCTGATCGGAATAGTTACTGAGGAGCTTACGGCGAATAGCAGGATATTTGTTGCGTACTTCGGCTATGATTATGGAGGTGCTAAGGAGGATGGCGAGGCCAGCAGTGATTATAAACGAGAGTAGGACCTGTAATAGCGTAGCTGTTAGTGAGAGCCAATGGATATATGAATAGAGATGGCATGTGTCTTACGCCAGCGCCAGCAATACCAGAATTGCTCGGTGTGGAATCCGGCGCATTCGTGCAATTAGCTGCTTTATCAAACATATTGTCAGCCTAATTTGAGTATCTGAAGACAGATGATCTTCAAAGCCATTATTTTTTTCATTCATAGGGGTCATTCCTACATATTATATACTCTGCCACATTTTACGGCTTTTATCTCAAACATGGCTTTGTTTGAGGACAACCCATTGGCATAAAATGCTATTTGTAGCATGCAGGCATTAATAGGTGGACATAGCTTTCCTTGTTCCTGGAATCTGACAGGATAGATCTTCAGGGCGGCTATAGTTGAAGCATCAACAGCCAATGGCATATTCGTAGTGTCCTACAGTGGAGGTTTCATGTTTGTGCAGCGTGGCTTAGTTCCTGGGGCAAAGACAAGTATCTAATGCATCGAGGTATAGATCACGTAAATTATCATAAAGAAAAAGGTTGGATAAGAATGGTTTATTATATTTATTTGGTATTGTTAAGAGTATGCGCTATGAAAATCAAAATGTGGTATCATATTATCTGCCGTCGCTAAAAATCCTACGCCTTACATGATCTCGCACTTCTTGGGCAGACCACAGGGGCCACCCTCAGCCTCGCCATCAAGAGCCGGAGCCTGGGGAATAGTCTCCTTAGCAGCCGCCGAAGCGGACACAGGCTGAGCAGCAGGCTGAGCAGACGAATCAGACGCGGGGGCAGCACCGGAAGCAGCATCCTCCTTCTTGCTACCATGCAGTCAACCAAAGTGCTTGGAGACGGTCTGGGCGAAGGCCTCACCCTGGATCTCGGCAATCTCGAGCTCCAGAGCGGAGGGCTGGCGGGAACCGTCGGAGGAAGCGAAGGTACCGGCACCCCAGGGAGAGCCACCGTGGACCTCAGTGAGGGAGGTGAGCTGGGGGAAGGCCTTGGCGTAACCCAGGGGAACGTAGATGATGCCGTGGTGGGTCAGGGTAGACATGGCGTTGATGGCAGTGGTCTCCTGGCCACCACCCTGGCCGGCGGTGGAAACGAAGAGACCACCGAACTTGCCAGCGTAGGCACCCTTAGCCCACTGACCACCAGTGCGGTCAAGGAAGGTCTTCCACTGGGCGGGGAAGTTACCGAAGCGGGTGGGGATACCGAACAGGAAACCATCATACTGCTCCAGGACGCTGGGGTCCTCAAGGACAGGGACGGAGGCGTCCTTGGGGCCGGCGTACATCTTGCCCAGAACCTCCTCGGAAAGGGTCTCGGCGATCTGGTAGATGTCGACGGTGACACCGGCCTTCTCGGCACCCTTCTTCTCGGCGGCGGCAAGCTTGCCGATGTGGCCGTACATGGAGTACTATATGGAGCAATGTTAGCTTATGTTTCAGTAGTGTTGAGCGACATATATTTGGCGAGATACTGGATAGCACTGCTAATGGACTGGAGATAGAGCCCAAGTCCCAGTATCCAAAGTGGTGAGACACATGGTAAAAGGAAATAGGTATAATATCATTGTTCCTTAGCAGGCTAAAAGCCGGTATCGATTGCCGCGTACTAATGTCAAACAAAAGAGAAGAATGAAGAGTGTAAACTCACGTAGACAATAGCGATCTTGGTCATTTTGATGGATTGATGAACTTAAGGCTGATGAGGAGATCCAAGAAAGTGGAACTGTACTGGAATGAGGCAGCAGACACGGCTTTTTATACACATCTTCGGTCGCCCTTTCTTCATTCAAAGAGCAAGTTAAACGTGGGGCTAGCCTACCATGCATCAGGAAAGTGGGGAGGGGCGTGTCTAGAGCAATGGCCTTCCCGGCCTTCTGAATCACGCTCTTTTGATAGCAGCCGGCCAGTATCCAAGCCACCTGCAGATAGCCCAAAATTCATCGTTGCTTTAGCCATAAGCAACGTGTAAGCCAAAAAGGTGGGGTCATTATACAGCCACTACTAACATATTTCCGCTACTAACACACGCTTGGCTGTTAGTAGCAAGGGTCCCACCTGTTTGTCTCGCAAAGCAAGCTCACATCATCTGTCAGCCATTGCTAAGAATCAGGGCAGGGGCCCAGACCATACACTAGTACCTGCCGTTTCTCATAACTTCACACCAGCGCAACATCGGCTTGGTCAAGGCTAGACCCCGCTTCACGCGCGGCGTCTCCTGAAGGGCCTCTCGGCTTTCTCTTTAGAGGTTTGCCTCCCAGAATTATTGGAAAAATACGGGATCTTCCTCGCGGCTATCTTCAAAGCGTTGGCTGGAGGCTCGGTTCTATGGGTTTCTGCAAGCTTCACCTCCACATGCATTCTGCGTTGTGTGACATCATGTCAAGCAGCAGTCGGTCAAAGTCTGCTCCCTTGAGATCTTTGGGGATCAATATTGGAATGAATACATATGTATGTCCGTATAAATGTGACAAGTCATTGTCACCTCCAATTGACACTATTGAATTAAGGGATATGGCTTTTGAGGTCATACCAAGTAGACAGGTTGCTGTACATGGTAATGGTCAAAAAGCTCGGGAACAGCTGAATAAGTGCTGACGAGGGCAATTGATGCTTGCGTAAGGATTATTAAGCTACGTGTTTCTCATCTTTTCTCTCGGCCTTGACGTTCGTGGGGCCAAGGGGTTGATTGCTAAGGCTTGATTTCAGTCGACAATAAAGCATCAGCACCCCAGTCTGTGTGTTATTCCTCAGCGCTTTGTCAGACTTCTTCTGAGATAAGTTTGGGGCGTGCAACAAACGAAGTGGCCAAGGTGATGACGTTGCCATCTTCCAGTAAAGTATCGATAATCAAAAGAAAGGACCGGGAGCACTAACCTTAGCTGCATGATCACCTCAACATATCACACTCGTCAAATGCTTTTCTCACAAAGTTAGCGAGGACCACACGAGATATGCACTCATCATGTATTGTACTCTCTTTGCGTCATGGTGGCTAGTTATGTCACCCAGAAACCAATAGTTATCGAATAGTTATCGGCTCAGATTAGAGTAACGCTCGCGCGCGCGCGCACGTTTCTTGCATTGATGACGCACCTCGTCATGTTTACAAATACAAATATCTCCTCAATAACAGACAAGTCTAACGATCACCACAAGCATATATGTGGTCAAATTATCACGGCTAGTCGAGTCGCCTTGCGCTCTCTCCGCCTTTTCCATCACTAATATAGGTGTTCCTTCAGGGGTATTTTCTACTTTTCTCAAAGCAGGATTAGGCGGCACGGGATTTGCGAGGAGCTAGCCAGTGCCAACTTTGATATGTTGGACATAGCATGGATCCACATATCTTACTACGAAGTTGGTCAGTATCATGTAATCACTTCGAAAGCTGTCAAAATGGATGTTCATGAGATGCAATATTACGGGGTATGTTTAGCTTTGACTGGCTTGGTGCTTCTAGACCAGGGCCCGAGAAAGTCTAGAAATAAAATGGGGTTCTTTTATGCGGCTATTTGATGTCTTTATAAGCAATAGTTTTCTCTCATCACAAGTCAGATCCATAAAACAGAAGGGTTACATAATACACCAAACCCCATAATTCAGTATCACGTGTTTAAATATATACACAGCATCATCCAAATTCACCAATTATAGAATTCATACTCATATAATATTATTAAATAACCAGAATTATCCATATAGTCTAAATTAATGCACAAATCCCAATGACCAAGCCTATATACCTTTTTTAGCTATATGCACATAGCAACCCTGCCATAATCATAACCATTTCTATTAAACAAGTCCCTATGCACCACATCTGCGTATCTCGAGAGACTGACTTATCACAATTTCTGGCCTCCATGTTGGTGGAAATGCAGCGCCCGCGAAGCACATAAGCAGATACAACCCGCTGACAACCCAGCACCCGCCCACGCAATACCAGCAATCCAATTCTTATCATCGGTATCCCCGATAAGAGCGCCGGCAACAGGCGGTCCAATCAAGGTGAAGAAACCGGCGACAGTGTACAGAAATCCCATACGGGTTCCAACAACACCCATCTCCGGGGACAAAGAAACGACCGTGGAGGCTGCACCACTAACAATTCCACCAGATGCTGTACCATAAAAGATGCAGAAAACGATCAGACTGGCGAGAGAAGTGATGGACATCCAGGAAAAGGCAAGGATGAAGGCCATCAAACACATGACGATGAGGACATTGAGTGGGCCAATTTTATCACCAATGTAGTTGGGGATGACACGGCCCGGAATACTACCAGCGCTGACAATGGTGATGAGGTAAGGAGAGAAATCCTTGGTGGTAATGCCCTTATCAATGGCATAGGCCTGGATATAGAAGTACGGAACGTACATAGTCATGAAGATTAAAGCCAGACCAGCCGTTGCGAACATGAAGGGGCCATCCTTCAAAATAGACAACAGCAAAGCCATGTCACGGCGACGCTTCACTGGCTTGATGCGAGTCTTCATGAAGACAACAGGGATGACAGAGAGACCAAGAAGGATGAAGGCAATGGCCCGGGTAGCCCAAGCAAAGCCAATCTTCCGTTCCAAGTGGCCGAACATGATGGGGAAGATAATACCGGCGACTGGGGACCCAGTGGCACTGATACCGATGGCAAGACCAAGGCGTTTCTTAAAATACTGACTCAGGATGGCAGTGGAGGGCAAAAATGTTAAACCACAGCCCAAACCAATGCAGAGACCCTGGGCAAGCATGACCTGCCAGTATGTACTGCAAAGAGATACCATGAACTGACCAAACACGATGAAGAACACACCGGCCCACATCATCACTCTGAAGTGCCCAGCATCATACAGAGGACCAACGACACTCCCGATAATCAACAGAAGTGCAGACTGGATGGAGCCAACCCACGCCAAATCGGACGCTGATCTCTCAAAGAGTGTACCTCGTTCATAAAAGGTCTGATAAACACCATAACAGTTGATGACACCCCAAGTATCCGCCAACAAAACCCACGATGCAAACAACTGGAACCAAGCATCAAATCCACCATCTGGGATATCGTCGGAGTGGTGCGTGGTGTGCCGGGAGGCAATCTCAGGGTCCGAATCACTATCCGTTTCGGCTGGAGGGACAATACCGGAGCCGGGGACAACCTCGTGGGCGATTATTGATTGGGGAAGTTCATGGTGATAATGGGGGTGGTCTTTATTTGGCTCAGCTTTGTCTTGGACAAAGGTTTCATCACTGGAGCTAGTGATCAGCGTCTTTTCAGGACGGTGTGAGGTCATGCCTGTGGGAAGTAAATATGGATAAGTGAAGGTAGGAGATGGCGGAGAGAGAGGAGACACGCCGGAGGGTTGTTGAATGTATTAGACCGTGTCTAACAGGTGAGTACGTTGAGGTACGGGACTGTCAAAGAAAACAGTTCTATTCTTAACAGGAAAGATAGGAGTGAAGCTGTCAAAGAGCGGTAGCCACCGATATATAAGACGACAGGTAGATTAAGGGTGGTATTTTAGTGTTGTATGGATTGCGCAAAGCAAGGGTTGAGTAAGAAGAAGGAGCAATGACAGAACAACACCTGGTAAATTAACTGATGCTATCCGTGATGGGACTAATTGTGTAATGTTTTGAGGATAATTTGATATAGATAAAGACATCAAGTAATATTATAACTACGAGAAAAAGACCCACGTTTATTTATATATGCCAGCTAAGCTTAATTGGTAGCCAACTAGCACATATCGTGCTATTCTCTGCAGGTTAGGAGGCACAACACCCGGTATGGACCATCGGGAATTACTTCGGTATATCTCCAAGCGATTTATGGCAATTGTTTCATCAGCTACAGATAGAACAAACTGTTCGGGCCGCCACATGGCATCCTGTGAAAATTGAGGGTGGGGTTTTGACGTGCTGGGTTAAGAACATACAACACATTAAAATGTGAATCACGGCAGATGTAAAAAAAAAGCACGGCAACTGGACTTGGCTCTAAGACGTGGTTGGGGTCTAAAAAGGAATTTAGCTCCATATGTCCAGCTACGTGCTAGTTGCCCGCGTTTGAGCGAGTGGTACAATTGTCAGAAGACGCTGTTTGAGTGTATACAGAGTACTGGGTGTTGATCCTAGAGCAATTGGCTTTCGAGGTTAATTAGAATAGGAGGTAACATGGTCATGTACAAAGTAAATTATATTGTATTGTCAAGTTACATTTATAGTTTATGCTAGAAAATGCGTCACTAGATATCCATGAGTGCTACGCAAATATTACAACAATAAGTGTGAATACTTCCATAAATTATTAATTATTCCACAATGCGCGTTTCCTAGCGGCCCTCTATCCCTTTTCAGTACATCAAATAGCTTAATTCAGTCCTCAAGTACCCCGGGACTCCCAGATATGAGATGTAAAATATCCCAGGCTAGAAAATCCACGGCAAGTTAGCACGGCTCCATGGCAGCAAAAGACGCCCTATATTTGCCGATGTCAGTTGCCGAGGCACAGCGCCAAATTGGTTGAAGCTATGATTCGTGTATGAGCATGGTGTTGTGCCGCTAAACGGTCTGAAATAGATAACCAAGGACGCAAGGACATAACTGCTCTTTATTCTTTGATTATTCCACTCTCCATTTGGAGTATTATGAAGGAGTTTGTGATATTTTGCCCGATTAATATACAAACTCTTGGCATCTCGAAGTTAAGCGCTGATGATGATGATGAAGTGGCGATTAAATTTAAGTATAAACGAAAATTAGCCGCAACATACTTATTAGCTAAACTACAATCTCCATAATCAATACCCGGCGACTTCCCGAGCTTCCCTAAGCGATGAAAACGGTGAAAAGAAGAACAATATCCTCTTCCTGCCGTCCGACATCCGTAGCCATAGTGTATGTAGCCACATCCTGAAGTTTCCATTCTGGAGCCACCATCCCAGAACCCCTCCGATCCTCCTCGATCACAGAATTCCTATACAAACAAAGAACCCCTTCTTAATAATAAACCCAAGCTCTCGAGGCTCAGTTGAACATCGACTTGACTCGCAGATCCTGTTCACAAGGTTGCGGCACAAGCGTATCTCTAATAGGTAGTATAGTTCTCCATATGTGAGTAGAGGACTTTCATACATGTGCATTGGTCTCTCATCTCGTGATGGTCATGGCGAAGAACTTATACAATTTCTGATAAGAGTTAATGAAATGACCTGCAATCAATGATGCCCATTATTTGGTATGATGGACCGATCGCCAATACCATGCGTTTGGCTCGTGCATAAGTGGGATGGGTGACATGTTCCCGATAACCATAGTATCGTTATTTTCTATGTACAAAATCGACAGCACGGATCATAGGGATGGCATGGCTCTTTTCTCATCAATCAATCTATGTTCCAAGCCATTGGGATTTGACATAATCAATGCTCATTTAATATATGGAACGACACCACCTAGTGAGGAGGATTCAATGTTAGCCAACCTGAGTACCATCCTGTTTCGCAGATCTGTAGCTTTTTGCATGGCGTTGAGTAAAAACACCGGAACCGGGTCTACCGTAGAGAGGGCTGCGATACGCCAAACTCCAGGGTACCTAATCGAGACAAGCCACTGACACTTCATGCTAGGGACAAGTGAAGACTGACTTGAATTTAAGCATGCTGGGGAAAACATCCCGAGACCAAGCTGCCCTAATAGTAGATCTTACATACAATAAATTAGAGACATTTAGAAGATCAAGGTTGTGCAGTAGTCAAGGGGGATGATGACACTGATAATATTTGATATATACAAGATATAAACACGCCTAAACTCCATATATCCCACATTACCCTAAATAAAAACACATCATATAAGTTTGAAATGTCTTGATATCAAGTCGATGACCCTCTATTCGACGCGTCAGTTGTGGAGTCTTCTTGCATCAATGATCTCCGAAGGTCAGTAGGCGAAGGTTGAACCACAATTTGGGGAAGATCCCCTAATCTCAAGCTTGGAAGTTGCGTAGGACCAGGCTGAGAAGAAGGCGATTCGCCCGTCGCATGACCATTTGTTTTGGAAGAAGTTTCTGGCGCAGCAACGCTAATTGACGGGGCCGGAACGGTTTCTACTGGAGTTGTATAAGGGCTGGCAACGCCACTAACAGCAGGCCCAGCCTCATCTGGCCTCCCGGTCCCATCGTAATTTGGAGGAGGTTCGGAGGGAGATTCCGAGCCTTGAGTCTGTCTAGACTGGTGAGAGATGGTGTCGCTGAGTGGAATATCTTCATATTCTGGCGGAGCAGAGACTGTGTTCAGCGCCACAGACATTGGCCGGTTAGAGCTCATGCTGTTGCGGGCCGAATTTAAACCCGGAAACCCCGGAGACGGAAGTTGGGAAGCTTGAGAATCTGAGCGAGCCCGCGTGGTGACATTTGTTAAGGGATGCGCATTATCACTATCCACACTCAATACAGAACCACTACGGTCCCGTGGATAGCGAGGAGACTGCACTGAGGCCGAGATACTGGCTGCATCTGATAACAAACCGACTCTTTCACTCTCCATACTGGCGCCTCTAACACGACTACCATCATGCCTGGCGATACCAACCTGAGCATAAGAAACACTAGGAACTGCCTTGTTCCTTTGGTTCTTGAGACGATCGTGTTCTTCGCGCAACGCAGTGACCAGATTGTTCTCATTGGCAGCCAAACGCTGTTCGCGAAGCTGTCTCAGCGCAACCGCATCATGATTTTGGCGAGCCTCCCGTCTCAAACGCCGTCTTTCCTCCCGTTCTTGCATCTCCAAACGTCTGGCCAGACGGATCTGGTACAATGATTCCATTTCGTTGTCCCGAAGTTCTTCGATATCTTGTTCAGTAGGAAGTTCCAGGACAACATCTACACCATCACGTTCACCTTCACGACCTAAAACTTGTTCATCATTGGAAGCCTTGGGGCGATACGCCGGAAGAGTCATGATAGAACGGATAGATGTCGTGCGGTCGACAATAGCCGCTGGTGGACGAGTGGTGTCAGTCCCTGCATGTGGAATCGATGAGACGGGTGGCCGTTGGGGATCTGCAGGGTCTGAAAGAGGTGCTTGTTGATATCTATGACCGTGGGTTCCGGGTTAGTAAAACTGTTTTCTGTTTACACGGGGCATGGTTCTACGCTACGCACTTTTGCTGACGGAGTTTCCTCTGCTTGCGGTTCCGAAGAAAGCAAAAGACCGCTACAAACAATATAACGACTCCTACAACAACAAACCCAAGAATCATGGAAATATTATTACCACGGCTAGCCTCTCGGGCCTGCAAGCGGGCCATAAGAGGACCTCCAGGTTCGGGTAATCTCATGTTTGGCAAGACCTGGAGGTGCTGACGTAGTATGTGGTACTACGGGTGGTATTTTCCACTCTTGGGCAATGTTGTTTTCGGCAAGAAGCTTGCAAGGTGGCTCCGGTATCTACAAAACCAAATGTGCGTTCTTCAAGTGAACAATTTGTGCCTGGAGAATGGTTGGGGTGATTGGGCACAGGCGTATATCGATAACGGGTATCGGAGCTTTCGCTTGAGCTTTGGATTATAGTTGTGGGTCCAAGTGATATTGTAGAGAGGCGCGCAATGCAGTCGAACGACAAGGCGCACACTATATTAGAGATGTGGACTTGAAGATGAAGGCCGACTCGAAATATTAGAGAAAAGGGCACGGTTATTAAATCGGGATAGATGGATATGCAATATATGAGAACATATAAAAAATATCGTAGAGGCTCGTAAGATTCGTGGAAATCGTGATGCTGATTCTCGGAGACAATTGGACGATACGAAGCCGCCGCCTAGGCTAAAGACATAAAAATATTGTCGCCCGAGAGAAATAAGAAACGATATTCCCCCCCCAAAAAAATGTATTGATGTGGCGTGGCGGAATATCGCGGTGGTGCCACTTAAGAATCCCGACGTGACCGGAGACGGTGGAATTAGCAAAGTGAAATGAGGCTGATGGTTGCAGCGTTTTGCTATTGGAAGCAATGGTGGGGATTTGTCTCTCAGTTCAGTAGCACATTAAAAAGACGGAAGGTGCACGACAATATCAAGGGCACACAAACAAAAGCTGTGCAGCAGCAAATATTAGAATATTGTGCCTTTACTAGAGTCAATTTCTGACAGCCAAGTAGTGATAATAGAGAAGGAGCTCTTGTTGTCGGGGGAAATAATGCGCCTAGTGGCTGCTTGCTGGAATGGGAATGGGAAATTGGTCTGTGGAACAATTGTCGTGGAGAATGGCAGGCAAAGGATTTGATGATGTCAACGCCCTGAAGGACTGTTGTGGCTTGGATGAAGTCAAGCAAAGCAAAGCAGAACCTGTTGCAGAAAAAAGAAAGAAAGATGTAAACTTGATGTGGCTTTAGTGCCGCTCTTCCATGAAATCACTCAATCTTCCAAAACAGAGGGTCTCTTGCAATACCCATTACCAGCTGCCCCATCGTAATTCATATAGACCATGGTGCAGGTCCCTGTATATGCTTAAGTACTTGCTTCATCACAGACTCTTTGTTGGTACATCAGCATCAATTGGCCGGCTGGATCTGCTTTTTAAACCCTGCTTCTTAGCTCCATAAATTGATTCTGCCTTGCTTTATCAATTCTTGGCCTTTAACTAGCAGATAATCTTCCATATTGCGGCCCTAGCTTATAGAAAAAAGCCCTGCTGGCACTTCCCTCGCCTCATAACCCGTGCAACTATGGGAGCAGGGCACGGCCTGGGCCTCAATACGATCTGGGACCGCTTGTTTGCTGGTATGTTGTAGATCGCACTGTTGTAAGTGTTGAATGTCATGTATAGAATATGGGCTTTACAGCAGTCAAAGCCTAGCGTTCTGGCAGTTTACTAATTGAATAATCAATGACGTTGTCTAGTACATCCTGCTAACACCCATAGACGAATCTTGGCTAAAACAGAATAACAATAGCGTAAGGAATATAGCAATAGACAGGACATCCTATCAGCCATATACATTGGCAGAGACATGCCTCAATGAAACAAAGGTTCAATCAAACCTTAGCTAAGCTTACCCCAAGAATAATCCTGACGCCTAGCTCAGCGCCAATGCCAAACTTTTGTTTGGTGTTCCTCTCGTCCATAAGCTCCCTCTAACACTGCCCAGCTTACTGCACCTTATCTAAGACCCTTGCGCCTCACGGCGGGCAAATCCTCGATGCAGGCTTCTTCTTCTCTCGACTATCCAGAACTCCATCAAGCTCAGCCACAATGAGAAGACTGGAGTTGGCCCGAGGATTGTCTCCGAATCCGCATATATGTCAAGGTTCCAATTGACGTAAGGCATTGGCAAAGGATGAGTAACTCGTATCATTCAAGGTTTATTACATATACGGGGACATTTCACTCCTTGTAGGAACGCACCGCTCATTATAACATGATTATAATAATTGAAAGTACAAACGACTGACGCCAACATTACTTGATCCTACAAGATCAAATCCAGAATACGAGCCCGCATCTACTATCTCCTCCATAGTCCTGAGACATCATAAATATCTAACACAACCCACCAAAATGGTATTTCCGTACAAAATCAATCAAATCTTGTTCTCGGCACTCATCCAAACTTCTTCTCAAACTTCCTAAGCATCCCCGTAACACCCTTTTCCAGTCGTGCCGTCTTCTCTACCAACCCCGATTGCTGCCCCCCAGTCTTACCCTGTGGATACTGGGGTTGCTGGGGTTGCTGCAACTGTGGGACTTGCGAAACTCCCAAGACTTGCACAGGCTGATACACCTGATGGTGCACGGAATAGTCGGCCGATAAGGGAGGCGACGCCAGTGGAGCGGGACCTGGGACTTCTGGGGCATACATGGGGTTGGCTTTGTGTTCCCTCAGGCTGAAAAGATTAGTGGGCATGTTACTGATAGTCCCAGTGGCCATGGGCTGAGGAGCGGGCATGACGTGTTGCTGAGGAGGAGGCGGCGGCAGAGTAGAGGCCGGAGGCGGCGGGATAGACATGAAAGGGTTAGCGGGCATCGTAGCTGATCTCGAAATTGCCACCGTTGGAGGTGGCGCAAAACTAGTCATTCCCGTTGGTGCAAATGCAGGACTGGCCATTCCGTTCGCGGCAGGGTGATTGGCAGGAAGACGGAACCCAGGAGTGAAGGGGCTTTGCTGATAATCAGCAATCAAAACCTGGGACAATCCAACTGTGTTACCATCCTCATCGGGAGGTGGGGTCTTTTCGCGGACCTGATGGACTTCGGGAGCAGCCGGGGCCGCTGGATTATAGGCCATAGGGACGAAGACGGGTGCGGGAATCCCTCCGGGCGAGGTAGAGACCGGAGAGACTGCGTTGCTACCGGGAGGACCACCCGGAGGAGGACCGGGAAGGACGTTGGGGGTACTATATACAGGGTCGGAGATCACAGTGTTTTCCAACTGTTGAACAATGGGGCTCATGGCGACTGAGGATGTTCCAGGCTCATCTTGGACCTCAATCTGATTAGATGGGAGGATTCTCCGAAGACTGTTCAAAAAGAGGAGAGCATCGTTTTGGGTCCAGAAGTAAATATCCAGCGAGTGCAGTTTATAGTGATACTTGTTTTCGTTGCGTGGATCATAAGTGGGTAGGTGCCACTCCTCGGTGCCCGGTGTGTTGCCCACCTCCAGGCTCACCATGCAACTGTGGAGATAGGAGTAGGTGACGTTGGTCATGTCAAGATCTACAAAAGTTTAGCTGACTAGCCTCTAAAGGAATGAGGATTAAAGCAAACGTACAGCCATCAAAGGCATCCTGATTATCAGTGCCTGCATTGTTGGCGACCTCCAAGCGGGCTCTGTGAGCTGCCGCATTTTCAAAGAGGTACACATAAGATCCCTTCTCAAAACGATGATGTCTAGGCTGAACAGTGGCATCACTATAAAAGTAGTGAATATCGCCAAACCTAGTCGTATAATTTGTTAATAAATCAAACCTGTTATAATCATGGTGGACGAGGTCCTGTTTGCTGCGAAGGTCTTATGTGACAGGAGGCTAAGATCCCCCAAAGAGCCAACACACTCTGTCAATGTATCATCCGACGACCCAAAAGTAGGCCACCAAAGCAGGCCGACTCCAACATTGCGGTTATGTCCCTCATGGATTACACGCGAGGTTGACGTCAGCTGAACCAATGGCTGCCTCCGCAGAATAATAAGACATAGGTAGACTTACAGTGTGGCTACATTCTCTTCTCCGACTCGAGCTGCCATATTTTCTATATATTTGACACAACGAAGTAATTGTATTTGGTTTGCCAAAAGATCGGCTGTGTATACCCTAATATATGGAGCGGGGCTGGTACCAGAGACTTTATGTGTCCGACGTGAGCTTCGGAGAAATAATGAGATCAAGATCGAGTCAAAATGATATCCACAGATATAAAAGTCAACCAATCACCCAAAAATGATGGGGGGAAAAAGAAAAGAAACCTGTGAACACAAGTCAGACTGTCCACGAAATGAAATACTGCAACTTCAAACAACACCATCCACAGTCATAACCGGCCACTTCGTCAAGCCCCCCGGTCCCCTTAACCTCCACTCTCCCCTTCTCTCCCATCCATCATCCATATTTCAACAAAGATCCACGGCTGATTGCAGCCCAGGTTCATTACTGAAGCTGTAAGTGGTCACAGTCGGCGCTTAAATCAAGATCGTGTATTGGCCAATCACATGTTGAGCCTGCGACTCCACTAATTACAAGCTTAGTCATCATTTAAACACTTGCTGCAAAAAAGTGGGCCCAACGGTCGCACCGAAAAGTTATCACGACGACAGACGTTGATTCTACCCTGGGTCTGGGTGAGCGACGCATACGTCATAACGTTTTTGGAGGCTTTTTTTGGTCTTTTTTTTGTTTGAAAAGCCCCGTGGGTAATCATTCTATTCATTCTTTTTCGGTGTCAGGCTAGTTAGTCCCCGCCTCCGAGTTCCCTTTCAATCTGCCACCTACATCACACATTATTTGCAGAAAGAAACGACCCCCTCGGTTCTCGTCTCCACCTTCCAACTAGCCAAAATGGGTATCCCATCAATCCCCCGGATGTGCTCTCACCTCCAAAATGCCACCCGTGCCCGACTCGCCCTAACCTCTATCCCCAACACCAAATACAACCTCAATCTCGCCATCGCCCTGCAACGCACCGGGTACATCTCCAACGTTGTCCGCGGCGGCATGACACCTCCTGACCTCGATACCATTCACACGCAGGTCCCAGAACCCGTCACTTTCAATAATGTGTCGACCCGGCGTCTTTGGATTGGCCTCAAGTACCTGGATGGCGAGCCGGTTATGTCCAACTTGACAAACATGAGTTCGTCAAAGCGATGGACGACGGCGACATTGTCGCAGCTGCACAAATTGTCGCGTGGCCTGGATGCCAATAAAATCAAGGGATTAAATTTGGGAGAGTCGTTATTCTTGACGACTGATATTGGAGTGTTGGAAATCCGTGAGGCTATTGAGAAGCGGAGAGGCGGTCTGCTTCTGTGCAGAGTGTCATAAGCAATTACAGTACCAGACAATAAACTGCTGTGTTCAGTTCCTTTTTTTTCTTCCGCAATTCCCTGGAGATCGGTCTGTTGGAATTCTAGGTATTCTGTCCGCCTCGATATCTTCAGGGAGCCTGTACCACTACAATTCATCCTGGCCATAGCCCCTCACATCATGATCTTACGTCAACATGGCGATATTTCATGACCCATTGTTATTATATTGTACAATAGATCCTCTTTATAAATTTGCCGTCCCTTAACCTTTTGTCTACTCTTTTATATCAGTAATTATGTAAATATTAAAATGTATTTTCTTACATATCAACTACGATTCCACCAGCATACCATTCCGGAAGTCCCCCGCCCGGCTGGTTCGATACACAAATATCACAAAAGAAAACTGACAAAGTGGAAAACAGCAAAATAAAACTAGACAAAGCAAATTTGAAGAAATGGTACTTAATACAGAGCAAGACACAGGGGAAAAAAAACAAACGACAAAATAACACAATCTAGTCCGAAAGAGACGCCATGCTTTTACAATCAAAGAAACAACAAAGATGGAAACAAGAGAAATAAAACAATATTGGATGATAATATGACAGTACAGAATTGAAGGTGTTGGTTAGTTAGAATTTGGATATTTCAGTAGGCGTCTAGATCAGCAACATCTACCGTCTTGGTAGGCATACCGAACACATCGCCATCGGCATTTGAGTTCTCGGAGTTCTTATGCTGGTCTGAAATGCCGACACCACCAAGGGCTTCGGTAGCTTCATCTAGCAATCTCCCAACCGCCTCCCCATGTTGCGAGCCATCCAGGGCATCAGCAGAGGTGATCATGCTAGTATCCAAAGAGGGTAAGGCTTCAGGAGTATGAGGGATATCAGCTTCTGTAGATAGAGATTCGGCAACATGCAGACCGCCCTCACTCCCCTGAGAAGAAACACGAGGAATAGTCTGATTTGACTGATGCTGCAGCTGAGGGAGAACATCAGTCTGAGTACCAGTAGATGACTTGCTGACAGAGCGAGCGACACTAGTTCGCTTATCACCGAGAGCGCGGGCTGGACGTGAGGGACTGATAATACGAGAGGCGGGACGAGAAGTACCACGAGTGGACTTCTGCGCACTTGAAGGTGCACTACGGTCACGTCTTGCGCCAACTGACCCAGTTCTCGTAGGTGGTCTGCGAGGCGTGGTATTTTTGCGAGGAGGAGTGACAGGCACTTTGTCAGTGACCTTTGACTGGGAACTTTGGGTTGGTCTCATCATACGCGCCAAGAAACCCTCATCAGCTTCCTTGGGCGGGCGGACGCTGTAAAATTCCTTCTTCTTCGGCGGGGGGCCCAAGGTTGCGTGAGCTTGCTTCAGAGAGTTGCCCTCAGAAGGTTGCCGGCGAAGTACAGGAACATTGGATGCGGCCCTACTAGCAGAACGCTCATAACTCTTTGGCGATGCTCTTGCAGTACCCCGAAGATCAGAGCAACTGCCCTTGCTGAAACGGGATGCCGAGGCGGAAGTTTGGACAGTCAACGAATCACGAATCTTTTCAGGGCGAGTAGGGGAGCGAGGTTGTGCCCGAGAGGGTGACTTCTTGTGACTAGATACAGGTGTCCGGGTAGGATTGGCTGCACGACTCTGGCTTCGGGTGTTTGTAACACCAGGGCGACTCTGGCTTCTGGTAGTTGTATCACCAGGGCGACTCTGGCTTCTGGCAGTTGTATTACCAGCACGACTCTTACTCCGGACCTCAGAGTTTCTTGGACGACTCTCACTCCTCACGGCTGTGTTTTCGGGACGGCTTTGTCCTCGAGTAGTAGAGTTTCTAGCTCGGCTCTGGCTTCTAACCGATGGAGCCAGCGCAAGATCTGCGGGGACAGATTTCTTTCTAGCCAGTGCTCTGTGCTCAGCCCGTGCTTCATCCCGAGACACATATGGCCCAGGAGTCTTGGACCGCGCCTTCGGGGCCGGCCGCGAAGTAGTGCGCGCGGATTGGCTAGCAGTAGTCCGGTGAGTAGAACGTGATGTTCTTTCGCGGGTTCCGCTAGCGTGGGTCTTCTTAGACTCTAAAGGTTCGGTTTTATGTAGCGACGTCTTGGTCGCATCACTAATTGGTTTAAGCTCGGTTTTCGAGTCGGTCGTTTTCGATTGTACGATAATTGGACGCTCCTTTGATCTCGATTTGGAGCCTGGCTGCTTTATTTCCAAAGCGGATTTGGGTTCTGGTATGACAGGAATTACTGTAGGTTCGGGTGTGACTATGCTTTGTTTGCTGGCTTCAGTGGACTCCACTGTGGGTGTCGGCTCTAGTTCTGGTTCTAGCTCTGGTTCTGTCTTTGGCTTTGGTTCTGTCTCCGTCTCTGTCTCCGTCTCTGACTCTAGCTTTGGCTGGTTGATCGATGGCGATGGTAAAGCTTCGGGTACGGTAGTAGGTGTGGGAATCGAGATTTCGGTCTTGGCCAATATAGGACGCAGTGATTGAGTAGGCTCTTTAGTGATAGTTGTGCGCTCGATATTTATATTTCCCAGAGGTTCGACTGAAGAGGTGGTGGTGATAGAGCTGCCTTCACGCTGGAGGCCTACTCTACCATCTTTTTCAATAGCAACAAAGTTAGTGCGCACTCGTGATAAGGGGCGCGGGGATTCTCCAAGAAGGCCTATGAATAGATATATCAGGTCAGTCGATATGACAGATACAAATAGCGTTGTATAAAGATTCGGAATATCTCTTACGTGGTGAAAGAAGAGGGGAACGGCCACGGTCCGAGCTATCACCTGTGGATCCTTTGCTCTCGAACATAGCTCGAAGGTTCTTAACTTGACTCATGGTGGCGGCTGCCGTTCAGCAAGAACGATGCGAATATAGTAGTATATGCAAAATTGTAGGTTGAGATAATGATGACGATGATGGCGATAATGAAAGAGTATTCAGACTAGATAAACACTTCCTGTGCGCAATTATAGTATGTCGATGATTATTATGTCGTATAGAAAGCTTGGGTGCTGCTGGGAAGCAGCGGCAGTGAAAACAAACGTGCTGGGAATATGATTCGACAATGCGACCTCAGCTGACGATTATAGCAACGGCGGGTAGTAATGGATGCCTATGTAAAGGATTAAGATGTACTTTGAATGAATATGAACACAGCACACAGCAAAATGGGTGGCTAAAGACACGAAAACAAAAGGATGGAGGTAAGATTGAAAGGGGTCACCACTGATTAGGAGGCCTGCATCATGATACTTGACACCGATGTGTGAATTTGATTGCGGACAAGTTGAAATCGAAAGAGAAGGAGGGAATGCGAAAGTGGATCGCAGAAGTAGAGTAGAAGGAGCACGGTTCCATAAAGGAATTGAGTGAAGCAAGCATGCAGTAGCTGTAACAAATGTCAAGAGAGGAACAGGGGAGACAAACGAAGCACGGACTTTGGGGGCAAGTTCTCGCAAGGGCAAGAGTGGAAAGGTAGAAGGAGATTGCTTGGTTTTTGACGCATTTTGGGTCGCCGCTGGCGATGGTTTTGCCAGGGTCTCTGTATCATCTTGAATAAAACACAATATATAGTCGAAATTTTGGTTAATCTCACACAAAGTTGATTTTAAAAAATAAAAATATAAAAAAAAATATAAAAAATAATAAACGGCTACCTACTGTGCTTGAAAGAGTCAGTCAGTGTATCCGAGAGGTAATGTCAATGTAGCACGCGATATTTGTTAATAGCAATAATTCTGCGAAAGATCTCCCAAATCGAATATCATGTCAACAAAAGAGGTGACGTTGATTGATTCCGATCCATTGACATGGAGCTTGTTGTGTAAGCCAAAAAAAAAAAATGATGACTAAGAAGATGTTGGCGCCTTGGTTACTTGGATCCTTATATTTCAGATCTATAATTGATCGAGAGATGGAAAGAGCTAAATACAGATAATTACGTATGTCATGTCTGCAAATGGTCAATGCGGTCGATAAATGCATCGTGTCCAAGAGTAACTTAGAGTCAAATATCACGAGAAACGCTATCAACGCTATCGCCCCAAAGACTCATATACGCTTCGTGGTACACAGTTATTGTTTTGCGCCTCCAAAATCCATAATAAATACAGCCAAATCAGTCAGTTGCTGCAGTAGCCAAACATTTTCCCGCTCCTTTATGGCTAGATTTAGCCCTTACTTGTCTTGCATCCTCATGCAACGAAGTGGGCTGTTCCCCCTTAGTTATATCTACCACATTTAGTTTAAACTGATGCCAGAATATAGGGAATCTTATAAAAGTCCTCAGTTTGTTTTTTTTGTTTTTTTTTTCAGCTAGAAACAATTTCCTTTAATAATAGCATCGCGAATAATCAAACTCAATCTTTGGCTCCTCCCGAAACCCAAGAAGCCTGTTCGAGATCCATGTGGGTTTGTAGCATGCTAGTTTAACCCATGTTTAATCAAGGCCGCTTGGAAGGTTATTTCGCGAAAGCAGATCGCATTTGCCATTACAACGATTCCAGTTATGGCTTGTAATCTTCAGTTTACATAATATCAGATGTCGCTTACGCACATGTGTCATGATGGTGTCGTGGGCTACGGATTTTGTGCACACAGAACTCGGTAATTAGTGACTATATTACGCAAGCAAATGAGTATGGTCTTAACCCTAATATAAGCTTTGTATCTTGATGGCAACTACCTGCGCCAATAACTGCTTTCTCAATATGTGGTTAAACATCCTCAAGAACCTTTATAAATCTTTTACACGTTCACATCATCACCAACTATATTAACTATTCCTGTCTGGTCGTTCATCCTCTTGTTACAATGGAGCGGCTAAACCCCATCTTTAGGCTCTCAAACCCTGCCAGCCGCATTCCATCATAGCCTTTTCACGCTAGGGCCGGCACCGGAGGCTAATAGAAGCACTAGACCTTTGATGAGTTCATCCCGGAAATTTTGACTGTGAGACATATTTTTATGGGGTCCTAGAAGCATCTGGGGAATCTTGACATATATAGATCTGTTGTATTAAATATCCAATATTATTTCCAAACTTCTCGTCTATTTATATTTCAATTAAATCACACAAAGAGATCTTCAATATGGCTACCCGTGCTGCTACTCGCTCCCTGAGAATTGGTATGTATCCTTGGTTGTTTCAAATGAGTTGGCCATGTCATTTGCATGCTGTCCCGACCTACAATATATCAACACCCCATGACCAAGACATGAATCAATATACATAAAAATATAGTATATAATTACATCCATTGTAACATCCTTACTAACCAATTCATCAGGTCTCATCCCCGGTGACGGTATCGGCCGCGAGGTCATCCCTGCCGGTCGTCGTATCCTCGAGGCCCTGCCCGCCTCCCTTGGTCTCAAGTTCGACTTCGTCAACCTTGAGGCTGGCTGGGAAACCTTCCAGAAGACCGGCGCTGCTCTCCCCGACAAGACCGTCGAGGTCCTGAAGACTGAGTGCGATGGTGCCCTCTTCGGCGCCGTCTCCTCGCCCACCACCGCTGTCAAGGGCTACTCCTCCCCTATTGTCGCCCTTCGCAAGAAGCTTGATCTCTACGCCAACGTCCGCCCCGTCAAGTCTGTAGCCACCGACGCCAAGCAGATTGATATGGTCATTGTTCGCGAGAACACTGAGGATCTCTACGTTAAGGAGGAGCGCACCTTTGAGGGTGCCAATGGCCAAGGCAAGGTCGCTGAGGCCATCAAGCGCATTTCCGAACGCGCCTCTCACCGTATTGCCGCTATGGCTGGTGAGATTGCTCTCCGCCGCCAGAAGATCCGCGCCACCGGTGTCGCTTCTATCCACAACGGACCCCTCGTCACTATTACCCACAAGTCCAACGTTCTTTCCCAGACCGACGGCCTCTTCCGCATGACTGCTCGTGCCGCTCTCGCTGATGCCAAGTTCTCCAGCGTTGCCACTGAGGAACAGATTGTTGACTCTATGGTCTACAAGCTGTTCCGTCAGCCAGAAGCCTACGATGTCATCGTTGCCCCTAACCTGTACGGTGATATCCTTTCTGATGGTGCTGCTGCCCTTGTGGGTTCCCTGGGTCTTGTCCCCAGTGCCAATGTTGGCGAGAACTTCGCCATTGGAGAGCCTTGCCACGGCTCGGCTCCCGATATCATGGGCCAGGGTATTGCTAACCCCATTGCTACTCTTCGCTCGGCCGCTGTCATGTTGGAGTTTTTGAATGAGGAGGAGGCCGCTGCTAAGATTTACGCGGCTGTTGATGCTAACCTCTCTGAGGGTAAGCTTCTGTCTCCTGATTTGGGTGGTAACGCTTCCACTGAGGAGGTTGTTGCTGATGTTCTGAGACGCCTGTAAATGTATGACGAGCAACTACACCGATAAGGGAAAACTGTAGTATCATCTGTATAATTATGTCCTTAGCTCCAGTTCACCATCTATGAAATGGAACTACAGGCTTGATTCTTTGCAAAATATAATCAGAATAGAGTTTTGTTTGGTTCTTTTTAAATGTGCTTTATTTTAAAAGTTGACAATAGGTACAAGGCCAGATAGATTCTGGGTTTACGATAGGCTATAAAAAAATTAAACAACACAATGAACCCCTTCGCCTTTCAGGTTCACTTCATATCGTGACAATATAATGGTACATGCGGACTCATATTTTGGCCCCAAGAGGACCTAAATAGACCCGGAAGAATTGGAAGGGATATAAAGGATGCATGACAACAGAAAAGAGACTCAAGAGGCATATATCAAGGAAACATTTACTTCTGGGAACGCTTCTCCTCAAGCTCTTTCTGGTACTTGACCATGAGTTCCTTCTGTAGGTGAGGGGGAGCGGCGGCATAGTGACTGAACTCCATACCAAACTCACCCTTACCTTGGGTAGCAGCACGCAGCTGAGTGCTGAAACCGAACATGGAATTCAGGGAGCAGTCGGCAATGATGGTGAAGTCCTCAGTACCAATCTCAGTGTCATTGATGGTGGCGTTTCTCTTGTTAAGCAGCATGAGAACGTTACCCTGGAACTCGTTGGGAGCAGTGATAGTGGTCTTCATCAGAGGCTCCAGAACCTGGCCGCCAGACTCCTTGAAGGCCTTCTCGAAGGCAAACTGAGTAGCCTGGCTGAAAGCGAAATCGGACGAATCGGTAACGTGAGTGGCACCATCGTTGACCACCATCTTGACACCCAGAACCTTGTGGCCCAGAAGAGGACCCTTTTCGCAAGAGAGCTCGAAACCCTTCCCGCAAGCACTGATGAACTTCTCAGGAATAGCACCACCAACAACCTGCTGCTCAAAGACGTTCTCGTCAGTCTCGGCAGGCTCAATCCAACCAGCGACACGAGCGAAATCACCGGGACCACCGGACTGGCGCTTGAGGAGGTAGTCAAAGTCGGCTCTACCAGAGATGGTCTCACGGTAGGCAACACGGGGCTGACCAGTAACGCAGTCAACCTTGTATTCACGACGAAGACGCTCGACGTAAATCTCAAGATGAAGCTCACCCATACCGGAGATGATGGTCTCTTCACTTTCAGGGTCAACGTGGAGACGGAAAGTGGGATCCTCACGCTGGAAACGGTTCATAGCCTTGGAGAAGGCATCAGCGTCACCGCTCCGCTTGGGCTTGATGGAAAGCGACATGACAGCATCAGGGACAAACATAGAGGTCATGGTATAGGGAAGGTTACCATCGGTGAAAGTGTCACCGGAAGCGCAGTCAACGCCGAAGACGGCGCAGATTTCACCAGCACCAATCTCGTTGACGTCCTCCATCTCGTTAGAGTGCATACGCACAATGCGAGGAATGCGCACCTTTTTGTTGGTGCGAGAGTTGAAGAGGTAGCTAGACTTGCGGAGCTTTCCCTGGTACACACGCATATAGGTCAGCTGACCGTAGTTGTTCTCTTCGAGCTTGAAGGCCAGACCAACGAAGGGAAGAGTGTTGTAGGGAACCAAGCTGACTTCAGCTTCAGACTTAGAGCGATCAAGGGCCAGGTTGGGGACCTCGGAGGGGTTAGGAAGATAATCGCAGACGGCGTCAAGGACGGTCTGAATACCCTTATCAGCCAGGGCGGAACCCATCATGACAGGAGTGAACTTGAGGCCAATAGTAGCACGGCGAATAGCGGCCTTGATCTGCTCCTTGGTGGGCTCCTTCTCGTCTAGGAACAGCTCGGCAATCTCATCATCGACATCGGCAAGCTTTTCAATGAGCTCCTGACGCTTCTCTTGGGCCTGCTCAACAAGGGTGGGGGGAATAGTAGGGGTACGGCGAATCTTGGTACCACGGGGACCCTCATAGTAGATGGCCTCCATCTCGATCAGGTCAATGACACCCTGGAAATCATCCTCAGAACCAATGGGGATCTGGATGGCGGCAGCAGGAATCTTGAGCTTGGTGTTGATCTGCTCAACAGACTTAAAAGGGTTGGCGCCCATACGGTCCATCTTGTTGACAAAGCTAATGCGAGGAACGTTGTAACGCTTCATTTGACGATCGACAGTGATGGTCTGGGACTGGACACCACTGACAGCGCAGAGAACCATGACGGCACCATCAAGGACACGAAGGGCACGCTCGACTTCGATAGTGAAGTCAATATGGCCAGGGGTATCAATAAGGTTGACATGGAACTTCTTCTCCTCGCCGTCTTCAACTTTGGTCCAGTCGGCAAAGGTAGCGGCAGACTGGATGGTGATACCCTTCTCACGCTCCAGATCCATGGAATCCATCTTGGCACCAACACTGTCACGACCACGAACTTCGTGAATAGCCTTGATTCTACCAGTGTAGTACAAAACTCTCTCAGTAACAGTAGTCTTTCCACTATCAATGTGGGCCTATAGAAATGATGTTAGACGGTTGTTGAAGTTTTGGGGGGAATTGGTGGCAATACATACAGCAATACCAATGTTACGGACGCGGGACAGACGGAGAGCCTCCTCGGGGCTCATACGGGCCGCAATCTCATCTATCGTCATCTTGGAGGTGTCGCTCTGGGCCTGCGCCATACGGAGACTATATATATACAATAAGTCAGCAAAATCATGATCCGACGATTCAATGCTTGGTAATAGTGCTTACGCCTCCTGGGCAGCCACGGAGCCCAAGACCCGGGAAGTGGTGAACTTGCGGATAGCGACGGTGGTGGAGTTGGCGGAGTTGGCGATGGGAAGGACCCGGGTGCTGGCCATCAGACGAGTAGTCTGAGTCCGGGTAGACAAAGCTGCCGCATTAGCAGCCTGAAGAGCTCTTGAAGCCCGAAGAACCCTCATTGTGTCTGAAATTCCGTGTGATCGATCACAGGCTCGTCAAAGGTGCTGCAGAACAAAAGATACCGGATATCAAGCGGAGTCTAGCTTTCGCCGTCTATGCACCCTTAGCGGAAGGAACGAAAAATTATTAGATGCGCTGATTCGCTTAGCGGATACAGAGCAAAAACCACAGGTCTTTCAGAACCATTCAAGATCCCTGCCACCCTCCAACGCTTCAAGAATTAGTTGTTTGCTACCAAGCTCAGGTGTCAAAACTTTGTGTGACCACAAGGTAGTGCAGGATCTTAACCGGTATTTAACCGTCATATGTAGACCTTTTTTTTTATGACGATGGAATAATTTGGCTCCCATGCTCGGATCCCAATCATCCATGGCGGACTCACCTCTTAATTTGTTCGCTAGTTGGATTGCTTTGCCATTGATACCTGCTCAGCAGCGAAGCTTAAAAATGCCAGGGCATTGATATCACTTATCTTTGTTTTCCAATCGATATGCATAGCCAGCTGCGCTTTGCAACATGACCGTTCCCACAAGATTGGCGGTGCCATGCCGTGGGCATTCTATACTTAATAGAACGCAACAATTGATGCTACCCCATGTGGGACGTCTTTCCACCCATCCGCCCACCATCCGCATCGCATCATCGCACAGATTACTTTCAAATATACCACAACGACGATCCAATCTGGCCGCCACTTCTTTAGACAATTCTTTCTTTACAACGAACCATATCAGGCTATCATTATCCAATGCCTTTTCCATTCCAGCTCACTCCAACTTAAGCAAAGTCCATGCGAGACTGCTTACACAATCTTCGTCGGCATCTTCTCAATTACAAAACCCGAATAGCGATGGAGCCGCAATAAAATCCGATTCGGAACTCCCGCCGCACAGAAGACGGCAACTAGAGAGAAAAAGAGCTGCAGCTGAAGCCATTGCCGCCGCCGATCAAGGAAGAGCCGCCACGCATATTCCGCCCGATGCATCTTCCGTACTCACATCTGCTGCGGCCCAAGAACAAAACTCTTCCATAAAGAAGATATTCTCTCTTTGTTTAGCCTTAGCGAAGCCGCGTCTTACCGTACTAGTTGTATTGACTGCAATGGTGCCATACGCTTTATACCCAGTCCCATCTTTTCTCACCCCCAGCATGACTGAGGCCCCGTCACTGAGCACCCTCACCCTGCTCTTTTTAACGTCCGGTACATTCTTATGTTCGGCATCAGCCAACTCGCTGAATATGCTCTACGAGCCCAAGACGGACGCACTCATGACTCGTACTAGAAACAGACCTCTAGTCCGTGGCTTGTTATCAAAGCGTGCAGCTGTCGCTTTTGCTGTCTTCTCAGCTCTGACCGGAACTGGTCTTCTTTACTATGGAGTGAATCCCACTGTTGCATTCCTCGGTGCCAGCAACATCTTTATTTATGCTGGTATATACACGCCTTTCAAAGCTCTTACTTCGGCCAATACATGGGTTGGTGCTGTTGTTGGCGGTATTCCCCCGCTCATGGGTTGGGCCGCTGCTGCTGGCGAGTCGGCGACTGGGGATGGCTCTTGGAGGGAACTACTATTTGCCAGTGACGGCAGTTCCGCTGGTGGCTGGCTTCTTGCCAGTCTTCTATTTGCCTGGCAGTTTCCTCACTTTATGGCTCTTTCGTGGCCCATTCGCGAAGAGTATAAAGCTGCCGGTCTTCGTATGTTGAGCTGGACTAACCCAGCGCGCAATGGCCGCGTTGCTCTACGCTACAGTTTTATCTTCTTCCCCATCTGCTTCGGCCTTTGTGCGGTCGGTGTAACTGATTGGGGCTTTGCCGTCACGAGCACTCCGGTGAACGGGTGGCTGGCTTGGCAAGCAGTGAGATTCTGGAGGGAACAGGGCTACAAGGGAACCGCACGCGGTCTTTTCTGGGCTAGTGTTTGGCATCTTCCTGGGGTTCTTGTGTTATCGTTGGTTCATAAGAAGGGGATGTGGTCTCGGATTTGGAAGAGTATTGTTGGCGAGGAGGATGATGGGGAGTGGGAGGACGAGCTGCTTGACTTTGAGGAGCCCGAGGCGAAGAAAGCTTGAAGTTTCTCCTCAATTAAGCATGTTTATTTCTTGGGGCGGTGGTATAGGGCTATCTGTATCCATCGACCTGAAACCATTTGTTGACATAAGACAGGCTGTCGTCCAATAACAAGATCAAAGGGTTCAGATCTATTATGGTGTTTTGTATTTGTATTTATACCGCAGGCATAGCCTCTTTTTCTTCTTCTTCTTCATCTTCCTATATTTGTACTATAGTTCGGCGGCTAAACCAGCGATACGCCATAACAATGTCTAAGTCATCGACTTGGAGAATGCATTCACTCTGAAATATAGCTTTAGAGTTCATCATGTCCAATCATTTTCGAGTCACATCACTCATGTTGTACAAGATATGCACGCTATTTTCACATGATTCATTGGTGATCTCGGATATACCCATTATTTGAGGAAATCTACTCATGGAAAACTCAATATAACATGTTATTTGACAAAGAAAGAAAAAGATAAAATGCAGTACAAAAGAAAACGCCTAAAAACACAACGAAATGTACCATGCAACAAGCATCCAATCCAGTGCAATATATGCGATCGATTAACGGTATGCTGACAGGTTAATGAATATATCATGCCAAGTGAAGATGTTATAACATCTTTCCATTTTCAAGGAACAAAAAGAAACAGTATAGATAAACAAAGGAAACCAATGCCGAAAGGCAATCATCCACACAAAAGAGCAACACTCAAAGATGGCACAAATACCAAACGCTTACTATCACTCGCCGCCTACATGTTGACCGGCCGCGGGTTGATGATAGACGCAATATCCATCTCGGCAGCCGACATCCTCTGTTGGTGCCCATAGTGCATCTCGGGCGTCATGTAAGGCCCCGACATGTGGCCACCACCAAGCATGTCAGGGCCGTAGTTCTGAGACGGAGCCTGGGTTGTATGTATGTTGGTGTGGTAGAAAGAGGCCGACTGGTTGGCCATGACGGATGGGTAGCCCAATCCAGGCGCCAAACCGGGCTGTGAAACCATGGTTTCGTGTTGGGTGTGGTAGGAGGGTTGGGAGGGAATCAGGCCCATGGAAATAGTAGTGGGGGGGAAGTTTGTGGGAAGAGACATGCCGGAGGGGCCACCGAGGGATTGGGTGGGGTGAATGTAAGAAGGTTCGGAGTTGTTGCGGCCACTGGCATCGCGGTATTTCTTCTTGATCTCGACTTCTCCCATTTCAAGGCACTAGTAACAATCATGTTAGTACATTGAAATCATGACGAGTTAAGAAGGTATCAATATAAAACTTACCATACGCTCAAGCTTCTCCCACTTCATGCCGGGCACCCGAGACTCGAGGATCTTCCACATCTCCTCTCTAACCTCCCAATAAGCCACGGCAACCCGCTGCTTATCCTCAGTCACACTCTTATCGGTGATCGTCTTCCGCTGCTGAATCCGCTCATAGCGTTTGCGACAAGCGTTGGCTGACTTCCCCTTAAACTGCTTCGCCACCTCGCACCAGCGACCCCGTCTTCTCCGGAGCTCTTCCAACAAGCGATCCTCCTCGCTACTCCACTTAACGCCCTTTCCTCTGCGTCCAGACTCATCGCCGTCAAATTCATCGTCGTCGTACTCGGGCATGTCGTTGTCAAGATCCTCTCTTAGAGACTCGGGGTCGTCGTAGTAGTCATATTGGTTTTGCGAGGTTGACACGGGGGTCCGGCCCTCGCTGACGGGGGAGTAGTACGGCTCACGGTGGGTAGATTGGCCGTAATGAGAGCTGTGCTGCTGTTGGTGGTTGGGAGTGCGGGCAAGTTCGGGTTCGAGGTAACGAGTGTCCTGTTTATAGGAGTTTCTGTTGGGGGTAGACATGGTAGGATTTGTGATAGAATTATACAAAGAAAGAACAAAGAAATGAATAAATATGCAATGAATACGCCAAGCCTGATGCAGTAGATGATGGTGATGATGATAATGATAGTAGGAAATATAGAAAGATAGAAAGATGCAATAAGCTAAAAAAGTATGAATATAAACGAGAGCAACCAGTGTTCTACCAGAGAACGACTTGTATTGATGATGCTAATGATGATGAAGGAAATAAGACACTAACGAAAACAAGGAAAGAAAACTTATAGAGAAGACATTTCCAAATCATGAAAGTCTGGAGGGCACAAGACAGTATTAAGTATTAATCCGAAGCGCCTTAGAGTTGCAATATAGCTAGATCGTCAACCCCGAGATAATCTTAGAAGCCGCTGGTCAATGGTATAATCTTAGGAAATCCAGGAACCATTTGTTTCAGGAGTGAACAGCGGGTAACGAAACGAGTAAGAATATAGACGCTTAAAAAGCCTGGGTTCTCAGGTTCAAACTAAGTGTGTTCTATTCTAGAAGTAGGTAGGCTCTCATCGAAATAGTCGTGATCCTTCCCTCGCTACGTCACATCCGGAGCTATGTGTGGTCTAGGTGGGTACTCTATCGCTGTTATCCAATACATAGAGTGATCAAATTGAAACATACTGGAGCTTGTCGGCGGTTGACTTGGGGTGAGTGTGGGGAAGCATATTGGTTCAAGCTTGTTCTGTATAACCATGGGCATACAAACGAATGGGCGGTTATCAAGAACCTGGTCCAAGAGCAAGCGGTTAGTCATGGAGTTAGAGCAAGGGTTCTAAAGAACTACATATTTCTATTTAGTATTATAAAGAGGCGCTTGTAGCCGCTGATTAGTGAAATGGGGATTTACTGTAAGTAAAGTAGCAATGCTAGCCTACGAGACAATGAGACTATATAGGATTATCCTGAGAACATCGTCATGTATATAGAACAAGATGACTAATACCCTCATGTAGACAAACTCCTTCAGCTCATCAGTCAGTAATGCAGATGTAAACTTAGTAATAAGTAGCCCACTGCCCAATTAGCTTCTTTGATGGATTGTTGTTATATCCCAGTCTATTAGGCGGGCAAAATAACCGCGATTCTTCAGGGCTTTCTAATAAGCGCCACAAAAAGAGCACATGTTCTATTTTTACACACACAGACTTTGCCGCCGTAGAATCCTGTGATTTAACCCTGGTGTGTGGGTTTTTTTTGGTTTAGGGTCATTTACATTTCGATTCTCTATCACATTCACCCTTGAAGTGGATATCAACCGATCATGTCTTCAAACTATATAACTCCCCTAAAGACTTATCAGTTCTGTTTAAAGACTTGATATCTTTTCAGACACTCTCTTATGCAATGTGCAGCAGTTCCAACCACCTTCATTTTTTATATCTTTCCAGCCTTGCACAATTTTAGTTGTCATAGTTTCGTTGCCCCGGGAACTTATGCAATCAAGATGAATGCTTTCAAGGTTTTGTGCTAGGGTTACAACTGTGCTTAAATGTGACGATAGACCACATGAGATTATGCAGTGCAACGACATTGGTCGCGATCCCTGGATAAAGTATCTTGTCATCATTCTTAGACATTTGTCTCGAAAGTCCCGGTTCTACAAACTTAACAGTACTAGTGAAGCATAGCACTTTTTGATCTGGTGAGAATACACTGGAAATAAGATCAAGTTAGGACTTGGGTGTCTCAGAGTTTGAGATAATTTGTAAGTATAAATTGATGGAGGGTTATGCATTGATGTAAGGAGAGCCAAGCCAATTCCTTTACTGGAACTTTGCGCAAGTGAAGGGACTCTGGACCCAAAGTTCAACCTCCCTGACCCGTTTAGCTTAATATCTAGACAATGATGACTCCCTCTGATCGAGGCTAGGGTTGAAATCACGTGCGTGCATAATCGCTGATGAAGGGGGGCATGTGCGTGCATAAAACTGCTGGTAGTTGTCCAGTCGACGACCAGTATCGTGCAGATGAGTGCATTTGATCGTTGCCCAATGGTAGGTGGAATATGCACCTGAAGCCAAATTTTACAAGAGGGGTTTTCATTTCACGACGATGCAAGCTTTTATTGGGGAGGTAAGCGGTGACTTAAAGGAGCTGATTGGGTTGACCGAATAATGATTTTTTTTTGGGACCTTCACCGAAAATGCCACCATTTTAATATCAAGGGGGAAAAGTACCCGCTTCAGCTTCAGCTATCACAAATACTTGGTAGTTGTTGCAGATATAGGCAATAAAGCCCACCTCTTAAAATCCATTGGATATTCGAAAATCACGGTGGCTACCTCCACACGTCTACCGTGAACGAACCAAGAGAGGCCCGTTAATAAAGAGGGTGCATGTGCACCTGTAACCTGCATATAATGAGCATGCACAGCTTGAAAGGCATCACCGAAGGCACCACGGAATTAGCTTACAGCTGCAGCAACAGAATATGCAGAAAAAAAGAGGGGAACAGATATGTTTCCAATGAAATCACGAGAGGGAGAAGAGGGGCATGGCTAATCCAGGACTACCGAGTCGCAGCGGGCTGCATATCATGCACAGGAGAAGAGAAGGAAGAGAGGACGTAGTGTATATGCAGGTCCCAAATGAGATAGAGAGGTTGGATGTAACGTTGATATGCAGACTTCCTGGCAAGTCCGTGTCCGGATTCAACGACATTACCACAGAGGCCGCATTTGAATCCACTTGAATTGCATCTGGAGATGCAGTGGTTGTTTCGCTATTGATGCAGGAGCCTGGCCCGAGACATTAGATAGATTTTACAACGTTTTGCAGCGTTTTGCTTAATATACATATCCGGCGGAGATAGCTGTTTGCCGAATGAGGGCACATAATCTTTTTTTTTTTTTTTTTGTACGAGAAGTCAGGAGGCGAATATAGTTTAATCATGATTTTGGGTTGGAGGATTCCCTCTAATGCAGGTTGATGATATGCATGCATGGGCTTTATCAAATACCCAGGTTACAAAGCTAATAGTAGCGTCCCACTGGTAGAAAATCTAAAATCTAAAATCTAAAAATCTAAAATTTCTCGATGTTTATGTGGAGCTTCACTACTGAGCTGAAGGGCGGCGTTTGCATTTCGACGATCGACGTGGGGAGTAAGTGTTTGAGTTGTTATAGCATTATTATTGTCTGGGAGACATCTAAGACTTGTGTTGGATTGTGAGATTTAAAAAAGGCCGGAAATTGGAGGCTCTGTGAACTTGGAGTAATGTATCGAGGGTGATTATGTATGGCCCCCTTTCTTGTTATAGTGTGGCGTTGAGAATATATTCAAAAGTACGCTCCGTATGTGCATATGCGTACAGGTTCATGTACATGTGAAATACTTGACTATATGTGTCACAAATGCTGACCTTGAAGCTGGAGAAACAAACCTTCCCCGTACTTTTTATTATAAATTTGTATTTTTTTTTTTAAAAAAAAATAAACAATTTGTAGTCTTTCCGATCGACTATCTATGGGCTACAAGTTGACCTCTTGTGGACAGACCCGGGGTGGATTTTATTTCTTCTTTCTTCTTCGTGTAGACGGAAAATGTTTCAATAAACGGGAACGACCATCACCCATACGTGTCCATCAACTACCAGGCCATTCGCGACTGACCGCATGTGCTGTCCAACCACGTTAGAGATGTTCCTGTTGGACTTAACAAACAAAACCTAAAAAGAAAAAGAAAAAGAAAAAATCTATAATAAAGTTGGCATGGCTTTTAGATCGAAGGCATTACATCCCTATGACGATCTGGCTTCAAGTCGCCATTCCTTTCAGATATAGCTTGATTTTCCAAGCAGGCGGCTGATCTTACTAGTGGAGATTCATAGACTTGAAAGGGCGGGCTTCCCTAGAATGACGATACAAGTCGAAAGTGACTGGTTTTTAGACGACTTTGCTCCGGGGATTATAACCCCACTTCAAAGCTACTCCAACGGCTCGCACCAAATTAGCTTTCGGGAAGCTGCCTGCGTGGTCGACTTCCCTTTGGGTAATCCAAGCCACAAAACCCAATGGTCGTTGCGGCAGTCATCACCTAAACTTTACTTTCAAAGGGAAGCCGCGAGCCTCTGTTGTCTTCAGTAGCTTCCCTCAGCCGACAATCAGGGCCGGTTTGACCATTACAGGCTCCACTTTCCCCGTAGACCATCGTCAGATCCCGTTCTAACAATTCAAATCCCTGACCTGCTTTCTCCTCTTTGGTGCAGACTTGTTTCATTCCTTCGCCCTCGTTTCTTAGGTGCTTTGATCATTTTCCTAGCTTTAATTCTGTTGCTAATTAGCTGCACCTCTGCCTCCATGGTGCATCTCTATGCAAGGCACGGCTATTACTATTACTAGTTTCTTATGGTTTGTGCTCTTTGTGGTTGTTCATTATTGGTCTCTGGCATCAACCTTCTCAGGTTGCTCGTTTTTCTATCTCAATTTATCGTTTCCCTTTTCTAAACCCTCACCTCTGTTTTCTTCATTCCCAGCCTGGACCCCAATATCTTCAAATAATTCTTTTAATTCCGTGTGTTTTATTCTTTCATCGCATTTCAACTCTGCATCCTGCAGGCCCACGAAGCTGCATATATTCTATATTCGACTGCGCATCGTGCGACACTTATTATTTGCTTGCTTGTTGTTTCTTGCGCCCGGCTAGTTTCTTTTCCTTCATAACCGGCGCTCTTCTTCTGTCAGCCGTTCTCTTGATTCTCGTAATCTTTGTTTTTCTTCTTCCTTTTAACCTTAGCCACTTCTTTTGTGCCAATCGAAGCCTATTGTCTTCCTCCCGTTCATTCCTTTTTTTGTTCTTGTCGCGCTACATCATCCTAATCAGCTCCTTCAGCATTCGCCATCATCATCACTCTCTTTATTAATTCCATTTTCCATAATCGAGATATCTACCTCGCTATTCTAGTTTTCTTATTCACTCGCTCATTACATTCGTTCCAATTTCCCACAACTAAAAATCCTTACTGTGATTAAAAGACCACTTCGCTCTGTCTTCCAACCCGACCAACAGTTTGCTTTCGCCACTGACCAAGAACACCAATCTTCTTGGCTTCTAAGTACCTTATATTTGTACTATTACTACAAGCCTCCCTCATCCCGTGAATCTTGAGCTCTCTCATCTAGATTTCCACCCCCGCACTTAAATCTCTTGACTTAAAGATGGCCGCTACCAAGTCATACCTGACCGAGATGCTTCACCCCGAAGATTGCAGACCACTCAACCACCAGAGCTGTCCCTCATCGCCCATAATGAACGCCAAAGATGTCTCTGATAAAGACTCTGGCCTCAAAATTATTCCAACCGGAATTCTGAGTCCCAAGACTAGCTCTAGCTCCCTCAATGGCGTAGTAAAGCGTGTGCGCCCCCCAATTTCCCCACCCAAGAGACAGAGGACCGAGGTTGAATACGATGAGGACGACTATTCCCCTGTATCTTCTCCCAAACGCCGCCGCGTCATCTCTGCCAAACTTCCGACTCCTAGTGTTTCTCGCCGTACTTCCAGAAACTTTTCATCATCAACCTGCAATGCTACGATCCCCCGCTCCTATCTTGATATCGAGTCTGCACTTGCGCCTATTGCCGACCTGGCATCAGAAGAAGAAGAGAAGGAACACGAGGTTAGCTCTGGTTTTGAGAACCTGCCTACTGAGTTGTGTGAGACGATCTTCAGCCATCTTGACTACAAGTCCTTGATTTCTCTATCACAAACAAGTAGATTTTTCCATCGGATTGTAAACCCGCAGGTCGCCTCTTTCGAGGACAAGTTCGCTTTTGTCATGAATGCCGAAAACAACTTTGCTCGCCATTGGCCTAAGTCAATAATCGAGGATGACGACGAGGAGATTGAGCACCCAGGGAACTTTGGCTGTTACGTCTGCTTTAGAGTACGCGAGCCTTCAAATTTTGAGGATGAGCAACCCTCAACTGTTTGCATCCGTGATGATCCGACCGCCCCGTTCCAAATATGCTCGGCGGACTCGCATTCTTCACCAAACTGCATTGGAAATGAGTCTCACGGAAGCAATTATGAGGGATCATGCACAGCCCAACCAATTAAGACTAAGCTGGTTACTCTGCGTCGCTATTGTATTGATTGTGGAATTCAATATGGCCTTCATAAGCCTGGCGATTCTATCACCACCAAATCAGAACAACATGTGTGGATTTGTGATTGCAAGGAGGTGCACTCAGCAAGTCAAAAGACTTGCTCTGTTTGTGCCTTGTCATCGCCCCTGAAAGAAGAGTCCGAATCTGAATCTGAATCTTCATAAATTATATAACAAAACCAATCAGTTATATCCTGTTCTTCTGGAAAGAACATCGTCACTCTTTACATCACTTCAACTTTTTATTCTCCACCACTGCAACTCACTCCTTTCAAAAGCAGTCTCATTATTTCTTTCCTTTTCGTCGTTTCGGCCCATCGTTTATCCTAGCTATTTCATTACACATTTCCTTTTTTTATTTTCCTTTTCACTGTCTGATTTCCTTTACTCTCTCTGCTCCTTGGCTATCTATATCAACCACCGTCCACAAAGATGAGGCGCGCTTGACATTTAGATAACCAGGGAATCATCTGCTTCCTAGAATCCAATCATTTGCTTGGGTTCTTTTGTAATATAACCGCATCCATTACTCTTGCTACTGGATTGCCTTTTGGGTCTGATAATCGGGGTTTCCGGCGTTGGATTTACTTATGTGCTATTCAGCACCAATTGTTTTTGCTCTCTTGGTCCACTAAATTTCATTCAGTTCCCAATATCTTTATCTGTCGTAACCGTGAATGCCCCCACTATACCAGAATCGTGAACTTATATCACATCATAATCTTTGTCCCACCATTTCATCTTCCCACGAAAATTCACAGTGGACCAAAGTGTGTATCAGATTGATCCAATCGTAGCCCTAGCCGGTAACCGAACCCGCATGTCTTTGTAGTACAATTGTGATGTTATGAAACATTCATAACCGAGATATCTTCTGATGTGCACCTGGATGGATGATACGAATACCACAGGACTAATTTGTTCATCATATATATATACATAATCAAAAAAATAATACCTTGGTGCATAAATTCGTTACACAGAAGCCGGAAAGAATTCGGAGGGTATTATATTGCATGTACCGTGAGATATACTCTATCATCATATGCCTTTCATCAAACACCATTGCATCCTGCGATCCCCTTAATCCCACAATCTCACCTGGCCATCCTGCCCCGCCGTAAACACCTTTGATGTCTCCTGCTCTGACCACACCACACATGTTGTCGCCTCCTTCCCCGCCTGTAACTTTTGCAAGACCGATCCCTTCTTGAAATCCCAAAACACCACATTCCCTGACGAGTCGCCACTCGTGACAAACTGGCCGTCCGCACTAACCGCGATATCGATCGCCGTCCCTGACGTATGGTGTCCCTTCCAGCACTTTTTGCGGTTTTGCCGGATCTTCTCACCAGTTGAGTAAGCCAAGATAGTGTTATCGCCGCTCTGGTAAAGAACGTGCTTTCCACTGGGGTGAAGGCAACTGCGAGTGTAGGCGAACATATCGACTTCAGCGATGATCTTGGTGGGGACTGGGATACCGTAATCCCAGGCGCGAACCGTTTTGTCGTTGGAGGAACTGAGAAACCGGCGGCCTTCGTCGATGAATTCGAGAGTTGTGATCTCAGAAAGGTGGTGGTTGTAGTCCAGGATCATGTCGGTACTGGCACGTACATCGTATTGAAGAATATTGTTGTTGGACATTCCGGCGATGAACTCGTTGTGGTGGTCGAGGGACAGGTTGTTCCAGCGAATAGTGTGGGCAGTCTTGCCGTTAGAGAACCTGGCTAGACATTTGCCTGTCTCAGTATCCCAAAGCTTGATAGTGCGATCCCAAGAAGAACTGAGGAACTTGGTGCCATCGTGATTGAAGTGGATATCTGAAATAGCCTTGGTATGGCCATCGTAAGACCGGAGAAGCTCCCGAGAATGATAGGCGTCGTATATGCGAATTTTGGAGTCGGCGCTGGCGGTGAGCAGAAGATGTGATGATTGAGGGAATAGTCTGATGGCAGTGATGGCTTGTTTGCTGTCTTTCCAGGCGTGAATTTGCTTTTTGGGGATGTAGTTCGTGATGCTGCCGACTTCTTTCCGCAAGTCGACATTGAGGTCTTGCGGAACATGCACTGCAGAAAGATAATAGGTTAGTGACTGGATTCTTAGCGGATGCCATATGTTTCAATAAAGACTTACTGTATGTTCGGCCCTGGTAATCGTACTCGGCCGACCCATGGAACGTTGTGGTTTCCGCTCCCAAGCTCTCAATCTCCTTCCTTTTCTGTAATGACACCGCGGGCGCCGAGACCGTCGTTCCACTGGCAATAACATCCTCGTCATCCGTCACTTCCACCTCTTCATACTCTTCATCGCTTGCCAATTCCTCAGTGGTGGCAACCTCCTGATACTTGGGCTTATACCTCGCCCAAGGTCCTACGTAGGCTCCCGCACCCTCCGTCACCGTCGCTTCTCCCTTCCCCTCCCTCGTTGCTCTCGCAGCTGCGGCCTCTTGCTTGATCTGAGTAGAAGTTTTGTATTCACGCTCAGGGCCGCCGCGGCGCTCGATTGCCCGATGTTTGGAGCGGAAGGTATGTTCGCTAACAATTGTTTCCTCGGCATAGCCAGTAAGAACATTGTTTTTGCGCTTCTTGTTGTCGTCATCCGTGAAGGGGTTGGAGGGGCCGGCCATGGGGCGCATGAGTTCTTCGCCGCTGTATTTGTCGATTTCGTGAGAGGCAGGCGCTTGTTCGCGAACGATTAGAGCGTCTTTGGCCACCATGTTGGCCGGGAACTTGTTGAGGTCGACCATGATTAGGCGACGAGTATGGGCGTATATTGTTGATTAGACAGAACGACAAATATTGAATAAAGTTTTAACGCGATAGATCACAATATATAGATTTGGTGGCGTATAAATCACAATGAATATTTACCAAGAAGTGTGTTGGGCGCATCGAGATATTCGTCGCAAAATAAATATAAACTTTTTTTTTAAAGTAAAACCATGCGTAGCCTTGTGATAGCCTATTTCAGGTGACCAAGCTGGTGACAGGGGTCTGAACTCAAGCCTTCTACTATCTTTATAGCATCGAGCACCTTCACATGTCAAAAAGTTCAATTGTTCGAAGTGGCATAAAGTGGTCGTGCAGGCCTAACTTCACTTTTCTTGCTGGTTATATCTTTATTCGCCATTGAAATTCAAACAATCTATCCGTGAGGTCATTATCATTGTGCTATAATATTAAAATTGCAGAGCGCCATGGTTTCCATGAGCGGAAACCCTATCCAGAATCATAAAGACAATACATAACAACCCAAATCTTCACGAGGCTTGTGAGCAGCCGTGAATATATGTGTCGCAGACTATGAAGCTATGAGGACTCTTGAACGCCCCATAAATACAGATATAAATGGCCGGTGCCTAGTCTGTCCAAGTTCATAGTGGACAGTTAAAATGTAGCCATGTCGGGCTTCCGAGTATCATCCATGGAAACAGCGACCGATCGTTCCTGGCGCTGTGTATTAACCGAGTGTTTTCGTATGCGCCGACACAAGTCAACTGGCGTCGGTGTTGGTGATTTAGCTCGTCTCATCCTTGATCAGAGCGACGATCATAGAGTAGAGGTAGAAGAAGAACATAACCAAGTGGAAGGCAAGCTTGACAAACGATTCCTAAAAAAGCGGGATGTCAGCTATCAGTTAGAAGCTACCAGGTGGTGGTGACCACATACCTTCTTGTGAACGTTGAGCTTGCGGAAGATCTCAGTGGCATCAAGCAGGTGCACGTTGTCAGCGATCCTGGAAGAGCTGTTAGCAAGTTGGATTCATATGAGAGATTAATTCATGTATTAGAACATACTTCTTGATGTTCCAGACTAGGAGCGGCAGGTTCAGAATAAGCGCCAGCCAGTAACCGTTGATCAGGAACATGAAGGTCAGGAAGCCGTGAACGGCAGCCTCGGGGATCATGTAGGCATTGAGGCGGTTGCAAAGATCGATGGGGTTGATGTAGTCACTAGAAATATGAGGCAGAAAGTGTTAGTGGCAGATTTAATGCGGACTGAATAGCTCTGTTGATAACGGGTTTGCGATCAGATCCCAAGTAATCAAGACCCAATGCATACACAGGATGCTGGACTGTGGACGGCATAAATTCAACTCACCATTCCAAATCGCTGTACATAATGGTGAAGAAGACCTGAAGGAAGAGGTTGACGGCATTGATAAGTACCGCAAGCAGGTACAACCAAGCTTCTCCGGACATGATGGGTGGTTGTGGTGACGTGGGAGTCGCAAATTAAAAGGTGTTGGGTATGGAGAGAATCAATCAATGCGCTAGCTAATATAGACGATGATGCGACGAAGCCGTAGTTCGAAGAGACTAAGAGAAGTAGCTCGGAGCGTGGTCACGAGAGGCCGGGGTGGGTGTTCGATGATGGTAGGTGTGGAGAGGAGAATATGGAGGGGAAGAAAGTGTATAGAGGGGAGAATATCCTCTACGTGGCGACAGAGCTAATGACAGGACTAGTAGTGAGTATGAGTGCTAAGAGTACAAGGAAGTGGATTTTTTTTCACTGCACCAAATCCAATTGGCTCTAACTTCTAAGCGGGGAGCTCAAATGGCAAGTACAAGGCCAGGGTCTGACGGCTGGTGACAGGGTGTCGCCACCATAGAGAGTAGTAGCGTCAGCGTCAGCCTGCAGGTGACATGAGGTTCATCAATCCAGAGGATAAACTTGGGTTAAAATAGATATGTGTGTGTATATAAGGGACAGCAAATGATGAATGAATGCATATATAGTGATTTTATATTATCGTAAGTTCCTAGTATTTTAAGGCATATTATGTGATTAAATGATGGGTTGTATAATTCTCTAAGCAGAAACTTGAATGTGATAATATTGTACCGACACATACAAATAACCAAGACTGATTAAATGGCAACATAATTTTTTGTTCATTTTTATCGTATCCCATATAGAAGCCTGGTACTTCTCTATGCCGGCATGGGAACAGGACCACCGGGAGACGTCGGTAATCTAGCGGTAAGAATCTCAACACCTTCCTCAGTAACCAGCAAAGTGTGCTCTGTAAATACACTGTTAGTTTCCGGTTGTTAACATATCCTATCCATAAGCTTATTAACTTACCAAACTGCGCAGTGCGCTTGCCGTCAATAGTAGTGCTCGTCCAGTTATCCGGCCAGGTGATATCACGGTACTTGCCCAGAGCAATCATGGGCTCAATGGTGAAAGTCATACCCGGCTTGGCCTCTCCAATAGTCTTGTTCTTGGCGTAGTGGGGAATATTGGGGGGACAGTGGAACAACTTGTTGATGCCGTGGCCGCAGTAAGTACGAATGACACTGCAGTCCTTGGCCTTAGCGTGCTCCTCGATGATGTTGCCAAATTCGCGGAACAGAACACCGGGCTTAACAGACTTGATGGCCAGGTCCAAGCATTCTCTGGCGGTCTCAGTGACACGTACAGACTCCTTGTCAGCCTTGGCCTTGTCGCCGATGTAGTAAGTCTCGTTGATATCGCCGTGGTAGCCCTCGTGGTAAAGAGTAACATCAATGTTCAAGATATCACCATCCTGGAGAATTCTTTGGTCGGGAATACCGTGGCAGATGACCTCGTTGGGAGAAGTGCAGACAGACTTGGGGAAGTGATTGTAGTTAAGAGGAGAGGGGTAAGACTGTATTGGTTAGTATTCAAGGTTCATTCTCAATTAATACTATGGTGGATTACTTACATTTCTCTCAATGCAAGCCTTGTGAACGACTTCATCGATATAATCAGTGGTCACACCGGGAACAGCAGCAGCAGCGGCAATATCCAAAACCTCGCGAGCCAAACGACAAACCTTACGCATGGCATCCTGGCCAGCCTTGTCCAGAATCTCAATGTTGTTCGGTCTCAAGGCAGATCTATTGTATTTGGGAATACCATCCTTAGCCCACTCGGGGTGGGGAATGCTCTTGGGAACCTTGCGGTGGGCAGAGAGGGGGTACAAAGGACGGAGAGGACCAGAATAGGCGAATGAGGGGAAGGGGTTGAAGGTGTTCTCGGCACCCTGGTTCTGAGCAGGAGGAGAGATAAACTTCTCAAGAAGGTTGGTCTGAGCCTTGTGAACAGCCTTATGGGCAGTCTTTGGTTGGGTTGGACATGTCAGTATAAAGAGATTCAATATCAATATCAGGACTACATACCCAGCTCTTCTTGAAGCAGTCCTGGGAGCAGAAGAAGCTGCCCTTGATACCAAGCTTGATGCAGGTTGGGCACTGCAGAGACCCAGCTGCTTTGGAGCAGTCAACGCCAGCACAACGCTTTGAGTCAGACATTGTGATTAATGATTTTTCGAGGTGGGAGTCTGAAAACGGCGCTCGCACGTGAATGAAATCCAAGTTTATTCAATTTGTGAGGACTTCGCCGGGGATTAAATCTCACGTTTCACACCATAATTTTTTTCAGTGCGCACTATCAAAACGCACATTACAGCCACTGACAGAGAGGAATGGCCTGATACTTTAACCCTAACTGACCCCACTGAGATACGGGGATCAAGGTCCAAGCTGACAGAACGCAGTATCGTGCATCTAGCGAGGTGATGCAGTTTACCGGGCGCAATGACAAGTTAGCTAACTAAGAGTTTTGAGCTTGGTACCTGCATGTCACTCCTTCGTTAGATCCTTCCATTAATAGCAAGAATTTACTTTATGGTGGATAGAACAATAATGGTGATCAGATATGACGCGAGTGTCAGATGTTGTAAAGCTGAGACGTATAAATAGTGAACAAATAGACGTAACCAATTCAAATGCTCACTCACACATATAACTAAAATACTCACTCACGCATCTAACTCAAATACTCCTGCCAATTCTACATCCAAAAAAAGCAATGTCCAATCAAAAGACCGTAGTAGTCGGCGCCGGTCCAGTAGGCGCTCTGGCGGCGCTCTATGCAGCCCATCGGGGAGATGAAGTTGAGGTCTACGAACTTCGTCCTGGTAGGTGGAGATGCTAAATCTTGCTAAAATGGTAATATTGACGTCCATATTAGATCTACGTGACCCCAAGACCGTCCCTTTGAACTTCACTCGCTCTATCAATCTTGCCGTTTCCGAGCGTGGCATCAACGCTATGAGAAACTCTGGATATCCTCAACTTCTTGAAGAGGTTTTTGCCCATACTCTTCCAATGAGAGGCCGTATGATTCACGGGCTGTCACCTGATGGGTCTTTCTATGAGAATGCCCAGGACTATGATCCATTTGGTCGTGTTAGTAGCTGAGATGTCTTGTTGTATAAAGGACAAAACTAACCCCTTCGTAGACCATCTTTTCCATGGATAGAACCATCCTGAACAAGACGCTTCTAGACACTCTTGAGAAGCAACCTAATGTCAAAATCTTCTTCAATCACAAGCTTACTGGAGCTGACTTTCGTAAGAACCTGGCTTGGTTCGAGGATTCTACTACGGGCTCGCCTGATGAGAGATCTGTCGAGCGTCTAGTCAAGTTTGATTTCCTTATTGGTGCTGATGGAGCCCACTCAGCTACTCGGTACCACCTCATGAAGTTCACGCGCATGAACTATCAGCAAGAATATGTTGATACCATGTGGTGCGAGTTCCGAATCGACCCGGTCAACAAGACGGATGAAACCAAGGGCGAGCACGGGAAGTTTGCCATTTCCCCCCACCATCTTCATATCTGGCCTGGTCATGATTTCATGTTTATTGCCATTCCTTCAGATGTAAGCTTACTCTCAGACCATTCAAATGCACTATCAATAACTAACAATTCATAGGACGGCTCCTTTGTTTGCACTCTATTCCTACCCGGGGGCGAATTTTCCAGACTAGAAGCCCAACCGGAAACATTGGCCGACTTCTTCGATTGCCACTTCCCTGGAGTCACAGAGCTAATCCATCCCAATGAGCTCCTTAAGTCCTTTACCAACAATCCCCATCTCCCTCTTATTAGCATAAAGGCAAAGCCTTATCATTATGCGGCCTCTGCCGTGATCATCGGCGACGCAGCCCATGCCATGGTTCCTTTCTACGCCCAAGGATTGAACTGCGGAATGGAAGATGTCCGCATTCTGTTCTCAATCCTTGATAAGCACAGCAACTCTCTCCAAGACAACAGCCCCGATGAGAGTGGCGACCAGCCGGCGTTGGCCGCTGAGCGCAGAGCTGCAGCTCTGGAGGAATACACAGCTATGCGGGTGCCCGATGCTCACGTTGTCAACGAGCTCGCGCTTCAGAACTATGTTGAGATGAGATCATCTGTGCTCGATAGAGGCTACCTTCTTAGAAAGCAACTGGAGGAAAAGATATCGGTGTGGTTTCCCAAGTCTGGTTGGAAGACTCGGTACATGCGCGTGAGCTTTGGCAACGAGCGGTATTCCGAAGTTCTTTCTAAGACTGAACGCCAAGGTTTCCTCCTCAAACAATTTGTCCGATTCATTTCTGTGAGCCCGATTCTCATTGGGGCTGTCATGTTCTGGGGACGCAGATATCGTGGCAGCACTTTGCTTGGGGCATTTACGGCGGGGCTGAACTGGGTCAAGGGCATGCTCTAGATTCTTATTGATTGATGTTTGCCTTAATGTTGTTGCTGTTATTGCTTCCACTATTCTACCATGATCATTTTCTTGATTCAGAGTTAATGTGTTGTATCACCTGAAGATCCAGTCTCCATAGGATTGACCCCAATTTTACAGTGGCCGGCCTGTTTGCTCGCACGGCCTAGCATCCCTTATATCGCGTTTCTCAGTTTGGCATGTGACGAAGATTCTCAACTAAAGTTCATTTAATTACCATCTGTAAATACCTTCAACCTCATCTATATATTATTTGTTTATTCAATTCATCATTTTTATATTTCTCGTCATTCTCACCTACATAATCAGTGTCTCTTGTCTTCTCATTAAAACCTAGTATTATATCATTTCCAACACGTTACAGATACATGCATTACTAGTCACCACTTGTAGATAAACAACAATATGTCTACATATATAGAAGAGAGGCAACTTTCTGAAAAGGATATTGTTCTCACCCACGAACGGCAGCGACTGCGGTTAGAACTGGAAGAGGTGAGTTTCATACGACGAACCCACGCTTAGATCCCCGATTACTCACTACGTATTCTCTTGTCAAGGCCGTTTCGCAAGAACAATGGGAACTAGCAGCAAAAGAACTTGACAAGCTAGAAGGAAGTCGCCAATGGCAGATTGACTCAACAGCCACCAACGACCCAGATTGGAACCCCTCTCGCATCAAGTTTGAGATCCAAAGACTAGAAGCTGCAAGAGAATCCGGCGATGCCAGTGAATTACTCTATTTGATACGAACATCGCTATCTCGAGATCTTGGTGGCATGGGCAACCCCAGTCTCTATCGGCATGCCCATGTCGGAACCAAAGTTCTGATCGAGGACTATGTCGATACTGTAGTACAGGCCATAGACGCTATATCAGATCTAGCTCTTACCGAACTACCTGACACACTAAATCTACGAGATATTACCAAAACTATTCAACAAGCCCGGCAAAGCTATGGGCGAAGTGCTCTTTTGCTGAGTGGTGGTGGTACCTGTGGCATGTTGCATATCGGCGTGCTCAAGGCTCTCCATGAGGCTGATCTCCTCCCACGAATCATCTCTGGGGCCTCGGCTGGGTCTATCGTCTGCGCTCTCTTGTGTTCTCGGAGCGATGCTGAGATCCCCCAGATGTTGAAGGAGTTTGCGTATGGCCATCTTGATGTCTTTGAGCATTCGGAATCCAAGATCGGGTTCTTTGGACACGTGATGCGGCTTCTTATTCAGGGAAGCTGGAACGACGTGGGAAATCTAGATCGCGTCATGAAAGGACTCATTGGAGATATGACGTTCCGAGAGGCTCACAACAAGTCTGGCCGAGTCCTGAATATCTGCTTGTCAACCCCCTCGTCACATGACATGCCTCGGCTACTTAATTACATGACGGCTCCTCATGTTCTAGTCCGTACAGCAGTCACAGCATCTTGCTCGGTGCCTCTCATCTTTGAGCCAGGGAAGCTTTCGATCAAGAATCCCATGACAGGTGAGATTCAGGTGTGGGAGCCAGGATCTCAGACTTGGGTTGACGGATCTCTAGATAACGATCTTCCCATCGAGCGTCTCTCGGAAATGTTTAACGTTAATCATTTCATTGTATCTCAAGTTAATCCCCATATTGTACCCTTTATCGCTCAAGAAGATCACATCAACACTGACGTTAATCTGCCAACTGAAAAGCCTCTACTTCTTAACACCAGCGCAATCACAGATCTACATAACTCTGTTGGTAACATCGCCATCATGGAAGCAGCCCATAGACTTCAAGTTATGATCGATGTGGGAATTGCTCCCGGATATTGTTCAAAAGTCAAAAGCATTCTAAGCCAAAAGTATTCTGGCGACATTAACATCCTGCCACGCATCGACCCCAAAGATCTTCCTGCATTACTCAGCAATCCAACAGTGGACTTCATGCTGAGGACCTGCCTTGCTGGCGAACGAGCAACATGGCCCAAGATCTCGCGTATCCGAGAAAGAGTGGCTATCGAAGCGGCTCTCAGTCGCTGTCTTCGGTCCCTCAAGGCTCGTGTCGTCGCTTTGGATGGTTCATCGAAGGCTTCTGCCAAGTCGAGGCCAAGTCAGGGCTATTTTCAAGGAAATTTCAACCTTGGGGGTATCAAGCATTGTAACTATCTTGCTTTAGAGGCAAATTTGGGCTTGAGTACTAGCAGCCTGTTCCCCCTACATGCTGAAACGGGGCATCAAGGTCGGCCTCGGAGTACATCCGAGTTCCACACGGCATATATGCGTCATTAGAGTTCTCCACACCACGTGTCGATCCTTGATTCGGGGCTGTGATCTTTTTTTTCATGTAGCATTATATATTAGATTAATCGTAATCAGTTTATCAAATCATGAGCAAACATATGAATCTGTGCAACCAATTTCTCCATCGACTCCCGATCATTCCAAAAGTGAGTAGCTCCCACCACCTCATAGCCTTTAAATAATGAGCCCTCGAACCCTGACATCTTCTTTGACCACGTCCTTAACTTATCAATTGAAACAAACACGTCACTATCACCAAACACCGCAAGACATGGTTGAAGCCATAGTTTGGCTTCCGACGTGGATCCTGGGCTCTTGTGTGACGAGCCGCGGGTCAGACTCTTGAGACTTGTCATACTGAAAGACAATGTTGCAAGGTGACTAATGGCTCCTTGGAGAGGTGAAACAAGAAGATAAGCAACCAAAGGTAGAATCATATCAGTCACGCAGTTTCCATCATCTAGGCGAATCTGGTCTTGCGGTGTGGTAAGAGACTGTGGTGTCCCGGATATTGAGGGACTATCTATGGTCCCTTCTCTATCAGATTGTTCTACAATTACCCCGCTTAGTGGCACTGATTTGGGATGTCCATGGTCTTTTAATGAGCTTTTCGATAACCTCTTATTGCCGAGACGAGTCTTAACATCTGTCAACTTATGGCGAATACGCTCTTCAGCTTCCATACTGAGAGGTCTTCGAGTTTCCTGACTTCGCCGAGAGGTTTCGTTGCTTTCAACGCCACCAAGTCTCATACCAACGGATCTTCTTGGGGATTTCATCGGTTTATCAGACCGTTGGCTCCCAAATAACTCGGATAATATCGATGTCTGGTTCATGGCTAGATGCTTGGCTTTGGTGATAACTTCACGGGCGGGAGATTCTTCTGGTGGATTGGTAAATCTCTGCATGATAAGAAAGAGAGGCGGAAGATTCATGGTGATGAGAGAGCCATAGGAATATCCGCCCATTATCATGACTGGCATCTTTCCTTCTGTGGTTGAATCGCCCATTCGCTGAAAATGAGAATCATGGCGATCGTGAAATGGATCGAGGTAGTTAATGTAATGGACAACAAAGCCAACTACTGCCATATAATCTTCAATCTCTGGATTTCCGGACCATGATGTCCGTCCTTTTGACTTTCCACTCCCTCTATATCCAATATATCAGCTTCATGTTCAATGCCCTTCACGCAGGCACGGTTATGAACGCATACCTAAAATTGAACGTCGTTACGAGAAATCCATGTCTCAGCAAAGTTGTAACGGTTCTCATAACAACATGATCATCACATGAGCCTCCAAGGGGCCCGTATGGGTGGGCGAATATCGCACTATGACGTGACCATCTTGGAGAATCTGTAGCCGAGGGTACTAGAGAGGGCGGGTGATAGATGCGACATTCTATTGGGGTAGAATCATGCAGACTTGGGAGTATCAAGCTGAGTGTAGGCGGTATAGTCATCTCTAGCACTTGAATAAATAGTTGATACGATGGGATGTTTATTAAGGATGGTATTAGGTATTTAGTAGATGTATTTAAATGATTTATCTGTAACTTTATATGTGCATTGGTTCCTTAGATCGCCCTGGAATTCAAATTTAGAAGTACCATATAATCTGCAAGTTGTTAAGTTTAGGGTTAGTGGAAGGTCATCGAAACTCGACAACAAACCACAAACTCGCAATCAAACAAAGCAGAGGTGAAGGCCAAAATCTGATGTATTAAGTATGTATCTTTTTATATGGTATCTAGATATTTCCCAAGATAATTAAAGCAATAGAGCCTCCACTCACAAACATACTCAAGAGCGAAGGCGTCAATTGCAATCCGGCGGAGGACGTACTCTTCTGGAAACCGGCCTTAGCAGCGAAGCTAGGAGTTTCAGAGCTGGCCTGACTATCGCTTGATCCCGACACATAGGTCGATCCAGGGATCGTGGCATTAAGAGATTCAAAGGTGACAACTTTGGAATTAGAAGAAAACGAGGATTGACCAAGTGCGATCTGGCGATTAGCCAAATCAAAAGTAACATAGGCCGACCGCAAGAAGGTATCACCAAGGATAAAGGTTGATCCACTGGTGGGAACAACGCCAAACAGGCAAGCATCCTGTCCACGGTATTGTCCACTTATGAACTGGCCTTGGCTATTTGGATTGCCGGTCAACGAGGTCACCATCTCGTTCATAGAAACCGAAATCTCGGGGCCGTCAGAGCCACCGAAACGGAACTTAAAGGCACCTGAGCTCTTGGCAAAGCTGCAAGGGATGAGTCCGTACTTTCCGCTGACACCGCGAACATTAGTCAAGGTGCTTCCATTGACGGCACCAACCTCAGCCCACATCTGATTGACTATGTCTGCCGGAAGCGTTGTCAGACTGGAGCCTGTGTCTAGAACAACAGCCATAGGGAACTTGGTCGAAGTAAGGGTGTCATTCCCGGAGCTACTTGTGGCAATGACTCTGGTCAGGTTGACTTGAAGATAAGCATAACCAACATGGTTATCGGGGACGACATCAATACGCTTGAAATCACCAGTGTATTTGGCGCTGTCTACACCACCAAAGAGGACACTTCCCTTGTCGGTTGAGGTGCTGTCGAGCCAAACGCTGTATGCATTGGTGTTAACAATACCGGCATCAACAAGAGCAAGTGGGAAATTTTGGTAGGTTACGCCATTAGAGGCAGAGGCTTCATCTGCGGTGAAACCAATGCCCATGACCCCAAATTCGTTATCGGTATCGACGCCAAGACCCATGGTAAAGTTATTGACGGTCTTGCCACCCATTGCAACGGTATCGGACATGTAAACGCCATCTACAGAGGTGCCGTCGGCGTAGGTGATAGAGAAATCGGTCTTAGTTTGAGCAAATGTTGAAGAGGAGTCGGGGTTGACTAGCAGCAATAATGATTAGTAGAAGAACATTTGGGATGATGAATATTGAATAACACTTACAAGAACCAAAAGCATCACAGCCACCTGAAGCACAAGTAGTGGACTGAGAGTACGGAACCCATAAATCACTACTTCCGGTATCAATCAAAAGCTCCAATGCTTGTCCGGGAGTTCCGATTGTGATGTTGGTGTAGAAGGCATTCTCGGCATTAGTGAATTCGATATCCAGGATATTTTCTCGTCTCAGTCGCCGAGCTGGATCTTGCGTCCGCTTGTAGAGATCGAAGCTTAAGACCTTGGATGAAGAATCATCTCGAGGAAGGCGAGAGGCATAGGAAAGCGCTGGATACAGGACAACACCCGTGGCGAGAGCGGAGACCAGACGCATTTTAAGGGTTGGAATGATATATATATATATTATATGGATATTTCCTGTGCAGAGATGTGATGTGATAAAGATGAATGTTGCCACTAAGGATATTGACCTGGCGAGAAGAGGCTTTCCTTGATCAAGCCCCAACCTTAAGTACAAATTTGGAGGAAGATTTAGGCCAAATCCCGTTCATAATATACTTTCGGAAACTGACGTAATACCAGCTAGAAAATAAGCTTGAAATGCCAAGTCTGACGCGTTGGGTGGGCGCAAGCCACTATGATTGGCCCAATCTGACAACATCTTTCTCTTTTTAGTAGGCGGCAATGAGGCGTTCAGAACTATGGGATAAGCCACAGGGATGTTCAACCATACAAACCGGGAAACAAGGGGTTTGCGCTAACACAGCAGTTCAGCGGCTGTGGTATATGCAATGATACTGTAAATCTGAACCTGCATGTATTCTTGTTTGTGGGTTTACGCCCAGCTTTTGCGACAGTGGAATTTAGGTAGCATTGTCAGTTAGCCGTCGGGCGGTCTACGGGATTCACACTAACTTGCTTATATACAGTAAGCCGGGCAAGGCTGACAATAAGTTTCCGAGGCTAATGAACCACACAGCAAAGGCATAATATCAGAAAAGGATTACAGCAACAAGTTCACGAAAGGTTTAGACAGCTCAATGAGGGATAAATTATTGAGAACGATGGCAATGCTTTCTATTGGGGGGTATCAAGAATATGTGCAAGTGATCACCAAAAGATCTGTCTGTATTTTACTTTTTTGAATTCCGAAGCAATCTTGTGTTCTTGCTTCCGTCTTATTTTTGCCGGGACGTCCGGGTCGACGACCGTAATGTCCGCTTGGGGGGCGGCGCCTCGTCCTCACTGGACTCGTCGTCCACTGAAATTTGCTCCGAGACATCAGACTCCTCACCGGCAGCCTCAACATCCCCAGTCTGCTTTTCCTCTTCCTCCTCTTCTTCTTCTTCTTCCTCCTCCTCCTCTTCTTCCTCTCCATCACTGAAGCCATGGAAGGTCTCATCGGCGTTGACCGGAGCAACCTCTTCAACGATGTCATCGCGCTTACGCTTGCGTGACATCTCACCAAGCTTGCCTTCACGGCCCTCGACAGGGACAGAAGCCTCCGACTCATCTTCCTTGGGGCAAGGAGTGAACCAAGGAATGCGGCCACGAAGGAAGTCCTGAATGACGATACGGGCGACACCATCAAGATCAGGCTCACCAGCCTTGAGAAGGCGGCCAGTTTTCCGGGCGAGCATCTCGAGGAGGTCAATGTGATCCTTCCAACCACTCAACTCGTAGGTCCGCTCAATGTGGTGACGCTTGCACTTGGCGAGCACAGCGGGGAGGTACTGTTCCGGGTTGTCAACGTTCTCAACACGGACGACACCTCTGAGAAGAATATCCTCGGGGGTATCGGACATACTGGGAGGAACAATACCAGGGCAATCAATCATGCTGATGCGCTTCATCAGTGAGACGTATTGCCAGACCTTGGTAGAACCGGGAATAGGGGCAGTGACACAAGTCTTCTTCGCGCGGAGGGTGTTAATAATGCTGGACTTGCCAACATTGGGGTATCCAATCATACCAACAGCAATCTCCTTGCGGTCCTTGGAGTGGAGCGAAGAGAATTGCCGCAGCAGAGAGATAAGAGACCCCTTGCCGAACGAGTTGGTAATAGAGGCGTGGAAAGCCAGAGTCGGAGCGTCCTTGGAGAGTTTGCGAACCCAAGCGGCCTGAAGGAGCAAACAATTGTTAGTGGGATGCAACTTCAGAAAAGAAAGCAAAAGCATTCAAATAAAATGTGTGGTTCAAGACTAAGAAAGCCCATCACAGCGGCGCAAACAGAGGCGACGATAGGTTTCAACTCAATATGAGACACGGACAAATTCGAGCGAGCGCCAGAACGGCACTCACGAGTCTGGCCAACAGAACGTTGGTTGACAGTGAAAATGTATATTTGATGTGCCCAAAGTGTAACAGACCCCTTCCACTGAACCAGAGAAGGCTGCATATCAAATATGCGGATGAGATCCTGACAAAACTATTGGGCATATGACATGGCAATGATGGTATAGACGAAAAGAAAACAGTGTTACTTACAGCAACTGTGGTAGGGACCAGATCGGTCTTGTTGAGGATGAAGATCAAGTGCTTATGCTTGGCTTCATTGCGCAGGTATTTCTCAACACTGCGACATCTAGTGCCCTCGGGATCACGAGCATCGAGGACGTGAATGACAACGTCTGAACTGTCCAGCACCTTGTACAACTCGTTCCAGATACGTTTAGACTGGCCCTTAGAAAAGACGTGCTCACGAGCAATCTGGACAGATTCGTCCTCAGGGTCGTTGGGGTTACCACTCAAGAGTCTGTCTTGCTCGAGCTTCTCCTCATAGGTATCCAGGCTCTTGTCCACCTCTTCCACAAGATCATCCATGGAACTCGCGGTGATGGTGACACGCTTGCGTTGTGACTTGGGACCGAAGACGCCGGAGAAGGGAGTGCTCTCGACAGTCATCTTGGCCTTGTGTTGCTTGAGCCCGTTGACTCCATCGCCATCACGAATGAGAGTCATGGGCAGTGTATTTCTTCTCAGAAGCACACTGTAGGGATCTGAAGCCTTCTCAGTCATAGCTGTCCGGAAGGCTTGCAAAGAATCTTGTGAAATAACTCTGACGGGGTTGAACCACTTGCGATTGGGGTCAATGCGAGCAGTAGGAACAGTGCGGTCTTGGAAGGCGGCGGCGACAACAACCTCGCCTTTGGCGTTGTGTTGAGCCTTGCCCTCCTTGTACATATTCAAGTGCTTTACACGCTTTCCATCACTATTCAATAAAGTTAGCAGCAGTTCTATAGAAAAATAGGAAAATATTCAAGGCTCAGTTGTGAAATGCTTACCGATAGAAGTTCTCACCCTTCACGCGCACATTGGCCATGCCATCAGTAGCAGTGCCCTGCCGGACACGGCGGCTCTGTTCCTTCTTTCTGTTTCCCATTGTGTGAATCTAGAAACAAGAGGGTATAATAAAACAATTAAAGAACAAGACAAATATAAATATCCGTTTTAAATTCAAGAACGGATTGTAGAAGAAGAGAAGTTGTTTAAAGAAACAATGGTAGACACAAGACAGAGAAATGAAGGGTATGATGAACAAGTGAAGAAGCAAAAGAATGGAAGACGAGCGCAAAAGTCGAATGTAAAAAAAAGTCCAACGATAAGAGATAAACTTTTTTTTCTGCCACTGCCCCACTTGTCCCTCGTTAGCGGTGAACCTATATTTCCATTCTGGGGGCTGGATCTCATGTGGGTCCCCCCTTGTCAGAACCAATCACAGCGAGATATTGCTTTGAGTGACAAAGTCTGTCAACGACGAGCTACGCAATCAATTGGCTGGCGAACTGTGTGCTGCCGAATTGTCGAGACGTTGGTATCGTCGTTTTTGTTTCTTCCGTATATTCTTCACATTACCTCACAATGCCGATCCAAGTTCCCGTCTCACACCTGTGTGCCCGCAGTGTCCGGGGTGCCGCTGGCGCTACCTTGGCTTCCCGTGCCTTTTCCACCTCGGCTGCCCGGGCCACCACCCAACCACCCCCGGAATCCCCACTCTCCATCGACATTCCCAAGCCTGCCCTTTCCGAACACAGGGACCCGTTGCCACGCGCCCGCGGTCACTTGCCGGTCCCCCGCCAGGTTTTCCACCCTTCCGAAGGTGACCGCAAGGTCACCGATGCCTACATAAAGAAAACCGCTCCTGAACCCACCAATGCCGCCTCTCAGCAGCCTACTCAACCCGGATCTGCCGAAGAATGGAGACGAATGATGGCTGCGACTCGTCGTAGTAACCTCAAGGCTGGTCTCTCTGGACTTTGGGAGAGAAAACAGATTCGTGAGGAGAAGGATTCCAAGGTTAAGGCTGCCAAGGTTGCCCGTGATGCTGCTGCGCTCAAGAAGAAGCTTCCCAGATCCGAGATATTCACAATGGGCACTATTTTAGCATCTACCTCCCGCGACACTGCGGTCCACCCCGACCCCGACCGCATGGAAAGAGCCGAGCAGAGCCGTCAGCGCACTCTGGCCAAACTTGAAAAAGAGAAGTTCTCCCGTCGCAACCACCTTGTGGAGCTCTACATGAAGGCAACCAAGTTCATTGTCACGGAGGCGCAACTTCAGAAAGAAATTGACGAAGTCTTCTCCGACAACTACTGGGCTATGGAGCCTGGTCAATTCCGTGAAGCAAACGCCTGGGAATCTTGGGGTCAGCCTCCTTCGGTGGAGGCCCGTCTCAACCAGTTCGCCCACACCGGGAACAACCGTCTTGTGAGCACATCCAAGACTGGATCTATCCACACTGCGTTGCGCCAGAAGCAAGTAGCGCAAGAATTGCTTGGTGGAAAAATTCTCTGAGTTGTTTCTATACACTGGACCAGGTCGACCACAATATCATGGCCGGCACATGTAAATTTATCTGTACATTATCTTCACTTTGGGTTTCAGGGCAGCAGGAGAGAACAGTCTTGCTTGGAACTGGGTTGATTGAAAGTATTTTGTTTTGTTTTTCATATTATTTCGTTTACATTTCAAAATGTATGGTTTCTTATCTTAAAATATCAACTCACGTCGAACGCAAACAATGAACACAGTGTCATGGGAATACAGATAATCAGATTGGTGAAAATTATTATTGAAAGTGGGCCGGAACAAGTTCAACAAAGACATTATAGAAGACAAATATTCGATCATAGGAAACGGAGGTCATATATCCCGAAAAGTACACAGACTCTAGCAGGTCCCAACTCATCTACCTCTTCTCGACCAACAAGAAATGCATAGCACCGTATGCAAGAATAACAAAGGTTGCAGCGAACACACCCAACTTAGTGATGTCGGACCACACAGCTGTCGTGTCAAAACCAAATGAGCTCAGGATAGCCGCGCCGGGAACGGTAATATTGATACCATATTTCTTATCAATCAGGGTGATCTCAACTACCTCGTTTACAATAAGAGCCTCGAATCCATAGTGGAAGATAGATAAAGACTGAAGCCAGAGGGCAGAAGCTGGGATCGCGTCATGATTCAGAAGAAGACCGGCAAAGAGAAGACTGAAGAGCATCACCAAGCTACCAATCAAGTTAGCAACACCGTGATCTTTGCACACGATGCCAATGAACAGGCAGATTGAAGCTGCAGCAAGGTTGAAGAGTACTAATATCAGGATAAACTTGGAGAAGTGGGGAAGGTCGGGGACCAATCCAGTCATAGGATAGATTATGGATCCCATGAGAACCGGAGGAATGATACGGAGAGGAACAATATCAAAAACGACCTTTGCAGCAAAGTATGTGAGGGGCGAGTAATATCCATTGGCACGCTCGCGGACAAACAATAGACGCTCCTGTGCAAAGACGTTCAAACTAGTCAAGGTGCTGAATCCGAACAGGGCGAGCAAGAAGAAGAAGAGACCGAGGCGGTTCTGGAAACCAGCAATATCATCGGTGATACCATAGAAAAGATATCCTGAGAGGACCGCCAGAACAATAGCAATGGCATAATGAGTCAACATCAGCATTGGGTTGCGGTAGAGGTTCTTCCAGGTTCTCTGAGATAAGATCATGAACTGAGGAATGTATCCAATCCGGCTGGTGTTATCACCAAGAACAGTTCCAGAAGAGCTCTGGGCAGCAGAATCTGAGTTCTCTCCGTTGGCCACTGAAGCTTCACGGCAAGCCTGTTGGATTTCAGAGGAAATAGCCTGTGCAATATTTGATGTGTGAAAGCTGCGAACAATGCTGTCCAATTCGGTGGAGTTAAGGGCTGGCGGTGGCAGATCGTGTACATCAGCAGTATTATCGATATGATTTGTCTGGCGATGTAATCTGAAGTTTCCATCTTCTTCAGCACCCGCGTCGGAGGAAGCCGTAGTCGCAGAGGCTGGCCTCCGTCTAGTAAATAGCTCTTGTTCTTGGACTTGGCGAAGAGACTGTTTGTGTTGTCTGTTCCGAACCTTCAAAAGTGCAGCATCACTACCAACAGCCTCAGTTGGAACTCTTTGCCCAGCCGCAATCTGATCAGCGGAGTCATCGTGAGAAATAGAAGTAGTGGCTGCATGCATACTCAGATCAACAATAAAATCGGCAATATTGAAGCCTGGAGGGCAACTGTAACCAAGGCGATCAAAGTACTCCTGGCATTCATTGAAGGGCCCAGAATAAACAGTACGACCCTTGGCCAGAAGGATAAGACGGTCAAACAGAGCAACAATATTGGAGCGAGGTTGGTGAATGGTAAACAGGACAGTCCGGTTGTATGTCTTTGCAAGATTAACGAGACATTCGACGACATTGTACGCGTTGTAAGCATCTAGACCACTGGTGGGTTCATCGAGGAAGAGGATAGATGGGCTGGTGACCAATTCACAGGCGATTCCAACACGCCGCTTCTCGCCTCCAGAAACACCACGGCCTTTTCCATCTTCGGATCCGATGAGGGAGTCTCTGATGTGATAGATACCCAGCTGTTTCTCGACCTCAATAACACGCTGCTCCTTGGCCTGTCTGCTCATAGTACGAGGCAGACGAAGTAAGGCGCTGTTCAATATCGTTTCATGTACAGTCAATGTCGGAAGCATTGTGTCTTCTTGATCAACAAACCCGACGAACTGCTTGTACTCTACATCAGAGACTTTCTCTCCATTTACGAAGAAGTCGCCGCCAACCAGACCTCGCTTGTTCTTACGAGCCAATATATCCAAGAAAGTGGTTTTGCCAGCACCTGAAGCTCCCATAATGGCAGTGATCTCGCCAGGTCGGGCAATACCCTGGATTCCGCTCAATATTTGCTTCCCATTTAAGCCGTAGGACACATTTGACCACATGACTGAAGCGGGCTTGTGGTTGTCCATGAGCTTGGTAGCGTCATCGTCGGAGTCTTCCAGGTGGATTAGACCATATCTAGGCGAGCGCCGAGACAGAAACCAAACAATCAGAATGGCGGCCACCACAAACAAAGAGCAGGAAGCGATAACAGTAGCGATCAAAGGCGTATTAATAGTCTTGACCGGAGGCTCATAACCAGGAACTTCGGTGTGGTACAGACATTCACCAGAGTTGCAGCTCAAGAAGATGCTACTGTCACCAATGAGGTTTTGAATAAGCTCATCCATGGCAGGCTCCTTGAACTCGCAGTTACGGGGTCCACCCTCCTCCTGGGAGCATTGGAACTTGGCTGGGCCTTTAACCCCTTCATCTAAGAATTCACTGATGTCGAGAGAGCCATCCTGTCCACACATCATACGCTCTGGGATGCAACTGCATTGGATTTTAGGGCAGGCATACGATGTCTTGTTGACGGAAATTCCATATTCAGCACCCGATTGACATTCGCTGAGGTCGCAGTAGAATGATTCCTGTTGATCAACCCAGACTACCAAGAATGGATATTAGCTTTAGGCTCCTGGTCTAGGTATTCTTGAATGTAGTACTTACATTGAAACTGGCAGGTTGCATCTTCTTTATCACAAGAGAAGGTGACCTGCGGCTTGCGCTCGCCAAGCAAATCCTTGATCTTCTTGTTGGTAACGTCACACATCTGGTGGTTCTTCTTTACGACATCGCCATTTTTATAACAAATGCCGCCCTCCGATTCGGGCATCAGCGCATTGCAGGCTTGATTCGATGTACAGAGGTTACAGTTGATACCGTCCCATCCATCGTCGCAGGAGCACGCGGTATTATTCAACCGCATGGGACGATCGCGGCCACGGGACAGTGACCCACAGACTATATACTATGGTCAATTCGCTGATATCTATATCGGATAGTTGTGTTTAAACATACGTGGCTCGAGACAGTCTTCGCCGCCGAATCCATCGGGGCAGTCGCATTTGCCGTTGAACTCATTACAGGTACCATACTGAGCACAGGTGTTGGAAGGTAATAAACAGTTGAAGCTAAACGGCTCAGAAATCAGTATTTTTGTTTTGTAGAGTATTCCCTAGATCGCGACACATACCATGGCGGACAATCAGACGGGCGAGTGCTCATCAAGGCGAATTGAGCGCTTAGCATCTCCTCTGTGGTATACGTTCTGGCGGAAACAAGAGACAAGCACCCAAGAGCGGCGACCAGCGCGCGACGTATGCTTGGAGGACCTATCGCGGGCATTTCGGTTGTGTTGGTTGCAAAGAGTGTTAATAGTTTACCACCATTACAATAATATCGCTGGTTAACTTGGTTGTTGTTGGGACAAAGATGTAATCGTTGTTAGGCGAACAGTCGCGCGCATCTTGTTTGCGACAACGTCATGCGGAGACGGAAGGATTCAACCCCAGCACGTGTGACAGGGGTCTGAGATGCTGAAAGCAGAATGCAATGATTGGGGTTTATATGTGCTATATGTAAGGGTTATATGTGCTATGTTTGTGACGAGGAATAAGGTTTAGAGTTAAAATGGCTTGACATTCAATTCCTACATGGAGCAACACAAAAGGACATGGTAGTAGAATATAATATACTAGGGTCGGGGATATCAAAATGAGCCATTTCCTACTGATATGTAACGTCAGCCGAAAATTCGGTTAGGATATATTGTAATGATGACAGCAACACAAGTGTCATTGATGATTATAAGTCCAATGTAGAATTATTATACACCTAACTTCGTGTTGCTTAGCTCTATAGAAAAGTCCTCTCAGTATCAAGCATTGTCTATCATAGTACTTTGTTCAAGAGCCCAATATAACAGCAACTGACCCTGTGATGAATCTAATTGATATGCGAAATTACTACTTGACGTCAAGGAGATGATTCTCTTTATCGATATAATTATCATATATTAAGTGCGGTCTCCATGACCATGTAGATCTAAGAAGTAGGTGCATTTAAAGTAACTTTTGTTGGGATGGCTTATCAGGGCTCCAGGTTGGATACTTGATTTAATAATATTTCTATCTGATATCAAGATAAAAAAAACTGGTCAACCAGACATTATGATATTGGTCAACTCGTATCGACCACTGCAAGTAAAGCCATACTTAAAAAATGTATGCCATTGTTAATGAAAGTTAGAACATACTCTCTGTTAAAATGGTAGGAATACTTTATTTTACAAGTCCATCTGGACTGACACTTACCGTTGAGATTTGATAGTGGTTTTTGTGACATCACAATGTTGGGGGTTACGCCAATAAGACCGCCCTTTAAGTTAATATTCTCCATAGGTTAGTACAATCAGCGTGTCTGAAGATGTAGTTATAGGCTAGCTATGGTCAGCTACTGGCGGCTAGGTATATATTGTAATAATGAGTAATTAAAATAGGCTTTACATAACAAATTGGCTCCATAGTTAAAAATAAATTAGGTTCTTGATGGCCTCATGTTATCAATAATTTCATAAAACTATTCTGGTATGGATAGGGTAGATCTCAAATTAAAACGATCTACTTGTCCTAATTCAACAAACATAAATACAACTACATACTATACACATATATAAATCATTATAATCTTCATCAATTACATATACATGAAAGCACTGGCTGAGATAAGTTAATTTATAGAGTCAGTCAATATATATGACTACCTCACTTTAAGCTATATATCGAAGAACCAATGCAAATGGAACACTAAACTTGTATGTTTTCGTGGAGATTTTATTCAGAAATGACGATGATTTGGTATCAATTAATGATGGTTCACTAGCATATCTTGCCACAAATTGTATTGGAACCAACTACCCTTATATATAGCTAACTGAAAATAGCCTGATAGGTGAAGTCCTATTATAGAATTGCACTCAGATGTTGATATTCTAGTTTCCTAACAGAGGAATATAATTAGCACTAATTGAGTGATAAAGTGTATTCGTATTCTTATTATGGTAGTTTCATATGACTATTCGGATATGGAGAGAGAATTGCTAGAATATCCTGTAATTACTCGTGAAGTTCTACCACATGAGCAATGTGCATGCAGTAAGATACATGACAAAGAAATAGCAAAGACACTACACAAGATCCCACCACTGAGCTTAGCTCCATCAGTTATCTTCCCCCTTCCACTATACCTGCACTCAGTATGCACCACACATTTCCTTTCTAAGCAATTATAATTAGTCACAATCAGTATCTATAAAATTGAGTGGTTCTATGTTTGCACTTTTGCTCTGTTGCTATCATGCTAATACTTGCATATAGATAGGGTGCTTTCCAAATTTAGCAAAATGTGAAGGAGGTCCACATTAAATACTATCTATAACTCTAGTGTTTGAAAAACTGATAGTTATTTCTGATTAACATCTATTTGTTATTGTAATATTTAGTATATAGGCTTCAATGAGTAATAATATTTACATGAAGTTTGATGATACATTTCCCTTCTAATCAAATATGACAACTAGGATGATATTTGTTGATATTGCAAACAGAGTATACATTTGTATTCATGGAGGTACCATATATATGAATTGCACCTTTTCGTATTGTATGGAATAAATTTATTTTGTTAATATTAGAAATATATGATTCTTTGAAAATAGCCAAAGAAGTATAAATATTCGGGAGATATTGGTCCTAGAACTATGAACAGCTTCTCTGGCTTGATAGTCCACACAATCAAGTCAAATAGAACGTTGTATTATTAGCCCAGAGTCACAGCGGGTCGACAAGCATGATGCAGTGATATAGCATATGATACTTTCTCTTCCGTTAATCAGTCAGGTAAGTGGTCAGCTTACATCACCATCATAATATCTAAGCAGGCACTTTCGGACTCTGTGAGAAATGGTGGACTAAATTTATTTCTACCAAAGTATTGGTTCCATGGTTAGCAGTCCACGTACGCCGTGGTTAAAGCGTTTTGGAAGGGAATTAAGAATAATTAGTCTTGTAAAGCACTATGGTATTACCAATATTCGGTTCTAGTTTTGTAGTACTTTTATAGAGAAAGAGAATAAAGTAGGGGACGACCTCTAGACTCTAGGACTGAAAGTTAATCATTCGCAAATGATGTTCAGCTGAGGTATGTAATAATAGAGCTGTAAACAGTAATAGAGGAGATCACCATGAACATAAATACAGGGCTAAAGAAAAGTGCGGACTATAAGTACTAAGTACATCAGTCCCTATGGATCTCATTATATATATATAAGGCTATAGAAATATGAAGGAAATACTGTAAATCTCCCACGTACTAATTAATTATCGCTGATGTGGATATTACTAAGGACGACAATCCATGGAAGTTAAATATCTTGTTTGCTATAAACGGGAACACTATGAGGCCCGATCTTGTAGGACTCTGGAATACAAACCGCAATTGGATGAATGTAAGCTTATCTATTCCCTAATTGATATAATGACGAGAGAAGATAAGTAGCACATATACTTGCGCAAAGAATTATCTACCTACAGCCGCCTCTGCTATTTAGGATATATCAGGTCATGGAATCTCTAGCTAAGTAAGATTACTTTATGAGGAAACTATTGTTAACATGCTATTGTAGACATGTATAACACAATGAAGCAAATATGATTGTCTTGAGTATATACTACGGCTTCTCATCCCAGCGTAAATGTGACTTACATTGATAGGCCGAAGATATATAATGGGTTTGATGCTATTTGACGAACAATAGCAAAGTTCATGATGATGGGCTCAGTCGCATTACATAGTATTACTAGCGATTTCTAGGCACCATGCGCTGTGTGAAGTATAATAAGGGCTGCCTAGAGTGATTTATCAACTCATACTACATAGGGCTGATTCCTCTCCCGGTATATGTAGCAAGTGGAAGTAGTCCTTTCAGTTAATTAAATTTATGTTCAGGTTTCTTTACACACTATGCATACATTACTGTTTATATAATACAGTTCACAGCAGGCTTTGTTCTACAACAAACAGTTATCCGTAGGGTGACACCTTAACCTATCAACATACAACCATGCCGACCAATGTTACCTATCTCATATCTATTATACTGTTGTAATTACTCTTGGTATTAAGTACTTTAGTATTTCTGAATCAACATCTATTATTGCACGTATGAGCTTGATAATAAAGATAATAGACGGTCCTGTTAAAATCTGTTGGAATATAATACTAATAAGATAATTACTATTATATTCCCTTTTTGGCATAATATGTAATACGCATTTATCTCTTGATGACATTTCATCGGGAACCTTAGCCGTCAATTCATGTCTTCATTTTGGTTCCTATAGTTGAGAATTATGTATTAATATATTGTTTATACATACCATTGAATCCTCTGCGACAACATGATTATAAACAAACTGCCAACGCTTCCTAATATGCCCAAACTAGGTACAACCTGTTTATCATCATCATGGCTATACAATGCATTGATTGCCATCAAGCTACCCGATATGGTTATAGATATCAGCAGAGGCCCCAAGTGGCAATCAGATTCTATGACTTTATGATTCCATACATATCTGAAAAGGGTAATATGTGGTCCTGAATGGATATTGATTCAATATCACAAAGCACACTGACAGAGACCATATTGTAATATAATTGGAAGATGTTATGTGTTGCGTTATGCTAGTCAAGGCCAGGAATATCCTCATTATGGCCTCTTATGGCAGAATATGATAGACTTGTTTAGTAAAGAGTGTAAGTCAATATAATGCAAGCTAAAACTCTAATTTGACATATACAATACTTCCATAACTGCCACTGTAATAGAATGTGAGTCATTTGTTCTTCAATAAACAACAGAATATGTCCCGGAGATCTACTACTAAGAGGTAGTCTTTAAGAGGTATAAACACCACCACGACTAGAAATTGAAAAGTATCTGCTATATCATTTAAGAACACAAGTAAGGATAGACTTTTAGAGCTTGAATTAAGCTTTAATATTTGTATTAGACTCTACTAGTAGTGGCGTCATGTCAGGTATTCTTAACCATGAAACATAATACTGTATAAATTGAACCAAGAAATAGCAAGTTAGTATAGTTTAAGCAAAATATGTAGCTCTTCATGTAAACAGACTTGCAAATACGAATGTGGTTAGGCACAACTCAGTATATCCATATGGAATGATACAGTGCAAATAGCATCATATATCTGTCGTATTCTTACATGGTTATAACCAAATGGAGCGAGGCTTTAACCCATACCATTGTAGAAAACAGTGCGTTAAATGACAGGCTTATTAATGTTGACCGATTGCGTGATTGTCAAATGCTTTTACATTCGGTATGCTATAACTAATCTATACTGGTTCATTTAATATCATGGCGGGTTTCATCATTTAGGAGCCAATACCGGTTTCAAGCCAAACTAAACAGCGATATTATAGTAGCAGCGCAGCCTAAAGTGCAACTTACCCATGTACAGTCTGAAAATATAATATCACAAAGAAGAGAGCAAACAATATCACTAAACCTCCAAATTAAGCTCGCCAGATAATACACTACTATGATTACTATTACATCTGATAGGAAATTGGATAACATGCGATGATTGAAGAGGGACTCTGGTTGACTTCAGCATAACACTACTATCACAAAGAGTTGAAATGACCTTTATATGGGCAGGATGTAGGACGTCCTACTGGGTAATTGCATTATTGTCTTTGTGAGAAGATGTTATGACCGTGTACATTATAACTACATCAATATCGGGATACATTGGTATCTCAAGGGTCCAGGTAATATCTGGTCTTGACTCATTATCCGTCCCAAAGTAGCTTAAGATGTAATACTTCCTACTGTGGTAATATTGGAATCGGCATTCATGCTGATTGCCATACAAATTAGACTCGTACATTAATCATATCATATATCTTAATATAACCACCATACCTTTGTTTTCCAACTGAGAAGATTCATATTTGGCTTTTTGGTCCAACTTCGAAAGATAAAATAGCAACCATCCTGGAGACGTTGGACTAAGAGTAAAGATATAATTACTATTCTTTGTATGCCATAACTGGTGGTGTTTACATAATGTTGACAGTACAATAACGAATTTTATTCCTTTCTGGAGCAATATATCCATTTAGAAATATTTATCGTAATCATTCTTTATCAATATATCAACCATTGGCCACACTCAGCTACGTCGTCAAAGGCTAACGCGATCCAATCTCGATTAAGTTAATTCTTTCATGAGGCATGATACAAAGTTACATCTATAAGGTCAAGTAATATACAATGACAGTAGTGTATTATATTGAAGTAACAACCGATTATCTATCTGTAGGCTTGGTAGTTGCCATGCGGGTCTCAATGTAATTTCCAATATAGGAATGGAGGCCTTGTTAGTACGGTCTATTAGAGAGTATTTATTATACTTCTATTTCAAGCCTACTATCCTCCTGTTAAATTGACCCACCGAGTACCTTTTGTAAACTGACTTAATGGTTCAGTATTTGGGCTATTTAAAATGCCATGTGTCTGTGCCCATGTGGATTGCTATTAGAACGGCACCCCAACTATCTGTAGAAAGATATATGACGTATGTATATGTGTAGTAGTACATGATTTAATACCTTTTCCTATCACATGCACTGCAGAAGTGATTACAAGAGTATCAACATGACAGTAAAGGTGACAGATCTGGCTCGATCAGACTCAAGCCAAGTATGATATATGCTTATAACTATGCCATCTACAGCATGTCGACTGTGCAATATAGTCTACATATATTAGTATGGCATCATACTATTCACCAGCATCGCATGCATTCCTTAAAATAGGATAGAAGTTAATAGATTCAAATCAAATCCTAATTGTAACGTTATTATGTATTGCATCCTCCACCCCTTTGTACTGATCACCATAGACTACTTGTTGAAGCATTATAACCTAGGCTACTGTATTACTGTTAGCATGTACCCAGTGGATTAAATGTTATAATCAGCCGGTAATCAACTTGCACTTGATAGCGAGTCAAGCTTGAAAGGATATCTTAACACTGTATCACCTAGAAATGTGGTTATAGTATACCCATAATGTTGTAAAACAATGCTTTATACGGTTTATAGAATATTATTTCTTTGTTTTGAAGACTTTAATCGACCTTGCGTCTATATTAATAGTCTGAAATGATTATGGTGTGTAAAGTAGTCAATATCTTTATTAAGAAATGTTTGACTAAGCCTAATACTTCGGATGATGATATATTCATGGAAAACGAGGTGCACAAGTTCTAACATGTATACAAGTCGTTAAGACCTATCTTAGATAATATATAATTGAGTAGGCAATTAATTCAAGCTAGATGTAGGCACTCACTCTGTTGTACATAGTCTTTCAATAGAAAGTTAAGCCATTTATGTGACGGATACCATACCTAGAAACGATTAACTTCCTGTTGATTACTTCAATTATTATTGCCAACATAGCTCACACTGAAAGTATATTGGTGTATTCTACAGCTAAGAACAGTAATACATGATATATTGGCCAGATGGTAATCAAGTTACGAGGATGCGTATGATGTGAAGACGGCAGACTGACATGAAGTTACCAAGGAGGAAGGTTTTGGTTATATGTCCTCAACCACATCCTAGTTTATACTCGCCTCTGATATTCTATTTTGCTTGATCATAGCCAGCTTTATTATAAATAAAGCTCACAGTAGGTATACCTTTTCTTTTTTAAGAATTCAGTATTCATGTTTTAGGCTTATATCCAAGATCACTTAATATTGCAATCCATTATACACATCGCAAGTCCAAGACAATACTGGTTGGTCTGAGACTCATACATTCTGTCTTCGCAATTTATAACATATAAAGAAATCAGGATATCCTTTTTCTTTTAGGATTAAGCTAAAAGTCAACACATACTCCAATCCCATAGGGTAATTATTTGAACCTCTCTTTACACCAACTACATACTTCGCCCTGGTACTTGTGTTATATATAGTCTTCCTCTAAAAATATATTCTAAGCGTCACTAAAGTATTCCATCTCTTCCATCCTGTAGCTTTATTAGCATTTATATATACCTCAGACCTGCTTGTCTTCTTGCCTTCATACTTTATAATATCATATTCTCTTAATTACTATCCCGTCATTATAGGCGACTCTGCCGTAGTGTGACGCCTCTATACTCACCATTGTATCAACATTGTAATTCCATATGTTGATAGTTGTTGTGAAAGTTGCTTGTTTAATATTATCATTTTCTTGAACGTGTCGATTATATATGGTAGTATTCTATGGTGACCGTATGCACTAATATTCTAAGCGTCGTTCAACTTGATATAAATATACGCATCTAATTCGACATCATAACCTGTGATTATTAACCCGACATTCCTTTTTGAGCCACGTCGTACATTATTCACCGTTGTAATGAAAATGCCTTTATGAAAGAGAGACTTTTAGCAGTGTTCAAAAAGGGCTCAGTTAAGTGCAGGCTAGGTAAAAGGATATTTTCTTGGACAACCAGATTGCCTTCCTTGGACATGACAATAGATGATGGACTACCCCCCAACTTATACATGTAGTCACCTAGCATACGTACAAGGATTAATTATATTTGGTTCTATATACTTGATTATGGATGTAAGTTCTATGATTCCGATATGTTTGTCATGTAACATACTTTCAACATCTTTCCTAATCTAGGTAGACTAGACGATGTGCCACTCAATTCTATATGTAGCAGAGGGCTTTCTAGTATGACAGGATATAATGTCAATGTAAATACTAGTATAGAACGAAGTATATTATTTAAATGAGAATGGTGCATTGTAGATATTGCGATTTGTATGATGCAATGACTCCTTTATACTTCCCAGTCTAGATAGTTAGAATCGGTGAAGATATGAGATTATATTTAACAATGCCTTTCTGAAATATTCAAACATTTCCTATTTGGAATGTAGTGATTATACCCTACATTTTACTCTACATCTTTGTATTACCCTTTTTCTATTCTATTATCAAGGTGAGAAATTGACCATAGTTGGACCTTGTTGCAGCCAACTATTATGGTAATGCTATTCTAGTAGGTATACATCGTACAACTATTTCTAGCCTTTGAGCTTTCTATATATATTTGTACGTGTTGGGACGCTTACTCCAAGATGACCTGAATAATATAATATTATGGATGTTGTCATAGTATTATTTGTATAACAGGTACAACGATCCTACATGCGCATGGTTGAAACTCAATACATCATTCATCGTTAGTTAGTGTCCTTATATTAGAATACAGTAAGTATCTTACCTAGATTTTGTAACAGTATACTAATTCAATCGTTATATATGTGTGGATAGAAACCGCTGCTCAAGACTGATCTTACCGAGAGTGTTGATACCACCCTAAATTAATATTTACACAGAATTATATGTGGAAAATCTCCATATTCGACGATAAGTTACCGAATCCCCAACGGGCTATTGTTCCTCATACATGTATATGTCTGCCTGATCAGGCTATTGGTGTTTAGTTGAAATGATACATTTCTTATGTTCTCCCACACTTCTTCACTTGCATTTAATTTATCTAGATACATACATCCTTGTTCATCCTATTTCCGGTAATAGAGTTTAACCTTTGACCTTATTCAGGTTTCCATTACCTCCTTCTGTCCTTCTTAAGCTGCTGAACCTGTCATGGCTGAGAATTATAGTAATTCTCTATTTTAACAAGCTGTTTTAAAATACGATTAATAGCCTTCAGCATATATATATACGTAGTTCATCTAATGGCAACTGACTTATAAAGCTAATTATAAGCATCCATTATCTTGATATTAATAATATTGATTATTAACATATTTTATACCCGTATCTAGTAATATACAAGTGTTATAGTCATCTGGTATTTATTAGGAATATCCTTTAATGAAGAAACAGAAATAAGTATACCTTCAAAGTCTGTCTGAAGCTGGCATTTACATATATATATATATATATATAATATCTGTTGTCCTGACATTAACAATATCTCTCTAAATCGTGACTTACCTACACACAATAGTCCCATAAACCTAACGTACATGTAAGATAGGTTGGGCCATGCTTAATGTCTAGTATGATCTCGTTTGGTGCTATTAGTGTACAAACTATAAACTTGTTAGCACTAGTATTTCTGTATTTCTGTCGCCGCAAATTTTGTCATTCTACCCACACTAGCATATCTAAACTGCAGATGAGTTTTGTCTGATACTATTTGTTCAAATTGAAAGTATTTACATACTCCAATATTCTCTATAAACTTATGCTTACTGGCAGTTAAGTATTAGTAGTACTAAGTTACGTCGGGTTTAACACAAGGTTGATTCGACGCTTGGCAGTTAAGTATTATATATAACACTGCCATCTGTGCTTATGTATTGGGGCTTGATCATGCAGTTTGGTTCATATATTCTTTATAACTTTATCATCAGACCCATTTACTGTAGTTAAATTTGAGTTCCTGGAAAGTGATACAAATACAAGAGGTTTAAGTGCATTATGTCTCCCACCTTACATCTTTATATCTATATGTAGTTCGATCATTTGCATGTTCATACACTACAGGCTATTACGACAACTTCAAATACCGAAGCACTTCATATATCCATAGAATTTGGGACGATTATCATAATCTATACGCATCCACCCCTTGGTAACCTCTTATTAAGATACTTGTTTCTCTTGCCTAAATCTAACTCCATATTATGATATCATATAGGTTTGAAGTTTTGATACTATCAGATAGAAGTCAGGAACGATACAGCAACAGAATTAATGTCTGGTGGTCATTATATGAAATAAATACTCTTGTTTGATGCAACGTGTGTATGAAAGCATTAGGTAAATTAAAAGAAAAGGATAGGAAAGATAATTACATTGCAAGTAGTTCGAAAGACCATAGACTTAGTCGTAAGTACAAGAATGAATATAGTACACAAGGTTCTCGTAGTACATCATAAATTAAAATATAATGATATATATATTGAATGCTGCGATTCTACTATTGAAGACCAAGAAACACTCTGCAGATTGTATTATACAATTGAATATTTCAATGCTAATACTGTCTTATGAGAATATGATGATATAGCTTGTTAAATATCTAATGCCAGAAATTATGGTTTCAAGAGAGTGGTAATACAGTTAACATTGCCTGTGGTTTGGTTCACTTCATGTTTCCTTGAATTATAGTAGTAGTAGTAGTAGTAGTAGTAGTAGTAGTATTGGGCTACGTCGGGTATTAACGCAAGGTTGACACGACGCCGGATTGGTTACCGGACAGAGTGTAAGGCCGTCTCACTGCCTATATATGGGCTTTCCGCCGGCGGGTGACCGTAGTCCGGAGACTCACGTACCCCAGGCAAGCCTGTATGCCGCTTCCAACTCATATATATCTATCTAACAACTATGTACAAAAGAAAAAGAACAGAAAAAAAAAACTAATAAGAAAAATGATTTGAACTAAACCAAAAACCCAAACTCACCAGCTTTTGCAAAGCTAGGTGCGTACTCTAAACCGGCTCCACCTGGATTTCAGCTTCTCGGATAGATATGCGCAGGAGGTATCTTTCAGCAGTAGCTTCTTGACAAAAGACTGGCTAAGTTTGGAGACTTTGCCAGGACAGCATCAGAGGTGGGTAGGTGTTTTCACCTACCCACAGTTTGAAACCTCGCAATGTTGGACCCCTGGTTAAACCGGAGGTGGTATTTTTTGAAGTCGCCATGGCCGGAGTGAGCGGCCAGCACCCGAGAAACTATACCCCGCACCAGACCTTGCATTCATTTGTAGTTCCAGATCTTGGGCGGGATAAAAGGTTTCGCTATGTGTTTAGCTGGCTCCTGGAACTGCTTATTTATCCACGCTTTGAATTCCTCATTGCGTGTTTTGTTCTTCCAGCGGTGAGTCGAAGACAGTGACATGTTTGAGTAGCTAATGGGGACTAACGACCTCGCACTATAGCACCCATACTTAGCTAGAGAATCCGCGACTTCGCCTCATTCAACCTCGCAGTGACCTGGCACCCAGAGGACCGCGCCTTCCGGGACGTCCAGTCCAGTGTATGATCGGCCTCCCAGCCAGGTACCGAGAGCCGTTCTGGCCCCGTCGACCGCTAGTTGGGACGTTCCAATCTTCTTAGACCGCTTGCTGATGCGCTGAGAGATCCTGCAGTTGTCCACGCAGAGATACACGTTGCCGGCTTCGGAAGGGGCCAGTTTCACGGCTAGTTCCACACCTTTGTGTGCAGCTATGGCCTCTGCGTCAGCAACCTCTCGGTTTTGGCCGCAGGAACTTGATCCGTCTCCGATCCTGTCTGTGCTATAGTAGATGACCCATCCAGTACCAGTATTGCCTTTTGTTATCGCGGGAACCGTCCAAGTAAATCCATATTGTGTTGGAAAGGGCAGTATTCCACATCTTGACGTGCTGTTTGGCAGCTTCGTCTTTGCTCACTTTTTTGTCCAGCGGTTTCTGCAACCCGGTTTCAACTGGCAGCAGTTCCTCGAAGTCCTGGATGAGCTTGAGCAGCATGGCTTTGGCACCTTCGACCGTCCCGTTGTTTGTAGTGCGGGACAACTCCTTGAATTACATAAATTGAAAGTTCGGACGATGTAGCCAGGAATATTGTTTGTTTGAAATCTGATATATATAGAGGCGTCTATGATACTGGCTTTCTTTAAACAGCTACTATATTGTGCTGTCTTTCCTAGCGACTTTCTGCCTTGATATATGTTAAAAAAATTATAAAGAATGGTTTGCTTTTGACAAAGCCAAAGAGTAAAGCCTTGTTTAACTAAGTGTTGTCATGAGAATGATATATATATATATATATATATATATATATATATATATATATATGAAATTCATTTATATAAAATTAAATTTATTAGATCAGCAAGAATATATACTAAAATTAAGGTCGGTATCTCTAAATTACTCCGACTCAGATGAGTTAATATCTGGCACCCACATCTGCCCAGGGTATGAAGTCGCCGACATTGGAATATAGTCATCAATGTCCTGCTCGTAGATCTGTGCCTGACCGCCTCCACCATAATTATCACTCCGCGGATTTTGATATTGTGGTTGGAGGGGAATCTGGGGGATTTGCTCATAAGGCGCAGTACTTCTGTGCATAGTTGCATAGCCAGTGGCAACAGGAGCGTGTTGGACATTGACATTATGCTCAGCCGAACTATTGACATAGTGGTGGTCTTGGGTTCCTTGTACAACACCTTGATTGCTGCGACCATGCCATTGTTGCTGAGAAGATGGATGAGACATAGCGTACTCCGGAAGCACAGGCGGGGGTTCATAGTGACTATGGCTAGATGGTTGCATGTTGTGGTACTGGTCAGGCTCGACTGCAACTTGGGCTGTGGTTTGACGATGCCGAGCACCCATAGAAAACGCCTTGAACTTTGGCTTTGGCGGTCCGGAGGCAGCAGCAGCGGTCACAGTGGCTGATGTAGGCACAAGTGGATTCTTTGATTTCCTTTTGAAGTTGCTGAAGAAACCAGAGCTAGCGGGTTTAGATGACACATTTGTAGCATCTGGTGCCATGAATGGCGTCTGCCTCTGTTGACTCAACCATATATCCAATCCTTCTGTCGACTGCCCTTGATCATATTGATTGGTTGTGAATCGCTGATTATGCTGAACATATTGTCCATGGGGAGGGAACTGAAATCCAGTTTGGTCAGGCGGCGCAGAGTGAGGAAAACCATTGTGTCCAGTAAACCCCGGGGGCTGATTCCCATACAGCGAAGCCCCGCCAGAGTAAGGATGAACTGTATGAAGCGGATCTGATAGTGGAGACGACATGACGTTACCCGTGTAACCTTGATTCATCCGAGGACTGCCACCAGAGGGGCGTGAAGGATCCCGCCATCCCATTCGATCAGATGTGCTACTAGTCGCGCGGGCATGTCCCGTTACATATTCGGATCCTAGGGCTTGAGAGGAGCGAGCCCCAACAGAGGAACGGGGGGAAGTGGCAGATAAAAGACTATGAGAAGAATCGCGAAAAGAACCATCACATTCGTTATGGGGTGGACGAGGGGTGATTGAAGTGGGATATGCGGGTGATGTTGGAAGTGTTGACTGGCTGTGAGAAGCACCCGGAAGTCGACCAAGAAACCCAAGTGAAGAGTTAGAATTGCGAGCATCTGAAGCAGGCCGAGCCCCGTAAATATTAGAATTGGGGGAGTCATGCCAGCTATTATTTATAGAAGCGGCAGAATACACCTGAGAATTATGTGCCTGGGACTGTGGCCGTGAGTTGGAACCAGATCGAGACGTAAACCGAGAGAACAAGGAAGATCGCTTGGTTGGGTCTTCGGTTTCCCATGGTGACGTAGGTGGAGGCCCTTGAGACATGGGACGATGAATGTTGGTAAGAGACTGCGCATATGGGGGGATGGGAAGATCAGCTAAGGACATGGATGCCTCACGCAAAACACCGCCACGTTTCTTCTCCGAGTCGGCCCCATTTCGTTTGAATATCTTGATGAGACCCGAAAAGCGACTCTTGTTCACAGGCTGTTGTGGAAGACTATCCGAAGTTATCATCCCGAATCCAAGAGGAGAAGTAGCTGAGCGAGGCCCACTCTGGGAATAGCCTTGACGTGAGTTGAGTGAGGCAGAAGGGTATTGCATCGAAGTCCGTGACATGATGGAAGACCTATCATTGTTGGCCGTAAAAGAAGATCGAGAAGTCGAAAACGTATCCCTTAGGGCAAACATGCTGGATTGTCTTTTGACAACTGTATGCTCACGAGAGTCTGTACGGGCCGGAAATGTGGACCTTGGCGTTGAAGCAAGCTGGGTTTCACTGGAACGAGGAACAGTCGGAAGAGAGGGATCGAATTGTATGCTGGTACGATATGCCTCCAATGGAACCGATGCCATTCGGGGGAGGCGATGCGGTGCCGACAGTTCATTGCCTACGCGGCTTGGAAATGGAGTTATCTGAGGCGGTGGCTCCTCGAGAGCCTCCGGCTCTGTGTTCTGCTCCTCAAGTGGTTGATCGGGCGCTTGTGGAGGAATGTTCATACCAGCTTCCTCCGCCTTCTGCTGGATATCAAACCTAGATTCAGAGAACTCGGAGTCGGAACTATCGCTGGACTGTGGGCGGTCATATTGACCTCCTGTTTCCTTATCAAATCCCATGACATCCGCAGTCGGATTACGAGCCGGACTAGCTGATCTATGCCGAGTCAAGGCTAGAGGTTCTGCTAACCTTGACTCTTGAACCTTCCATTCCGGCCCGGCATTTCGCAAGAATGCTGCTACTGCAGGTGATATTGGAGCATCGAAGCTGTTCATGAGAGTGGTTGGTATCAACTTCTCATTTCTAAATTGAGTTATTTCTGAAGGGCCAGCGCTAGACAATGGTCGTGGACCAGAGAATAGAGACGGTGATGCAAGGTCGGTCCTAATTGTGATTTGGCCACTAGGGCGGCGTCCCCGTGAGCGGTCTGACGCAGGAGACCCGATTGTAGTGGCCAAGCTTTGGCGTTTGCTTCGTAGTGAAGGTGTTCTCGTTCGATCAGGATTGGCGATGTACTTATTAACCGGTGTCTTTTCCCAGGAATGATAGGTAGGTGTTTCCACAGGCGTCCGCAAAGCATTGTCCTTCCCCTTCTGCTTCTCTTGTTCAATGTGGTCGTACTCATAATCGGGTGTAGGGTCAGAAAAATCCTGCGACATGCGATCGTTGTCGGTATTGAGAGTCAAATACTCTTGTTGTGTGGGCATGGGTTGATCGTCTGTTATAGGCTCCTTAGTTGCAGCAAGTGGTTCGCTATACTGAGCTACAGGTTCTAACCCTCCGGGTTGGGTCGGCTCAATGGGAGATATTGAGATGCTGGTGTCAAAAGTTGGCACATCATGGTCAACTGCATGCGTAGATACCGGCGTGATGAGAGGCGGTGAGATGAAACTGGATGGTGAAATTGGTGACACAGGCGAGCGACTAGCAGAAGAGAGATTCTGTACGCCGAGTCTCACGTCAGGCAAGTCGACTTGCGAAGAAACCTCAATCCATCCATTCGGCGGAAGATGGGTAAAATTGGATGTCGGTGGGGATAGATTTCTGTCTGGTGACTGGAGAGCATGGTCGCCACTCATGACCATCTCCACATGCGGAACGAGACGATTGGATCGCAGAGACGGAGTTCGCTCCAAAGAATGCGCAAGCAGTGTTGGAAGAGGAGGCGGCGGAGGTGACGATGCAGGCTGCCCAGTGCGTGGTGATGGTGGGGACGATGATGTCAGAGCTAAGCCTGACACAATATTGTTATCGTGTAGAAGCGATGATGGCGATAAGGTATATGGGGGAGATGATGCGGTTGTTTCGAGAGTGGAAAACGATGTTGTATCAGGCGGGTTGACAACTAAATTGCATGCAGGATTGGTGATGGCTTCAAAGCCATTCGCGCTCGCGCCCAATGATTTAACAATTCCACTCGTATTTATGGCCGGCCCCTTTTCATGAGACTTGACGCCATCCTGGTTAGTGTGGAGCCCAAAACTGGGAATATTCAAACTCAAAGCTGCCTCTGACGTAGATCGGCCTCGACTACCAATAACGCGGCTAGGGGTCCCTGAAATCTTCACGATTCCTTCCTGAGGAGCTAGAACTCCGACTGCATCAGAGTCGGAGTTGGGCCATGGTGGGGGTCGTCGCGCATTCAAAGAATGTCGGCCAAATAGTCTTGTTGTTTTAGACTCGCTAGTGGATTCTAACAAACTCATCGTTTTTGAATTGGTGGCCGCTAAAAAATCCTGGCTCCCAGGGCAGGTATTAATTGGGTCTATACACTAATTATCATGATGCTGGTCAGCAAAACCCTAACTGGCTGATACTGTGTTGGTGAATGTACTTTGGAAATATAGGGATGGTCATTATCGATTTAGGGATGTGATCTGCCACTTGGTGAGGGCATCATGATATTTCTATTCAGATGACATGAACTCATGTTGCACCAGGTGGGGCTATTTAAATCAGCCGGATCTTCAAGGGAGCCAATCAGAGTGGTGTTTGAGTAAAGGCAGGCACTTAAATACATCAGACATCAAAAGGAAAGTTGCACACTGAAAGAAGGACATCATGAAAGTAATTGCTTGTAGTTCTGCTCCATGACACTAGACCTTAATACGATCGGATAGCATCAATATAGATGCAGCAAACAGTAACATATCGGGGTTTACCAACTAACAAACGAGGGCATCATGGTGGTTTGTGAAATTGAGAAAATGGTATTGCAGATGCAGATATGCTGTGAATAAGAAAAACTGAAGGGGATCATTACGGGAATACCTTTTCTCCACGGAACTTGTGTTTTCCTTTGCTTAAAAGACCTTTGCCAGCCTTTCCAGCAGCCAATAAAAAGTCTTTACCCTTGGCACCAGATTGCTTCAGATCAGTGGTAGATGTAGGAATATGGAATGTCGATGAGATGCCGCCTCCACTCGGCGATGGTTTGAATCCAATAGAGGACTGCGCCGGGAAGGATGGAGTCACGGGAGCAGGTGACAAGGCGGAAGTACTGGTATCGAAGAAAGCAGGAGAATATGGGCTGAGGACCGAAGAGTTGCCTGAGAACTGAAGACCAAGCCCGGCAGACAGTGGAGGTACCGAGACAACTTGTGTGGTCAAAAGAGTAGGAGCTACGCTTTTGCTGAATACCCGGGACTCGAGACGGTACTCGGGGAACTCTGCAACCATTGACGACAACCAACTAGACAGTCCAGTGTTGTGTTGGCGATAGAAGTCACGACCCTTTTTCATGTCTTTGATACGTTCCGGACCCTGAGAGCTATATATGATTTCACGAAGATCAATAGGCTCAATAACACGAGCGGGCGGTGATCTAAGAGCTGCAGCCGCTGTCGTTGGTTCGGCCTGGAAAGAGCTAACTGTTTGAGAAGGTGGAGTCATAATAGAAGCAGAAATCGGCGTTTTGTGTTGTTCCTCGGGAGCCTCAACAGACAACGTACTCTCGAACTGTGTGACTTCGGCGACCGGGGGTGGTGAAGACATTGAAGACGCGACAACTTCGGGAAGGTTGGCACTAGCTCCGCTGGACTGGATGGCCTCTTTAGGAGACGATACTGGCGGAGTGGAAACTTTTTGAGGTGATTCATAATCACCAACATCGAGCATAGAGCGTATCACTTGGGCTTGGGGTGGTGATGAGTGATCAGCCTTGTCATCATGATTAGTAGCTTCAACCCCCTGACTCGAAGTTGAACCATTCCCTTCAGACTTTTGTGGTGAGACGGGGCCAGCCGATAGATCACCAATAGACTGTAATGGGGAGTCCAGTACAGCCTCCCATGAAAATCGCTTTGTTCCCGTGGGCTCATCGGGGGACATAATCTTCTCCATAGGCTCCGGTTTGATCTCGGACTCATTAGAAGCTGCTTCGTGTTCAACGCTGATCTTCTCCTCGTGAGTTTGTTCTGGGCTTTCTACGCGCGATCTAGAGCTCATCAGAGGAGCGATAGTAGCCCCTGTTTCCAGACCTAACCCAATATCTGTCTCTTGGCCCGAGGCACCCTCTTCCTCGCCTGTAGAAGCCCAATAATCATCATACAAACTTGGCAAATAGTTGCTTTCCCTGGTGCTCTGTCTACTGGGCTTCGCATGTTCGTCGGGGTTCAAACTGCTCGAAGGTCCCAAGCTCTGCATAATCTCTTCACGCAATCGGTCGCTCTCCTTAATAGGCGTATCCGTGTGAATGCTGGCAGACGACCCATTGGGCGAATTAGCGATAGACCGGTCGTTTTGAGCCAGAAGTGGAGCCGGAGCAATGGTAGAACTCGTACTCAGTGACAATGGCTTGTTGGGTAGTTGACGACTGATTGAAAGGGTGGGGACAGTCTCCGTAGCCGTAGAAACAACAGTAGTATCCATCTTCTCCTCCGGTATTAGTGGTATTGAGGGCTCGGTCAGTGTGTCTTTGGTGACCATAAGTGGATTCAAATTTGGTACCGGAGGTGCGTCCTTGAGACTAGAGGAGAACGTTGAAGAAAAGTCCAAAGAGAACATCGACATGCGGGCAACGTCTGGAAGCTGGGGGCTGGTAGACGACCGTCTCGAGTTCTCAATGGTATCAACGTTAATCTGATGTTCCTTGAGGTTTTCCTCGGATGATTTCAAAGTAGTGAAATCAGATGATGTAATGGGTTTATTAGACTCCAGTGTCCCAATAGATGGAGATGTGATCTTGTCAGTTGCGGGAGGGTCACTAAGGGATGGCTTTGTATCTGAGCCAGAGGCCGGTTTCTCAGTTCCCAATGTCCTAGTGATGAAGGTAGAATGGGAGGAATACGTCGCAGCAGAGCTCTCAGTGGCTTGAATTGGTTGAGTTGTCTTTTCGGGTGATTGTGACCGAGAAGATGAACGATTCCGGGTTTGCTCATACAACTTAGTATTTGAATCAGCAAAAGACGAAGATACACTCCGTCCAGGGGAAACAGTTGCATCAAGAGATGGCACGGAACGATTAGGCAAAGAAGTTTTGTCGGGTGAGAATCCCGCTTTTGAGGAGTCTATAATCAAAGACTCCGATGCAGAAGTAGTAATCCCCACAGACGGCGCTTGGCTTGGAAAAGGTGAAGAAACCGACCGGCTACCCGCAGAACTTTCAGAGCCACCACGGCCGGGTAAAGACAGTCCGCCAAATGTCGGTTCCAAAGTAGGCGTCAAACTAGGAGCGATCGATGCCATGGGTGAGCCAGGCGATAACACTACAACTGAAGCAGTAGGTGCAGCCGGCGACGAAGCTTCTACTATCGGCGGTTCGTGAATATTTAAGCCCAATGAACTTGTTGGTCTCTGCTCCTCCTCCTCCTCTTTGTCGCTGTGCATTTGTTGTTTCTCCTGAAGATGTTGTTGGTATCGTTGTTGGTGTTGATGTAGTTTCGGAAGGGCTGGCATGGTATTTGACGGCATCGGGGGGTTGTGATCGTCATTATCGTCGTCTTCATCACCCCAGTCATCGCCATCATAGTTGGCAGCCTTCGCTTCAACCCATTTTCGGGTCTTCTGTCGGTGTACATTCGTCTTGAATACGTTTCCAGGACTCGTCATATTGGGGCTTCTGTGGCGTTGAAATCGGCGGTTAGCAATCTGTCTGCAGCAAGATTTTGAAAGGGCATGTGTTTTCACAGAGACAGGCTATTGTTAAACTAGCTTGATTCAAGAAACAGCAAACTGGGTGCATGTGTATGGTCCAAAGACATATCGAAGAGCAGCCATTTAATGTGTCGCAATCGACCATGATAGTTGTCTTTTGTGTAAACAAGAGAGACTCACAGTGTATTAGAGCCCGCCTGAAAGGCGGGATCGTAGCTTCCATCGCTTTGCATATCGAGTAGCTCAAGTCGCGATAGTCAATAGTAATTGGAGCGATGCGTTCGCCGGATGACGAGACGTAAAAGTCGATATCACAAGATTTGTCTGTTCTGGTCGAAAGGGGTGTCAATGCGATTTTTGCGCCGACCGAGGAATGCAAATTCCTGCGATAAACCTTGATGCGATGAACTATGAAGTTAGATATCTTCAAATATATTTGTCTATATATATAAACGAATGTGGCGATAATTAGCTTTATGGCGGTTTGGCATAGCCGAGAACCACAATATTTCAAATCATGGAAACGAGAAAATGCCACTATCTACATCTCTCTTCAATGAAATCAGCAATGCCTTCATTCAATTTTAACCAAACCGCAGCAGCCAAGTCCCCTGGAGGCTTCACCATTACTGCAACCCTGGGCGTGATGGACTTGCGATGCCACCCAAACTCGGGTCAACACTGTTTTTTTTTTTTTAGCTATCTTTAATCGAGACGAAATCATGAATATCACTCTGAATTTATTTTGGCGTACGCGCCAATTTTCAAAGGGTATTAATTATGACCATCGTGGTTCATTAGTCATTATTAAGAAACAACTAGATTCGTGGAAAATTCTAGTTTCACTATCACACATTCCAACAGCTTACTTACAGACTTTTAGTTCAAGACCATAGCCGCCAATATACACAAGGGTTAAACCCATACTAAAATTATGGTCTAAGCGCAACATCAAGTTCACAACATTTTTGAAGTTCAGATCTTGGAGATCGCCACTGTGCCACACGTCAGTTTCATAGTGACTTGATGCACCGTTTAGTTATCGAAACAAAAACATAACCACTAATGATCTCGAGGTATAATGTGATACAAAGAATTACGGTATTATTGAAGCAAGGAATAAAACACACAAAAGAAAACTAACTTGGTATACTAAACAGCTCATGTCATAAATGCTCATCATTCGTGGAAGTGGCTTCAATTGCCACATTCAACTCGCCCCCACTTTAGTCCCGCGGCGCCAATTTCCTCAGAGCCTTAGTAGCCGCTTCATGGAATAATGACTGTTTTATCGCACCACTGAAGCTATCATTGCCCCCGAGACCACCCAACGATGGACCGCCGGGCCTTCCGAACACATCCTTCATACCGGCACTCAACGCCGCTGCACCCACTTGAATTCCTTTTTCACCAACCCAATCGCCCTTGTTGTTTCTCAATCTGAAAGCAGCCTGGGCACCGGCCTGAAGCGCGGTTTTTGCAGCAGCCTGCCACACCTCAGTACCTTTCTTTCCACCAGGCCCCCCACGTCCCATTCCAGGTTCCCCACGACGAGGCGGCGAGCGGGAATCATAGCTAGGGGACCGGTGACCGCCACGGCGAGGTCTACTCCGCTCATCATCATAGTAGTGGTAGCTGGGGGGCGGTCTATCGTCGGGGCGCTGAGACCGTCTGCCACGAGATGGCTCATCGTAGCTTTCAGTGCGCGACCGATGGTACTCGGGGCGGTCGTAGCTGTAGCTGTCTCTGCCGTGATCCCGGGTACGAGGGCGGTTATCGTAGGCATCATATTCGGTATGACGGCGGCGGTGGGAGCGGCCATCGTCGTAACCACCACGACCGCGGTCATATTTATCCTCGCCTCGGGAGGCGGAAGGGCGGTAGTTGTCGTAACTATCGTAGCTATCAGACTTGTAGTTGGAAGGACGACGGGGAGGGCTGTGACTGTAGGAGTAATCGCCGCTGTGATAACCATCGTCGTATTTGCTGGAGCGGTAACCATCTCCCCGTTTGCCGGAAGACTCATAGTAGTAATCGTCATCACGACGGCCACCACGGGAGCGAGAGTTGTAGGCCATTGTTGAAGGATATATGAAGATGTGATTGATTGTAGATGTAATCCAAAAAAATGCACACTTTATGAGTGAATAGATTTTGTCACCCCCCAAAAAAATGAATATCGTTTTCAGACTGGTGATAACAGCCAGTCAATGATCAACAAATCTAGATACTATCTAACACAAAGTATGTAGCAAGATGGACGACAAGAACCAAAAGGGAATTCTGAGATGGATGATTGTCAACGACAGAGATGGCGGTCTAGTTCCTTTTATCTATGCACCTCGTCTGCAGACTAAAGATCATACATACGCTCATTGGGGCGACTCATCTGCATTTGCGTGGTATTTTTCATGCTCTTGCGGCAGGTCTGATGCTCGGGTCACTTGCCACCCCATCTAGGGGGGAAGAGGGGAAAGCCACAGAATAGTCTACCTCCCTCCCACTCAAAGCTTAGGCAAACAACCCACAGCCAACCAACCAAAAAAAAATAATCTCATTGATACGGAGCCTCCGTGCGGTGCAGTAACCCGCGCAGAGTAGCGACTGCACAGGCTCATGCTGCAGATAATTGGAGGGTGCTCAAGGCGTCCTCTTCGCTTCTGATCCGCTTGCCCTGGTCATTGTTCAGATCTCTTTGTGCACCACCATTGTCTGAAAATTCCCTCTTCAGGCCCCTTCCAGTCTGACTTGTTAGTCAAGACACCTAGAGCCCGGGAGCTTCCAGAGCTTCAATCGTTAACAAGAGCTGGCTCGGGCTCCCTCTTTTCCTCTGACCGCGCCTCAGTTCTGCAGGGACGTTCCATTGTAGCTGGGTCTGGCTACACACTAAATACACACCCTGGCGTTTGCGTGAAATACCAGCAGTGATCCAGCCTCCACATTTCCAGACAAATTTCGCACTGTAGGATTCTCCCATTTTCTGAGCAGGCCTGGGGAAAAGTTGTGCTGTAGAGAGGGCGAGCTCTTTGTGGCTGAAGAAGAATAGCATAACCACTTCCTCATTTGGAATCTCCGAAGGTTCAACACAGAGCTACGCCACACTTCAACACAGGATAGTTCGGTGAGAAACCCTTCACCGAAACTAGATGCTCTTGTCTGTTTTCTAATAGCGACGACATGCTCTACAATGACGAAGTCAATCTGCCTTTCTGTGTGACACATATAGTAATATCGTCTGCGTCTTATACGCATCACCAAAGAATCCATATACTCCTTTCAAGACCACAATGACGCCATGTTGAACATAAAAATGAAAATTCTCCTCGATATGATCCGTCAAGTTCGGCCGCCATCTACTTGCAGGCTTTTATGACTATATCCAACCCAACTCTCCTGAGCAATGCAGCGCGCTTGTTGCGACATAGTATGCAATTAATGTGCATATCAATTTATATATTTCAAACCAACAGAAGTAATGAATAAAGGTATACATTATCTGCATGACACACTCATATTCCCCCACCAACTACTAATATTGATATGTCATGCATCTGGCTGCTTGCTCAGTGGCGCATACTTTTAACCTTTCGGGACTGGCCACTTAATTTTTGAACACAGACCATCGGTACATGCCGCGATATCTAATGCTTAGCCAGAACATGAGATCTGTCTATAGTATCATATAGTAGCCTGTGAATTGAATGAATTGTATATATTTACATTGGTAAGAAATGAGTTATCAAATATAGAAAGAAAGACTCGTAAGATATGAATACCATGATGAAAAGGGTAGTCCGACGCCGATGAAAAATATCAATGCCCATGTCACAACTCCAAAACTCCAACCATCTTAATTTTCGCATGGCTTCCCCTCACTCTTTGTTTGGATAACCTGAAACGTGACAAAATAAACACTCACAGCCATCGCTACACTGCCGATCGTAACACGCAAGCTGGGTAGGTGTGTACATTTACAAGCTGAGGACTGATACTCAAGTAGAGGTAGTCTGGTTAGAGGAGCTGCTCTCCAGCGTCGAAAGCATGCCAGCGTCGACGTCGCCGACAGTGATGCCGTTGACTTGTTCGAGGGCAGCGAGACGGGCTGCACGGCCTTCCTTTTTGCGGGGGACGGGAGCTACAAGTAAAAAAGGATCAATGTTAGTAACCAGATAGGAAACCCCCATAACCAATACCCACTGACATTATCAAACATACCTCTGCCGTTCTCCTGAACGTAAAATCGACGGAGGAGGGCAACCGCTTCATCACGGCCCCAACCTCCCTCCACCTCAAATCCATCACCGACGGGACCACCATCGGTTCCCTGTGCCAATTGGCTTTCGTCAAGCTTCTTACAGTTCTTGTGAATATTGAAAACACCTCCAGTTCCACCAAATTTGTCATTCACCGCGCCAAAGAAAACTTTCTTGATACCAAGTTGACGCAGGAACGACGCACACATCACACAAGGCTCAACAGTGACGTACAAGGTGCACTCACGGAAAAGAGCTGGGTCAAACTTGGCTCCAGGCCACCATTTCTGCCCATACGGGAATAGGTAACTCTTGGCTACATCATCCTCGTTGACGCCCTCATGTTCAACTTTCACACGGGTAGCAGCCTGGACGGATGATGAGATACTGGGAGCTAAGCTCGAGATACTGGCCGAGCTGCTAATTATAGAGCGAGTATCGGGGCTGCAGTCACTGGCAAGGAGAGCCGCAGCAGCAGCCGCAGCTTCAGCAGCCTTCTGGGCTTGATTGGCTTCGTGGAACGAACGGGCTGTTTTCGCAGCATCGGTAAAAGAGACATCACTCCCAGATATGGCAGGTTGGCCAAGGAGTGAGCAGGCGGCCATAAATTCAGCATGGCGGGTGCCGTTACGGGTGACGTTTGTGGCGTTCATTCCCTTGGCGATGACTTTGCCTTTGTGAACCAAGACACAACCGACGGGGGTCTCGTTGGTGCGAAGAGCAAGACGGGCCTAAGGAATATTGAACATTGATTAGTAAAATAATAACTACGCTGAGGCGATGACCGGGACACATGGACTTACCATTTCAAGTGCAGCCTGAGTGAAGGCCTCGTGGATAGCGTCCTCCTCGGGAGTCCTTTCGGGACGACCAGCCTCCCCGAGAGGAACAAGCGGGCGCAGGGGAGCAAACGAGTGGGCGCTACCCGCTAACGAAAGTCTCCCAGACTGAGCATCCGAGTTATCATCCTCGCCGGCTATGGGAGAAATATTGCCAGATTTGGTGGTTTCCTTAATGTCCTCAATGGGAAAGATGAGAGATTCTTGGCCTGGGCTCATGCTGGCCATATCGCTGTTATCGGCGGTCATGGCGGCAGATGGAGAGCCACGGGCAGACGACTTGCGAGAATCAGACTTTCCAGGAACAATAGCAGACAGAACTCTTCTAGGGGCTTTCTGAACAAGACGAGCCGCAGATGCAAAGATACCGCGAGCTCGTGTCAATGGAGAAGCGGATGATGATGAAGCAGAAGAGGATTGCGAGACTCCAGAAACTGGAGAGGGGCCATTTTGTCTAGCTTGAGACAGCTGGCTATGTCCTGATTCCTTGGTGGCAGGAGCCATTTCGTCTGGGGAAGAAGTAGAAACTACCATCATGTGTGATTGTTGCAGAGGTTGTTTCTAGATTTGTAGAGTGACGATGCTTGCCACTTCCACAATCAGCACTAGCTTATAGGAAAACCGGAGGGAAACACGGAGGCAACAGCAAACAAGCTGCTTAAGTGCTTCCAGGACCAAAAGACAGGTTCTTCTGTAAGATATAGTTTTAGCTGGAGAGCGAATATATGCACTTCTTTTTGTTCTGGATAATCACGGTGCAATGCCTTCTGCTAAAATAGTTGGAAGAAGATATGAATGTCTGAATGACCGTTAGACGTGATTTCAGCTGTAGTGAGGCAAATGAGATAACCTACTAGGAAATGGCCCAATTGATCAGATATATGAATATTATTATACTGGGATATATTGAATCATGAAATACTTAAGGCTGGGCGAAAGAATCTTGAATCCCGCTTAGCATATAAAATCTTGAATTTTGGCTGCTAAGCTTAGATCAATTTAGATAGAGACCCACTTAAATTTTCTATGAGCAACTGAGCAAAGCTAGTTTTTGCTAGCGTCATGGATGACAGTAACTTCGTCTGGGGTTGAATTGATATGATCGGTGTTGGATATATCTAGGCGGAAAGAAGATTGCTAAATGAAAGACAGAACAGCGAAGAAGAAGAGATATCATATCTGTTCCACATAGATCACGTGTTCCATGTTGTGCAACAGTCTAGATACCATGAATTTACACTTATCAGCCAGGTTGGGCTGTTCCAGGGTACTTGGTATCAAGGACATATAATTGGTTTAAAGGCCTTGTTGTCTCAGTTGATAAGGGAAATAATTATATATAATTTTGATTTATGTTTTACTAAACCTGATTGTTATTTTACTTTGTGGATAATGATGAAGGGTCAATGGTTCGTGACAAAGGCATTAGAGATAGAACGAAATATTGACATATGTAGTTTTCACGGGATACAATGATATTGGAGTATTGATAATTTATTGCAAAAAGTATTTGAGAAACATATATGAGTAAAAGCCCGCATTTGCACCTTCAAGACGCTAGTCAGATCAAAGAGACCAATGAGCCATGCCGCCTTAGATGCTCTAGTAATATTAGTATAGCCGCCCCAACGTAAACACCCTTTAGTAGAGACAGGAGCAGCAGCAGAGGTAGATATGGTACGGAGAGCATTGCATTGATCCAGATAATTAGGTAAGAGGCTAGTAGGATATGAGTACCGCTCCTGTGATTTCACAGGAGCGAGATTAAATTTGGACTTGTCTGAGATAGATGGAGAGGGAGATTTCTTGGACTGATTAACGGAAGAAGTATCGTATCCCAACTGCTCCCGCCCACCAATGGGAGTAAGCTTAGGCCCATTATTCAATTTGGGCTCCAAAAGGGTATCGTAATACAACTGCTCCCGCGCCGCTGCAGGAGCTAAGAAGGATAACTGTTGGGTTGATTCAGATATATAGTCAGAGATACCGTAATCGAACTGCTCCTGCGAGTCCGCAGGAGCAAGGCTAGAGTCGACAGAGAGTTCGGAGTTCAGTTTAGAACAGGTATCGTAATGTAACTGCTCCCACGTTTCCGAGGGAGCTGAGTTGTTGTTGGAGGCGAGTGAATGGGAAGGCGTGTTTGGTGGCAGCCTATCATATTCTGGATCTATAGAGTCCATATCTTGACCAGAGGAAGGACCAGAGATAGAGGATCCGTTGTTGGAGTTGAAGACGTTCTTAGAGGGGCCAAGGGTACCGTAGCCGAATTGCTCCCGCTCGGAAGCGGGAGCAAAGGAAGAGGAATCATCTGGAATTGCCTGATTGGCATTGGTCTGATGGAACTGAGGCGGTTGAGCAGTATTGAACTGCGCCTGCTGGTTGGTCAAGTGCTGGAGAAGTGCACTGTTCATCATTTCGACCTCAGAACTAGCGAAGATAGAGTCCATATTTTGCTGGTCCGCCATATACATATCATGCAAGGAGTTTGGGTCTATAGTCGGGAATAAAGGCTGATCAGCAAAGCCATTTATAGAATCCATGTTGGATCCAAAGAGATCGAAATCGCTGAACTGCATATCGGTAGGCATGGTAGAGTTGTCAAAAGTCGTTGAGATTGTATCAAAGTTGGTTTGTGTAGGTGTTAAGTTGTTACCCCAGAAGTGAGTAGGCGACAAGAAGGACTCCGCAGGACTCTCGTTTTGGCTGGCAGCGACGGGTGTAGGGACTGGACCGGTGGAGTTGGCAACAGAGGCATCAAACATGATTGGGAGAGGGATGGAAGGGGATTGGCCATCGATGAAAGCCATAGGAACCGACGCCGAAGGCATAGAAAACGGCTTGGGGGAGGGGCTCTTTCTGGTAGCCCGAGCCTTCTGCTTGTTTGTATGGCGAGTTTGCTGTGATTCACGGATGTGACCAGGCTCGCAACGAGTCTTCTTCCTTCGACAAGCAGCGCAGGCACCCATGTTGCGCATCAGCTTGGCATGAGCCCTCTGTTCTCCCGTCTTTTTTCCTCGGATAGGCATGTTGGTGACATCTCTGCCATCAATAGTCATAATACTGAAGCCGGAAACAATATTTGAGGAAGGAGTTGCCGGGCCACCAGATGCCGGGGTCTCAACATTAGAAGCAAGGTTAGGGACCGTCGGGATAGGCCCGGGTAAAGCTGACGAGATAGAGCTGCTTGCAGAAGGACGGCCAGCCCCAAGACGCTGGATGGCAGCCTGATCTAGAACGAAAGCTTTTACAATGGGGTAAGGCGGTGGGGGAGCTTCAACAGAGAAGGTGGTGACAAGCTCGACGATCTTATCTGTTAGACCACGATCTCCAGGAATATGGGCGTTGATGAGCTCAATAAAGAGTGGGGTCGAGACATCAGGCGTGAATCTGATGGGCCCGGTTTCCGATTCTTTGAAAACGATTATTGAGGGACCGCCAGCGCCGATGGCGAGAGCAGTGATGGGATCCATGCTTTCAGTGATAATTGCGATATATAAGGCAATGCAATGCTCAAGAATGAAAAGTGGCAGGGCGGGGCCACCCGTATGATGGGAACTTGAACAATTAACTATCAAGCTGCAAAGACACGCCTTGGTCAGTTAAATGTACGAGCTGAGAAATTGACAGGATGTCATTGACTTACCAGAAGGCAATTTATTCCGACAGAATCGAGTATAGTTGGTTCTTGTTGATATGGAATTGGATGCTTAGGCGTCACATATCATCCAATTCTGAGAATTGCCGATTAGTTTTCATTAAGCAGAAATGAGGAAACAAGTTGGATGATTTCTCAAAAAGATAAGAAATGGGATGATATTCCGCGAACATTAGTTTCCGACAAAGTAATATTTCGCAAACGCCCTGCTACCTATTTGGAGAAGGCTAACAAACCTAGTAGCCAGTTTTGGCTCGCCGACGTTCTTGCTTCTGTAATTGGTTGGTTGTGTAAAGATTAGTCCAGGATTCCGCACCTGTAAAGCTATCCAGCACTGTGCTCAGGACTCATTCATACTAATAAACTGTATATAGATAAACATTAAAATCACGATGCTATTTAATGATACACACAGTGACTCAATTGGGCTTGCCGCGATCCAACGAGTCCTAGTGCTTATTTCACTAACGGGGTTTCAATATGAGATTGCTCGCCATTAAATGATATTAAAGTGCAATCCAGGCCAGAACAGTATGTCAAATATATTCGATTTTGTAGCCTATGACCGTCTCTGAGGTCTCCTGTAGTCGAATAGATCTGCCGCTTCAACGCTCCATGGTCCGCCACCAATCATGCTAAGTCCCGGGAACCGTTTGATGGGTACCAAGTTTAGTGATTTCTCCAAATCCATCGGGTCTTCTTCCGTAGAATCCTGGTGTTGGGTGCTATTCATAGAACGGCCACGATCCTGTTCATGGTGGGCAACAATCTGAGAGTTTGTTGGCACAGAAACCTTGGTAAACCCGTTGAGCTGTCGGTTTGTTCCATTATCCGTATAAGCTCGAGGCAGTGCCGGCATATCCTCACCAACTCGTAGAGAAGCCTTTGTCCTGGAAATTATTGAGGACAGTCCTCCTTTCTTCGCAACAACAGAAAGCTTGGAATTAGAAGGTGCTTCAAGCTGAGACTCTATTGAAGATGTCCGTTTGACCATCGATGGTACTTTAAACCCAGAACGAGCGGCTCTTCTCCTGATTGGAGCTGCTGACTGAATGACCGGTTCAATCCCGTTACTGTGATCGGGGCCTTTTTCAGATAGTGAGAACCCAGATTTTGGATCATGAGCCTTATGTTTGTCTTCAACTGAGGACAGGGCTTGTGTTTCTTTAGGAATCTGAGGGTGTTTGTGTAAAGAAACTATCTTGCTGCGTTTTGGGGCTTTTTTGATCTTGACACTGCTATCATTTTCAAGATTGACTTCATCTATAGCGTCTACAAGCAATGATGGCTTGGTTTCCTCCTGGAGTGTAGCCTTCGGAGGATCAATTGCAACGATCGAACTTCGCCTCGGTTCAATGATGACTGGAGCCATAGCGCGAGTTTCCTGGATATTATCATCAGAAGGATGGTTGGTTTCTTCCATTTTGAGGTCAGACGTTTTTGAAGGGACTGCATCATCTGCACTGCCTAGTACTGGTGATTCCACGACACAGGCTACAGCAAGTAAATTCTCCTGGTGTTTCTCGCCTGGTTTAGGTATCACCATTTCATTAAGTATGGGCTCCTGCAGTCTATCGACAGCCAAGTCTTGGGTCTCTTTAAAATGTTTAGGGGCTCTTTCTGTATCCTGTCTGATCTCTATATCATTCGAAGTGACCTGAGATAATTCTTTCGATATAGCAGAATCATCTTCCTCTGAATTGCCATACTGTAGGATATCGGGAGATGGCTCGCGAGCTGGTTCGGGACTCCGTCTGGGACTTGGACTCAGAATTGGAGCCACCGAAGCAATTGAGGAGAAAACAGACTCCTCAACACTGATATCATCAGCATCATGAAGACCTAAATCCCGGGCTTTAGCTTCAGATATAATTTCTGGAACGGGATTAGAAGGGGCCACATCCATAACTGGTAGTGTATCTAATACCTTAACCCCAAGATCAACATTTTCGCTACGATGGCCACTCTCAGCCTTATGATAAGAAACTGTAGGTTCGTATTCCAGTTCTAACGGACTAGAGACCAGGCTCGAAATGGATACGGCGTCGACATCCGGAATTTCAACATCCGCTATCTCAACCTCCAACATTGTGACAGCAGGTTGGATCAGCTCTTCTGAGAAGGGTGATTCCCTCATTCCTGTGTTTCCATGAATTTGGTCCTCTGCATTTAGTTGTCCAGTTTCTGCGTTCTGGAGCAGCACAGCTGATCTGGTTTCTACCACAGCATCTAGCATCGGCATGAAAGCTTCTTCTGTAATCTGCTTGAGATCATGTGGAATAAGTAGATTTTCGGAAACCTCGGCTGTTTGTTGCTCCTTGACAAAATTGGGCAATGGCTATAGCATGTCAGTTTCTGGTGTTCTATACAGGTCATATGGAGCCATACCTCATTAGGTGCTATTTCTAGAACTTCCGATGCAGCTGACGAGCATCGCATACTGGACATGGCCTCACTCTCTATACTAGTTTCTCGGGTATGTTTCTTTGGCGGTGGTCTATTTGAAAGCAAAAGTCCCTTGCGCTTCTTCTTCGATTGTAATCGTAAATGGATGACAGGCGGATCGTCTACCGGTTTATTGGACATTTGTGGCTCGGATACTTTGACGGAAGCAGGACTGTCTGTTATACGAAGGGACTGCTGGCTTCTTTGGTAAGAATCAGAGCCAGTTGGAGGCACAGGTACCATCGCTTCTTTGCTACGCTGTACCTTTTTAACTTTTGATGATTTCCTGGATGGAGCCAAAACTTGAGTAGATTCTGCCGGTGGGTTTGGTGGTGATGTTAGCGGTTCAGCAGCAACTAAGGGCTGAACCTCTCTCGATATAACTTTGGTCACCTCGATCTCTGTCTCTACAGCTTCGGATACCTTTGTAGGGAGGTTTATTCTCGGTTCTGGGTTCCGCTGAAGCAGCCTCAATCTCGCCTTCTTCCTCGACGAAGCAATAGATAGCATCGCCGGAGGGGGGGCTGTGGGCAGCGCCGATAGGTCTAGTTCAGGCTCCTTTTCTTGACGGGCTGATATATCTAGGCGGGATGACGGCTGCCCAGCCCCAGGGGCGGGTGCTAGAATAATATTTGTAGCATCGTTCTCTAGTACTGGCCGAGGGCCAAAGCCAATAGAAGTATCAGACGTAGTCATTGGCCGTGACCTGAGAGATGGCTTTACTATGGTTGGCCTCGGAGGGGCTATGGGCTCATTATCAGACTCCCCATCAGAGGAAATACTTTGGGCAGCAGCTGATGAGAGCCCATTCTGTCTAACTGGGGCCTCCTTTCGAGATTTTGTCGAGGTCTTCTTCTGCTTAGGTTCTTTTTGGCTAGTCTCCTGAGACGTAGTTCTAGCCCCAGGTGGCCCAGGACGACTTTGTCTGTAGGAAGCTCTCAAAGATGAAACTGTGGTTGAAGGTTGTAGATTCGGGGCGACAGAATGCAATCTTGGTATCATATGCGGCTTTAGTGCTGGAGTAGTGCTAGCCCCTGATAGGTTAAGTGAGGCGCCAAAAAGACTGGTTGCATACGCAGACTTTTCTGTCTCCCCGTATTTCCTCTTCTTTGCCACAGGCTCCGGATCTTCAGTCACTGGTTTGTCAGCTGTTGAGCTGGCTTGAGCGATACGCTTCTCGAATGGACTTCGAGTTGGAACCACAGCACGACCGATAGGACCTTTTGATGGCGTAAGCATAGATAGCGATGCGCCAGATTTTGCAGAGTTGGCAGTTGATGTCACTCCCGGAACCCGTGGTCGTGGAGGGTTGAAACCTTGAGCAGGTGTTCTCCTTGGCGTCTCCCATCCAACATCTGCAAACTCTGGTCCCGGCATGGACTGGCGGTTTCTCCGTGTCAAAAGTTCAGACAAGTCCTGGTCTTGATGACCCCTCCGCTCACAAACTTGCACTACGACGCCTCCACGATCTAAATTTATCTCGTCGCCTTCCTCAAAGGGATAGGACTCCTGCCAATGCATATCCCCAATAGAATTTCCCCGATCATCGTACACCATCACCCGTTGATTGAAAGTGTGAAATTTAAGTTTGCCGTCTTTCCATCGTTTCTGTTTACGTTTAAGATCGTGGGAGAAAAGACAAGCATACTCAATAACGGGTGCCGATAGGCTTCCTTCATTTGTTGATAGTCTGGACATAATTGAAGAGGAGCCTAGCGTCCAGGCGTCTGTCTTCATTTTCAGTATATTAGCTACCATTGAATGCAGATTGTGAATGCAAACACTACTAACCTAGGACACTTGCGAGGCGGGTAATTCACTATGATGATATAGTTTTCAAGGCTGCTGCGTGTAAAATCAAAGGTCTAACGATTTACGAGTGATAACTTGTATAAATTTTGGTGGTTGAATCAAGGCATTATGTTCCGCCTGTATAGGGAAACATCATTGGCCATTTTGTCTACATAAATGACGTCGTTGCTTGCCTTATGATAATGGTTTAAAGTTCGCGTGAAGGCAACGTGTTAGGGTTATAGACAACATCCCAATGACATACACCAAGTCACATGACCAAATTGCATACTATGATGTAGTTAGAGCTCCAAACCTCTGGCATTTTAATTTAGTAATTGACTAAAAAATAAATTCCTCAACAAAAGACAACCAATGTTTATTTAAACAAACAAATCAAAACAGTCAATATTTTCCGGTAAGTCTTTACCAGGAATGCCAATAACTATGAATGTTGGCAACTATGATCAAAGCCACATCCACTAGTTGGGTGACCCGCTGCCATCTGAAACCACCACCTTTCCACATTGACTCTTGTTGAGCCGTTGTCGCCAAGGATCAGACCAGCCAATCCACGGAATCCACAGCATTTCGAGGGTCGGAGCCAAGCCACATACGAATTGTATGCATATACTGGACACTCGTCGCCTGTAGACATGGACATGTATACACAGTATTCTTGTTCGTATTCAGTGTATTTGACTGCCAGTTTTGACGAATAGTATCAGTTATCTTGGAAACTTAGGCATTGTCCTTAATGCAGAGCAGTGTACTACTATTTTTCGCTATCCCCTGAATCTTCCCGCCTCTTATTGAAGCGCGTTTATTGTCAAGCGCTCCAACGTCAGCTTACTAGCTATACACACCAAATATTGAAGCTCCACTCATCCTCCCGATTTACCGCAACAGACAGCCGCCCGCTGCGCACAATAAGCCATGGAAGCGACCCGCCGACAACTCGGAAAGCTCAAGATTGGCAAGAAGTCTGGGCAATCTGACAACGCTCATGTATCCAACATTGTGAGCGAGTACGAAGACATAGACAAGCTACTGGCTCGTCTCGTCAATGATGCAAAGAGTCTGCGCGAGTCGTGGGTGGCTATGGCCATGAGCCAGGTTAACACGGCGACCGAGTTCATCGCTTTATACCAGCCGATAAATTCAGTCTTGCCCGAAGGATATTCTCGGGTCCAGGAACCGACACCCGAAGAGGACATGAACCGAGTCACGGCTCTACGCGACATCTATGCGGAGTTGAAGGAGGATATCATGAACGAGGTTGCCATCTTTGACGCTGGCGTTATCAACCCGGGGACTAAGGCCCGTGAATATATTGGAGGTTTCAGGAAAACGATAAAGAAGCGCGAGGCCAAGAGAACGGATTGGGAGAAGAGCCAGGAAAAAGTTGGCAAGCTCCAGAGAAAGGGTGGTCGCACTCCGAAAGAAGACCAGACTCTTGCAAAAGCTGAAGAGGAACAGTCTCGATTCCAAGAGGTCAGTCGCATCATATTCAACCCCGCATCCTTATCCAGATTAAACACTTTGTACTAACCCAAAAGTAGGAATTCACAATCATGGACAACTACCTTCAAGACACCCTACCCGGCGTCATAACAGCCACTATGCAGCTCATAGTGCCTCTTGTTTCCACCCTTGCCTCCACCCAGTACCGCCTTCTCGGCATGTCCTATACTAGTCTTCACACCTTCTCCGAAGATTACGGCTACCCCTCACCCGCACCCCCAATGAACGAAGTTATCGATGCATGGTCCGCCGCCTTCACCCCCATCCAACAATCTATCGAAAGTTTCAGTTTCATCGCCACAGGCAAAGGACGGCTAGCCACCTTGAACCTAGGTGACAGTAACACATCATCGACACCCTCCAGCCGTGGCGTGTCACCTGGGAGATTACTCACAGTGGGCTCGTCGGGATCCTCTCGACAACCATCGCCCAGCCCATCCTTTAACCAACAAGTTTCACGAGATCGATCTCCTGCGCGCCCCCCTCCGTTTGGCTCGCAGAATCTGGCGCCTACAGATTTTACTGCAGCAGCTAGGTTGACAGGACCAGTGGTCACGCCAATGACTCGGACGACCTCCTCGGAGCAATTTGGGCACAAAACCACCTCACAAGCTCATGTTCCTGCTTACCAGCAATCTGGTGCGGCATCAGCATCTTCGATGGTTGTGAACAAGCGTAAGCCGCCGCCACCGCCACCTAAGAAAAAACCCGAGTTGAGAATGGAAGAGTATGTAGTAGCTCAGTATGACTTTTCGGGACAAGGAGCAGGCGATTTGTCTTTTAGGGCTGGAGATCGGATAAAGATTGTGAAGAAGACAGCGACAGATCAGGATTGGTGGGAGGGGGAGTATAATGGATTAAGAGGCTCGTTCCCAGCAAATTACTGTATCCAGGAGTAACGCTACGTGTGAACTATATAATAATTCAGTAGATCAATCACAAACAAATACAGTCACGCAAATTTGATAGGTTTTCAAGGCAAATACTAATCATGAGTAAGGTGGTGTATTTTATATTAAGAACATTAGATCAATATTAGAAATTTTACACATATTCCTTCATACAATTTCGTCCCTAGTATCGTGGCCTTTGACTTCCACGCGGTGTCCTTGAAGAGACATCACGCGTTTGTTGAAAATAAGATGCCATCTCACGCCCAGGAAATCCCGAGGCCCCCAAATCCATTGGTGTAACTGGCCCTGGACTCCCTAATGGGTCTAGTCTCGGCGAATCAGGATCTCCACGTCGTGTTGGAAACCCGTAGATTTGTGTGTTCGGTCCCAAAGGATCACCACTTGTTGATTGCAAAGGGTTAAACCACCCAGAGACATCCTTGGCATTGTGAACCTCAATTGTCGGTTTATGGTCGGTGCTGAGAGATTGATGGCGCGATACACCTCCACTGGTGGTACTGGGTGCCTTGCTGCTAGACTCAGTCATGGCTGGAGGGATATCGTCATCTGACGAAAAATAAAGGACATCTCCATCTGGCCCAATGAATTCCCTTTGCGCATTACCACTGGGAGCTCTGTACACCGCCGGGTGATATCTTCCTAACGGAGCGGGAGATGATTGGCTTGGTGGTGGAACTGGAGGGGCGCTATAAGGTTGTGACTTTCGATGATTGGAAGAAACAGAAGCTCTGCTTAATGGTCTTTGATTAGGGATCTGATCCAGCGGGTCGACATCATCCATATCATGATGGGGCCTCGCGCTCGAAGGTCTAGCCAATGGATTCATGGCGTTGAGAGGTGATATGTTGGACCGACTTCGATCAGACTCTATGACTGCAGATGAACCGAATCCCTTGATAGTCCTCCAAGCAACTCCGGCTGATGCTGACACAGCGGTGGGCGAAATAGCAGATGATCCCTCAGGATATCGAGAGGCGGTCGGATAGTGTGAGTGTCTTCGTGCAGATGCAGTAACAGATAATGGGCCGTTGTGCTCAGCTCTCCAAGTAGCAGTGGACTGATTAGGAAGAAGAGATTGTGACTGAATGGCAGCAGTTTGGGCTAGAGTAATGGACTGTTGTCTGGCTTTATCACTAGCAGAGTGAAAAGGATGACAGCGTTGGATACGAAGACTTGGGTCTTCGTGAAGCGGGAAATAGGCACTAGTAAGCAGTGGTTAGATGTGGATGTTGTGTGCTGTGAAACTGGAGGTAATATTGAGACTTACCCAGCTCTGTCTCCTCTAGCTGAAAGCGCTTCTTGTTCCAAGTATGATTCCCGGCGTGCTGGTGGGGCGATTGCAATAGGAGTGGAACCACCGGCTGCCAATGACGTGTTGATATCGTCTGTATAGTCACCTGGTTAGTCTAAAAAGAGCCAGAAAAAATAGAGCCTTGACTAGTCTCTCATCAAGATATATCTGCTATATACAGGTTAATTTGGAAGTGCTTTTGTCGGAGATGGTTTGCATGTTTGCATATTTCCCCTCATCTACAAACTCAATTCTCCAACTTGAGACCAACTAAAACCACAGGAAACCGATTGCTACATATCCGAAGGAAAGCCTCATTGAAAGACGTCAATCAACCCAAGATTAATGAGCTGAGCTCCCCCCGCCCCCACCATCTTACACATTGCGAGAACATATGTCTTTAACCAGAACAGGTCTCCCTACATCTTGATCCAAAAAGTTGTGATAGTTGGTTCGCCTATAATTCCAGCGTGGAGCTTCAGGGTCCTCTAGAACTAATTGGAGTTTCTCTAGATGAAGTTTCCCCGACCGGAAAACTCGGATTTCTCTATAACGGCCATAATGGATCAACCTGCGGCTTCTACCCCTCAGAAAAACTAGCACTAGCACTACTTGAGCCTAGTTTTGCCCTGTTTAAGGGATAAATTCTGATGAAGACAGTGCCAGGCGGAAAATACGTGGGGTAAGGATTTGACAACTAGAGACTATGACCTCATTGGCACACGACCCTAGACATGACCAAAAGCGAAAGAAGAAAAAAGAAGTGATGACGTAGGGACGTGCAGTGGGACAGCACCACTTGGGACAGCCCAGAAGATGCTCGCATGAGTAAAGAGTGAATGACTAGTCATCTTCTCATCACAGACAACAATGAATTGGGTGGTTGGGTCTCAGGGTGGGCAGGGCGACTTACTCATGTGAGGATCATGGCGCTGGCGCCCAGAGATTGTTCGCCGACGAGAAATCCGGGGCTCCACATCTGAGTCTGAGCTTTGATCCCCATAGTTATCAACAGTCCCATCGTAATCATCCGATTCTCCCGACAGATATATCGAATCATCATAAGTGCCTCCTAGCTGTGGGCGATTCTGGTGTCCTGAGCGACCTTTTCTTTGGCTTCGACGGGGTCGCGGATAATCTATGTTCTCATTATGATGGACAGCTGATGTGGAGGCGACAGCGTGTGAGTGCCGGCGCTGTGATGTGCCATCGCCAGGCTGTACACGCAAAAAATTCTGCTCTAGATATGATTGGGGGGCGAAAGACTGGCCGAAAGGCGAATTTGTAGACCGCGGTGGGCCCTCCCGATGGTGTGTCGGCGGACGTCCTGACATGGGCGAAGATTCGATTTGGTGAAGTGTGGAGGGATAGCAAAAGCAAGTATTACACAGTGGCCCCTAGGCAGCGTGAACACCAATGATCCTGTGTATCTCAGCCGTGGCCAGCCAAATTCTGCAGCAGAAGAACAGCTGTCTTATGCAAGGGGTAGGTGATTGAGATGGGTACGATATGTAGCTACCACAAATACTGTGACATGCGGGAGTTAGAGTGCAAATGAAGCCATGGGACAAGTTGAAGTGGTGAAACCAGTAAAGATTCAAATGTTCAGTAGATGGATTTGAGATAAACGAGAAGAACAAATGGAGAAAACTGAGTAAGTTTGATTTCAAAGAAGAAGGGAATTTCTGTTTGGAAAATAGGCCACAGCTCACGGGCAAAAAAAGAAAATCCCAATCGGAAGGCGAGCAAACAAGCCAAAATCAGACTAGGCATGTACCGAAGAGGGGTACATTGCAGCTTTTAAATATCGACACTTTTCCAAGCAAGTGAATTCGCTTGTATAAACTCTATTAACCCATGAAATTACAATATCTGGCTCAACACATTCTGGAGCGCAGGGGGGCTGTAGAGCGTGGCCACCGTGACTTTCGGCTGCCAGCAGACTGGAGCGGAGTGCGATATTTCTTGTTACTATATGCACCGCTGCTCTTTGGAAAGCACAAGGGGCTTGACAGCCCTCCCACCTGCATAGTTTACAAGGAGTTTTTCTGCGACTAAATGCCGATCTTTACTAAAATCAGAAGGATATTCCCGAAACCTAGCCAAAGTAATTTTGGGAAGACTTTCGGCAGGTCACAAGATGAAGGTCATGCAGCTTGACACGAAGTTACACCAAAGCTAGGGTTGGGGTCATTATTGAGACACTTTGATACATGATTACCATATTTACCTAGCTAGGAAATGACCTATAACATTCGTAACGATCGGGTTGTTTCCTGATTAGTATGAGCTTATTGAGAGCCTCACATAGTCCTCCAGCCGCACTCATTTTATCACTTGGAAAAAGACACTTCCTCTTGTAATCTGCGTAATCTGAAACCTATCGCCCAGCTACCTTTACATACATCGTCACCTGTTTAAATCACATTCTGTACTTGTGGATTGTTGCTTTCGCTCTGTACATATCTTGTTTCATACAATATTTACTGATATATTTTCACGTATTCTCACTAATCTGCAATCTGCACATAAGGTGGAGTACGGTATCCGGACTATTCTCTGCCCCTGAGCCTGAAGAAATCACCATACCATTTACCCTGAATTCACATATCATGGGACCGCATCATCGCTCCCTTCGCTCTGGCTTATCCAGTTTTGCAACGGCCATGTTTGTCATCCACCGAATCATCCTTTTTGCTATCGGCGTTATTGTCGTTGGTATCTACTTTATCGATTTCAGCAATACAAGCGAGATATCCCAGGTTGGATCACCCGTCGACTAGGTATGCTCCCCTATTTCCAATCATCGTTTCGCCAGTTTCAGGCCAGCCACCCGGCACGATGCATAACCCCACCAAGCCATCACGTGCCTCATCGTATGATACCTACAGCAAACTGACGCCCTCATTTCCACCCAGTATTTTGCGGAATGTGTAGGCGGACTTTCACTTGTTACTGCGTTGATTTACCTTATCCCAAACGTCCCTCGATCCGACATGCAGATTGCTTAGGATGGCATCCTCGTCATCATGTGGCTCGTTGTAACTGTTTTATTTGGCCAGAAGTATCTAGGCCCAAAACCAGAGAAGCCAACTCCGGATTACAATCGTCTTCGGTGGTCAGTGTATGTTGACATGCTGGGCCTTGCAATGTGGACGGTTGATCTGATGGGCATCTTACTGGCCAAGTGCTGGAGAAAACATCACTCTCGTTACGCAGGAGCCAAAGTGTGATTTTCAGGAACACAATTGAATATTGTGGGGAGGGAAGTACAATCATGAAATTTGAGGGAATTAGAGAAGATGGTTCAGGTTTTTAGGGGGACAAGTAGAGACATATACATGGGAGATTAATGGATCGGTCTAGACAAGCCTGCAAACATACAGGACTAGATGCTTTTATACAGCCAATAACACAGAAGGAAATAAAGTTTGAAGTGATTGAGCATAATGGTATATTATTTATCAAGGCACGAAATATGTTACATTTACAAGTACAGGCGACAAAGCTATGGCATTGTCGATACATGGGAACAAGACCCCAAGAGATATAGGAAAAAGAACTGTGGAACCATAGTACAATCAAGGGACGCTTGTCGGAATCTTGACCATACCTCTTTTGCGGTCGTAGTTCGGCACACCATACTTGTGACCAATCGCGTTTCTCGACCGACCGTCCTTTCCAACATTCTCTGCATCAAAGTCCTGGAACCGGAACTCGAACCGATCTGACTTAGCCGTCGTGATCTTCTGAGCCGCATCTTGAGCCTTTTGCTGAGCCCTGTGCTGGCGTTCCTCCTCATCACGGATTAAACGACTCTTCCACTCAACCATGTGGCCACGACGGTTACCCGGCTCCTTGATAGCTTTGCGCTCGGCGATGACGAGCTCGCGGTGCATGGAACGGGATTCCGGAGTCGTCATTATAGGACTGAAGGCGGCAGCGGCATCCTTGCGAGTGAACTCTCTGGATTCTGAGACGGGCCAGAAGATTTGTTGGAGGGTGTGACCATGGGTGTGAAGTTCATTGATGGGCTCGTGGGGGGTATGCTCGACAGGGCCAGTCTCCTTGTTGGGGATGACATATCTAGTTTGAGGGAGCATGGAGAGGATGGCTTCTCTGTAGGGAGTAGCAAGCTTTTTGCCCTGTAACCAATTTTGTTAGTATGCTAAATCAAGAAAACGGTGCATATTAAAAAAAGAGGATCGAATGCTTCACTCAGAGAGGCTCGCAACCTTGCAATTGTAACCACGGTGTATGTCTTCAAGACTAATCGAATTTTTTGCGTATCATCATCGAAGCTGGGAGGGGATTGTGTATAGGGATTTTCCAAAGACTTACCTCTTTGATCCAGTTCTTCTCAACCTGCTTTAACCGGACAACAGCCGCAACACGTCTTACGTCAATACCGAGATCGGCCGACACAAGTTTGAGCGGCTCGTTGGAGAGAGTCACCCTCCGCCAGATCCACTCCCGTGCTACTTCACTCAGAACCGGCTGACTCCGGAATTGAGGGTTAAGCGGAAAGGGCTGGTCCACATGAGGCCCAAGATAAAAACCAGTAGAGCTATCACCGCCCTTGGCTCGTCTCGTCTCCCACTTGGCCTCTAGGTTATCCAAAAACCTCTTCATGTCCTGGCGACCAAGAGTACGCAGACCCTTTGCACGGAGTTCAGGATCGAGGCGACCGGCGCTAACAGGGGTGGTAGAGAAGGCTCTCGTACCCATGGCGGCCGGAGCCTGAACGGCAGACCGAAGTGTTGAACCACCAAGTCTAGCAGTCATGGTGGATTTGGCTATCTTTTTCTGTATGGAAACAAGAGGAAAAATAGAAACTCGGAGCAATTGTCTTGGGCCACCGCAAGCGGAGCTTGAGGACAAAGCTACAGAAAAGAAAGGAAAAAGAAAAAAGAAGAGAAGATGGGTTGGAGGTTGTTGATAAAGAAGAGAGTGAAAATCTTGCGACTGTTTGGAAGGATGGAGTTGAGACACTGACTAAGCAATCACGTGCTACACATTTCTAAGTGGGGCTGCTATGTATAACAGGGGCGAGGACCTCATATATATAATCTATTTACAGTGGGGCATTGAGATTGTTCTATAGATTGTGTATCATTGGTAACATGAAATAAGTACTTGACGAAATTAAGAGAGAGAATTTGATAGCATTGTGCCAGTACTACGAGTGGATTCTGTGTATATTATATGCAAGCTTATAGATTAATTAAGTTTTGCAAAATCAAAAGTCGTGTATCATAAACAAAATACCTACCATGCGAAAGTATCATCAACACACTACGCCTTGACTATAACAGTTTGTCAAGATTCTTCTTCTTCTTCTTGACCTTCATCGAGGCTGCCTCCTCTCTCTTCCGTGCCTTATCTGCGTCTTCTTCCGCCAATGCTTCCCAGGCGTCCCAGTTTTCAAAATCAATTAGAGCCTGCATGCTACCCCATTCTTGAATCTTCTGTTCTAAGAAAGTAAAATCGACTGGCTATTACACATTCGTATTAGTTAAGAAAGTTTTTTAGGGAAAATTTTACTTGATACTTGATACATGCCTTTGTTAGGAAATCGTTGCAGCCAGCTGCCAACGCTCTGCGTCTGTCACTGGGAAGAGAACTAGCAGTAAGAGCAACGATGATGACCTGACTTTTGTGTAACTCTGGGTTTGGGAGTCTATCTTTCGGATCAATAAGTTCGGAACCGGTAATTCCTTCTCGTCTGACACCAGTTTGACCGATCGAATTGACTGTTTCCAAACGACGAATCTCTTTAGTAGCTGCTAAACCGTCCATAACAGGCAATTGAATGTCCATGAGGATGAGGTGGACACCTCCCTGTTTCCATTGATCAATGGCTAACTTTCCGTTGGTGGCTTTAGCACGACGGACATGTAGACGGCCCATGAATGTGTCGATTAGTCTCAAGTTGATGGGATTATCTTCAACAATAAGAACCTTGATGGGGGGAACTCGGGCACCAGTTTGAGACGGTTGGGGCCCGACAGGGCCAACAGGGCGAGTTGACTGAGCTGGAGTCGGTTCTGCTTTAGGTGTCGGCTGAGTTTCAATGATGGGAACAGGTTCTGGCTTCTCCTCTACAGTCTCTGGAATTTCAACAATATCCTCAGGAGGCTCCGGAATGACAGATGATGCTTCCGGCTCCTCAAGACGTGGAGCTGGTTCATCTTGAGGGTCCTCCACAATTTCTGAGTAAATATTAGTCAATCTATTTTTTCGATATTCTTTACGCTATGTCTGGGTGGGTTGAGTAAACTTACCAGGCTGTTTGGACTCAGGTATGGGAGCAGGAGCAGGGGGAGTGGGCTTTGATGGAGGCGCGATGATAGGCTTTAATCGTTCTCGCTCTTGTGGGGTTAGTCTTGGGCGATTGGCCGTGCCAGGGGAGGGCTGTGGAACTGGAAGAGGGTGACGCGGAGACGGCATAGGCTGTGGAGCCGGAAAGTAAGTATCCGACTCCTCGGTCGGACGTTCCAGACCACGAGGAGAAGGCTTATTCGTAGAGTGAATGACGGAAGGCACTGATGAATGTTTGTAAATTATCAACGCCTCTGTCAGGGCCTGACCATTAGGGTATGTTGACCGGATAACATCTGACAATATCTCATCTGGCTGTAGGGTTCTGTATTGGTTGTGAGATGGGTCTAGTATTCCAAGAGAGATATCGGCAGAATCGCAATGATTTCCAAGGGAATGAGAAAACTTGCGGAGTATAGTGTCTCGAACAGAGTCTACGAGTTCATCATCCTCAATTGGAACTCTTGTTGCTGATGAGTTGGGCCTCCTTATCCACACCTGCAACGCACCACCAGGTTTTCCCATGGTGATTCTGGGGGGCTGGTGGTTACTGGCTTGCCAAGCAAATGGGTAAGACGAGTCTATATGGATATCTCCACTGGTATATTTAAAGGGCCCTCCGTCGTTTGGCCCACTACAATGACTGTGAGAGTCAGTGGTGCCGTGGTCGTCGTGTGAGTGGCGTGGTGGCACAAAGTCTCGAAATGTTTGACTATCGGTAAGACTTTGGGACCGGGAGGAAATAGATGAGGTAGCTTGCGAAAGTGTGACACGGATTTTAGGTTGCGAAAGCGATTGACTTTCGGAGATGATAGCGGACAACGGCCGTTCGGAACGGGCGACGTTGGGTGGATGAGGCGTTTTGACCTGCGAAGTTGTCGGGTCTTTGGTAGAAAGTTCGTGTGGTCGCGTGGAAACGGTAGATAGTTGTTGAATTACTTTGTTAGTCAGTTGTATAGGAACTGAAGAGAGCGTAGCTGTGGGCGGTTGATGTTGAAGCTGGATGCCAGGTGTAGGCGACGGCGATGACGTGGGATCAAGCTTCTCAACGAGATCAGAATAGGACGCCGCAGTAGTTTGCGAGGATTGGCTTGGAGCTTGAGCTGCCGACTGGGGTAAGGGAGGGTGGGGGCTTGTGGCCAAAGCAGAAGCTTTTGTATTGCTAGGATGGGGGTGGAATAGGTCAGCGAAAAGCTCTAGCAAAGAAAAGCATTTGAGTACATTGAATCTCTGTGAACATGGTTCATTCAAGTGAGTGTAGGTGCCAAATCAAAAGTGACGGGCCTCACTGATAAGTGAAATGCAAACATCAAGGCAACTCCCGTAGTTTGTGATCGATACGGGCCCGAAATGCCGCATGACGACTAAGTGTTAGTGGGCAGCCATGGCGCTTGTACCCAAGGAAATAAAGAAAAAAGTCACATGATGTAAATCGATAGATTTAGGAACAGGATTGTGAAGCTTTTGGTGGATTGGGAAAGGCCAGTCATGGAAGCAACTACTGTGTCTTCAGCTGAGATTGGCCGATTCAAGCATATGCTCCTGCAAAAGAAACCTTCAAACGGCCTTAAGAATGGCTGTAAGGGACCTAGGAAAGTATTGATGCAAGCTTGTGGTTCAAAGCATGAAAAAAACATTTGAAATTCTAGGGCATCCAATAGAACTGAGAATCGATCTTCTACAATAAATCGACAAAAAGTCCATATTTCATACGCCGTAGGTATTCTGGTGATGCTACTGTTCATTATTGAATTTTAGGATCTCCAAACTGATCATTCAACATCCGCAAGATTTGTGTTCAGCCAACGAAATTGGCAAAGTCGGCAATTACTCTGTTTTGGCTGACCAGAGTGGAGTGAGATACAGAGGCAAGATCATTTCTTGGGTGCACAGACCCTCTGATAAAAATCCAAGACATACGGAAGAATAGGCACGCTGGTGCTTCTCTGATTTGTCTGATTAAGTTTACAAACATGATAGAGACGCCTTTTGTGGCTGATCAGAAACCCGGGAAATCAAGAACTTACACTGAACTTTTGTCTTTGATTTCTTCTTCTGGCTGTGTGATTGTTGTTGCTGACGCTGGACTTATTCTAATAGCGGTTCCTACAGATGAAGTTGGCGACCGTATTGATTCCTCGAGGACTGGTGAAGCGGTGACTGCTGGTGCTACTATACTGGGTCGTTTCCCATCGACTATAGTTGGCAGTTGCCGGTCATGCACGATTTTCCGGGGAAACGGAGGCTGCTGCAAGACAAATTGGTGAACTGGCGGAAGTGCCGGAGGCGGAAAGGTTATTGTCGAAGAATCCGTAGTCTGCGTTGGAGTCCTGAGAAAACCGGCCTCCACTCTGTTAGATCTTGAAGTTGATTCCTGGGAAGCGGAGGCATTTGATATGAAGGAATCAGGACGGCCAGATCGGGACTTAGTGAGGGAGACTCCACCATCAGAGTTCGGCCCGAGCTCATTTTGAGAGGGACCAAACGGGTATGAATTGCCATGATAGTTAGAGGGCGAATAACGGGCAGTTTCAGACAAGGGTGAGTTCCGAACGGCAGCTGGAGAAGGGGGAAAAACTGAGTTGTGGGAGGAAAGAGAAGGAAAGAGATGGGCCGCCGATGATCGACGTGGGATAGTGGCTTCATGAGAGAGCGGGCTTGTCGGTGCAATAGAAATAGCAGCAATTCCAGTTGTTGAAAGCGGCGCTTGACTGATCTGCGGCGAATTCAAGGGAGACGCATTTTGCGATGGCTGAGACTGTGGCGACCGAGAGTAGATCATATGGATAATGCTTCCCCGGCGGACACGGGATGTCCCGGCAGTGAGTGAGCCAGGCGTCAAGGCGCCATTGGTAGGTTGGGAATCACCTTCAGTGCTAAGCGTGGGGGAGAGAGCGGGAGACTCGGGGTCCGCGTCACCTCTGGGGTAATTCTGAGTCCAACTGCGAAGGCGACGGGCAATTGATGCTTTGGTTGACTGCTTCATTGTAGAGCTGGGCCAGCCTTGCGAGCGAGATCAAGAGTTCTGCCGAGACCAAAACTAAATTCCTTTTTGCTCCTTTCTCTGTAGACTGGGTTGTTCTCTATTTCCCTGGGCATGGAAAATGGGCCAAGGACTAAAGCTAAGACGCGAATCTTGCCAGACATGCGGGTGCAACAAGTCGTGCAACAGAGCAACGAGAAGTTTGGAGTTTATGAGAGTTCGAATATCCAATGAGAGAGATTTACAGATCAACCCAAGATCACTAGCGCAAGACACAATAACGATAGTATTTGCGAATCGAACGGAGACATTGATCGCTTCATGAATAATTCGCTAGGATGATACTCCACTTGCCCACGGAAGCCCTATCTGCCATTGAGAGACGAAAACTGGTTCGGGCCTCAAGGCCAACTGATTAATGAATAAACGAGGCAGAAATTAAATGCGATTTTCGTAGTATTTTCATGGTATTTTGTTTTGTTGTTATCTTTTCAGGGGACATGGTTTGACGGGTGTTGGCATGTCAATATCATAATTGTCTATCTGTGATGACTATGACTTGTGATACCTCATGTGCCTGTCCCTTCCACATTGTGAGTCGCCAGAATCGCTCCATGTGTCTAAAGCTAGTATCCGTCTCGCCTAAGATCATATTTCGCTGGCACGAGGAGGGGTCAGGAAAACAGGGGTTCATCAGGTGTTGGTTGTGTAGTGCTGTATAAAGCCCCCGCATTGGGAGACAATGGTCGTTGGGCGTATTTTCGGAGAGGTTCATAGTGGGGTCTTGAAAGTCAAGGGCTAATCGCATGAAATCCTGAATTTAACTTGTGGGATTTCATGTTAGTCTACATCGCAGAGGACGTCAGCCATAGGATAAGCACGCATGTATAATCTGTGTATATTATGCGCAAGTATGCACACAACTTATGCCCATCCGAAACCTGATCTCTGGCTGCATCATTCTCCTTGCCATCAAAACCTGATCCAGCCCACATATATCCTTGTGTTTTATCAATTTCTCGTTCTCTTCCCGTTCGGAACCATCATCTCCAAACAGATATCGTTAGTTGTTCTTTGGTAGATTCAGCCTCATATTCAGCTACAGGCAATACTACTACTCTTCCCCAAGGTGGGTTCGGAATCGAAAATGTGAATTCAGCCTCAGCGGGCGGTCAATTGGTGGGTGCCTTCACTCATACATGACAACCCCGCAGTAAACATGACCTGTCCAAAATTCAGATTGGGCTCTACCTTGAGTTGACGGCCTTCTGAAAGCAGCCAACCCTTAGACTTCGGGGCCAGAAAATAACGTAGTACAAACAGCGGGCCCGGAGTGGGTCAGGCTGTGAAGCCGGTGGTTGCATACAGGAAGGTATTGCAAGATTGCCTCGCCGATGCTTGAAGAGTTGGACCTTCCCTTTTAGGGCACACCTTCCCGAGCATCTCCGGGCATGTTTCAGATACAACAGCTCGAGAGCCGTGGAAGTAACCTTTAGTAGAAATTAGTGTAGCACAACTTAGCACTATCTCTTCATGGTGGTTCACAAAGCAACACACACGAGTACATGAAGCATGTCCAGGCCGGACCGATGCCAAGAAAAGTAGTCACGATGGTGTCTTTGTCAGACAACATACACCAGAGACGTTTTAATACGTGGGAAGTCGTTATCTTGATGTTAATAGACATGTATAAATATTCCATGATTATTCCCTATGTTGAGTGACTTCCTGCTCAATCTTTCATTCTTATTATCATCACTATCATCCTCATCTAGCCATCTTCCCGTAGCGATACGCTACATCTCTATCAACATGATTGACAACACCCTGAGTCTTTTCAAGTCACCTAAGCTTTTCGAAATGGTCTACATCTATAGCCAGGGGCACTCTGGTGTCCTTGACCCTAAGCAGATTGACCTCTATCACGAGGTTTCTGAGGATCCCAATTCTAAATACGCCATCTGCGAGTTCCAGGCCATGTACTTAACTTGGCTCGCGAAGACCATCGAGGCCAAGAGAGGTAAAATAAATACTGACCAAGTACCAAAGTCAAGTGACACAAGCTAACATCTAGTGAATATTTATAGTCCTGGAGATAGGTGTCTATCTAGGATGTTCCTTGGCGGCCTGGGCCAATGCTGTTGGTCACGATGGTCATGTCGTTGGTCTCGAGTTCTCGCCGGAATACGCCGAACAGGCCACCAAGAATATGCACTCCATGGGCTACACCAACACTGATATCAAGGTCGGTGACGCCATGCAGACGTAAGCAGAATTTGGACCTTGCATTCTGGCCACTACTAACTTTTGTCCGACATGAAAAAAAAGCCTCCGAGAACTTGAGGTAACGGAGCCCTTTGACATCATCTTCATTGATGCTAACAAGCCGAATTACCCCGAGTACCTTCGACTGATTCTCGAGAAGTCTGAGCCCGAGAATCCCACGCGCCTGCTTCGCAAGGGCGGCTTGATTATTGCCGATAACGTTCTCCGGTACGGCTTGGTCGTAGACCCTACCGAGGACAACCCGAACTTCGAGTCTGCGAGCAAGCAAGCCATCTCCAGTGTGCCTACAGAGGATTTCAAGTATCTCGATATATACAACAGGGAGGTATCCAACAACCCGCGGTTGGACCCTATGCTTTTGCCGCTGTTCGATGGTGTGGGGCATGCCCGTCTGCTAGATTAACAATACACTATGCAGAACATGAGCCGTAGTGCATAGCAATGAATCAACAGAAATCGCAATTCCAGCTAGAAAAACATATATATGAGAATAAGAATTAAACTGGATTAACAAACTAGCATATATCAAATACAATGCATTTATGCATTTGGAGGAAGTAATATTTTCGACTAGGTCTTAAAATACAGCTATCTATCACAGCCACAAAACGCAGTTTGTGATGTGATATTCCTAGTTTATACGCCCTAGATCATAGCTAGATTCAATGTGCTGTGAAGATTAATGATGGTATGAGAGTTTTATATAATACATTGGGGACAGCATGCCATTACCAAACTATATTTTATACAAGTCTTCATCACTTTGTTCACCTTGTTCACTTGCTTACCCGTCATGATAGAAACCCTCATCTACCAAGTCAACGACAAATCGTCCTCCAAACAACTCCCAAACTCACCACCCGTCTCCCTCCTAACTCCATCATTCACATTCTCGGGAACGCAATCTGCGGCTTCAATATACATATTTAGAAAGACAACATCTCTATTTGCCAACATTGCCCCATCCCCAGCAACCAAGGAATTGGCATCATTATGGAAATCGGCGACTCCTTTCTCGTTTCAGCAAGAGCCAGAAGCTTCTGGCTCCTGGAGGCACATTGGCAGATATTGAGGTTCACCGAAAACGGCTGTTTTGAGCATGAAATATTTCTGGAGTTTCAATATCAGGAAGCAAAATCAGTGGATCCAAATCTTCCCAAGTTATATCTAATAATCACTAGAGTTCAACGTAGAGGATATATATCAAACCTATGTAATATTCAGTACCGCAGCCAAGAGCGGTGCTCTAAAGGTGACAATTACCTTTGATTCATTGATTGATTTATTATTTTACTTCTACCAGGTCTCACAGGGAGCATATGACTCAATCTACATCTACCAAATGTAAGAATATGTTGATTTATTGATTAAATGATTATTAAGTTACGTCGTGATTTGATTTGATTTATTTA